>VWYN01003363.1:7859-49387 GCA_013400075.1 Hippolais icterina | reverse complement strand
GGCCGCGCCCTCCGCCCCGCCCCGCTCAGGTATCAGGTGAAACTGGTCGGGAGCGCGGGCGGAGTGGCGGCGGCCGGAGCGCGGTGAGAGGATGGCTGCGCGCCTGCTGCCGATGTCCTATGTGCTGATGTTCTATGCGGTGCTGGGAGCTGCTGCCGCTGGCAAAGGTGAGCGGAGCGGCGTGAGCGGGGATCAGCGGGGCGGCCAGCGCGGCATCCCCGGCGGGCTCGGCCGCCCCTCAGCTCGGCGGGGCAGGTGTCTAGCCTGGCTGGGGTTCGGGGAGCCCGGAGCGGACGGGACGGGTTTCTGCGGAGTCGAGCGAGTCGGAAAAGTCGTGTGGGTGGCGGTGTGGCCGCCGGGATCCGCGGGCAGGGCTCCCCGGCAGGAAGGGAAAGCGCTTCACGGGCGAGCAGCCCCCTCAGGGCTTGTGGGACGCGTGGGGTTGGCTTCACCCGCCTTGGAGAGAACCGTGGAATGATCTGGCTTGGAAGGGACCGTAAAGCTCCCATCTAGTTCCAGCCACCTCCCCCCGCTATGGGCAGGGACACCTTCCACTAGACCAGGTTGCTTAGAGCCTCATCCAGTCTGGCCTTGAACATTACCAGGGATGCACAGCTTCTCTGGGCAACCTGTTCCAGTGCCTCATCACCCTCGCATAAAGAGTTTCCTCCTACTATCTAGTCTAAAGCTACTCTGTTTCCATTTAAAACCATTCCGTCTGGTCGTGTCACTTAATATCCTTGTAAAAAGCCCCTCTCCTTGTAGCCCCCTTCCTGCCCCGCCCCCCCGCTACGATAAACATGAAAAAACTTTAAATACCATGTTCTTGGGTTTTCTCCCCCGATCTAAAAAGCTAGGTTTCTTTTTAAAATTTTTAGTCTGTGCTATTGCTTGTTGAACATAAGTGCAGTTTGAGGAAAAATCCTAAACAGTCATTTTATTGCACAGAGTTAATTTTTCACCACCTTTTATAATAAACCCCATTGCCATATCTGTACATGCCTTTGCACTGTGTCCTTCTACATTTCATACCGGGTTTATTTACCTAATAAAATCATACGCCTAAAGATTGTGTAAATATTGAAACCAAGCATGGGATATGCATCATATACGTATTGAAGCCAAGCATACGTCATATTTTCTCAAGGGACAGATGCTAGGTAGCTGTAAATTGTGTTGTTCAGAGCGGAGTTCCTCAAATTAAACTGCCATTTAATGGCCTAATTGTCTGACCTGGACAGAGTGAGGAATTTGGAATTCTCGGGGAAAAGGGAGAGGTGTTGCAGATCTAAAAACCAGGATAATCTTAAATTTAGTCCTGTTAGGAGTATTACTACCATGAGTAAAGTAGTTAATTTTTGGTACGCTCAGTACTCCGTGCTGCTGTCACTTTTGTGTCTGCAGGGTAGGCATAACCCTGTGTTTGGTATGTGGTGGGTTATATCTTCTGGATAAATGGCAAAGGTGTTGAAACAGTCTTTTGTGGGAGGAGAGAGTAAGCTTTTCCCGTGGGCAGATTAGCAAGTCAACTGCATTCTCTGTATGTGAGTCAAGCAGGGTGAAACTAGTCTTGGAAAAGAGCTCGATTGTTATGGAAAACGGCAAGCAGTGAAAGAGTAAGAAAAGGATGTAGAAATGCACATACCTAACAAAGGATTGGTTGCTCGGTGAGCGAGTGTTAACTGCAAGGAAACAGGACACTGCCTTTTATACGTATAGGTTGCTAGTTGAACTGAAAAAAAGCTGCTCAGTATACGTAGTCAGAACTTCTGAGGCTCGAATTGAAGTCAGCATAAAAACAAGACTTGGTCTCTGAAATCACTATGCCTTACAAAGGAGAATAAAACAAACCTTTGTCTTTGTTCTGACGCTCTTGCAATACAAAGTCCTGTCTGTGGTTCAGGTATCTGTCCATCCACTTGAGTGTAGCTCTTACTGTAATGTCTCAGACTAACACTTAAGGCTATTATTTTTTTCTTCTGAACTTCAATTGCAAAGCATTGTTTTATGTCGGATCACAAAACATTAGTAAGAGCAAAGTGGTAGTATTTACTCTTCTAGTTCTGTACAATAATTTAAGTCTTTGGAATGGAATAAAAATAGCATGTCTGCAATTTGATGGTATCAACCACTTTCTGATGGACAGGTGCTTAACATTGCACTGTATGGTGCATTTTATTATTGCATCCTGATCACTGCTATCAACTTAGTATACAGGGTCTGGTATAATGTTTAAAGAGAGAATTTTTATAATTCTGCCTTGTTGTAATTACACTGGTGACATATAGGTCAAAATGACTATTTGAATTAATTTTCTTTAGGATGGTGGTTTTGCTAGTATAATTTGAGCCTCTGTCTTCATGCAGTCTATTGCAAAGATTTGTCCATGTCATTCATTGTACATGCAAAAAGTTTTCTTGCACCTCAGTTTTCCAGTGAAGGCTGCCTGGGCCTGGAGATTTTAAAGTGCTCAAGTGGATCTAGGTTAACTTAATTCAAAACTCTGAGGAGTATCAATATATATGTGTTTCTGTATACATCTTCAAAAGATTGCAGGGCCTAGACAGAAGTCTAATGCTGTACATCAGGCTTTTGCAATTATAATTTGAAAGGAACAGCTATCTAAAGTGGGCTGCTTTGGGGAATCTATACTGGGAAACATACACTGAGTTCTGTATTTACACATTTCTGTATAAAAATTCTTTAAAATGTAAGGTGTAAGCATTTTTTCATTTGGAAAATGTATCTATTATTTAGTAACAAAAGGGCCATGTTTCAGCGTTCATGGCTGTTCACTGTTCAGGTACTCTAAAAGACTCTTTTTATATTCCAGTTGAGGGGCCTTGGCTAGATAAATACACAAATATTGATAGAAACTGAGTGTAGAAATAATCCTCCCTAAACCTGTCAGCTTCCATGTCCGCACAGTTTTAGCTGTATGGACATGGATGTCTGTAGGTGGATGTCTGACTTTTCGGAATGGTGTGCATTCCGAGGCATTGCGTATGCAGTTTAGCCTGTCAGGAGAGGAGGACTGTGCTGTGTCTGCAGGGGTTCAAACTGGGCTATCCAAAGGCTGTCCTACAGGACTCAGCAGTCAGGAGCTCACCTGGCTCACCCATATTGGTTTGTAAGCTCCCACAGCACTTGAAGAGGCAGAGCAAAGCTTTTAGTGACACTTGTGTATGGAGCAGCCTTAGCTGTCAGCTCTACCACCTGATACTTCAAGTAGAAACCACAGAGTGTCTCTCTTGAGGGAGGCCCCAGATGAGGACTGTGTTGCAACTTCATGCACAGAGTTGGTGTGTTCGAGTTTCTGTTCAGATGCACTTTAATGTGTGGGGTCCCCTTGGATCATTTATGCATGGCTTTGGACATGGTGTTCTGACTTTCAGTTTTAGCTTGTCTGGAGGTAGTATGTTCTCTTTTTACTGCATGCCATCTAAACTGGCAAAGCTTCTACTGCAATTAAATTACCCTGCTGTGAAGTTCTCCAAGTCCCAGCACTCAGGTGATCTGGCACTGCTGTGTGAAAAGCTTATGGGGTAGTTGAAGCAGTTTCTACTGTAGCTGTTCAGGTGGTAGGAGCACCTGACAGCCCATTTTAACAAGGTATTTTTAATATCCCTGGTGACATGGGAAAGTGTTTTGGGTTTTGGTAGAATCCTTGAATTCTTGAAGGGGTAAAAGTTGTCTTTTGGATAATAAATTTAAAAGAAAGGGAAGATAAATCATCAAGTGTTTGAACATCAGTCTTAATTTTTCTGTTGATAAGGCTGTCTATAAATGTTCAGAGTAAATCACTGCATCTAGTTTATTTTTAAAAGGGCAAAAAGTCTGTACTTCAACAACAGCAATATTTTTTTTATTTTAGAGAATAATGGATCCAGCAGAGCAAAAGGAAGAAGCTTCATTGGCTACAAGGTTCCAAATGCAAATAATTCTGAAGAGTTATACGAGGTGGATGAATTTGTAGCAGGAGTCCTCACAGGAAAGCTGACTACAGTTTTTCTTCCCATTGTTTATAATTTTGTCTTTATAATTGGTTTGCCAAGCAATGCCATGGCCCTCTGGGTCTTTTTTTTCCGAACAAAGAAGAAGCATCCAGCTGTGATTTATATGGTTAACTTGGCATTGGCAGACCTTCTTTTTGTTGTCTGGTTCCCACTGAAGATTTTTTACCATGTAAATGGCAATAACTGGATATTTGGTGAAGGTCTCTGCAAAGTGTTTGTTGGGTTTTTCTATGGAAATATGTATTGTTCCATCCTCTTTATGACATGTCTCAGTGTACAGCGGTATTGGGTTGTAGTGAACCCCATTGTGCATTCAAAAAAGAAATCAGAAATTGCTTTGGGCATCTCCATTGCTATCTGGGTACTGATTTTGTTGGGCACCATTCCATTGTATCTTGTTAATCAGACAGCATATATTTCAAATCTTAACATCACAACCTGCCATGATGTGTTGCCTGAAAATGTTTTGGCTCATGATATGTTCACTTATTTTCTCTCACTTGCAATTGGACTCTTCTTAATCCCAGCTATCATCACTGCTGTTGCATACATTCTAATGATTAAGACCCTGAGTGCTTCTGTCATAGATGTAAGCACTGGGAAGAAACGAAAAAGAGCAATCAAACTCATTATTGTTGTCCTGTCCATGTATCTCATCTGTTTTACACCTAGCAATGTGCTGATTATTGTGCACTATTCACTCCTCAAAGCCTCCAGCCAGAGCCATGTGTATTTGTGGTACATAACTGCACTGTGTCTTTCCACTTTGAATAGTTGTATTGACCCATTCATCTATTATTATATTTCAAAAGACTTCAGAGACAACCTTAAATATGCTCTTCTTTGCCGAAGTGTGCGAACTACACAGAGGATGCAAGTGTCTCTCTCGTCAAGCAGGAATACCAAGAAATCAAATTCTTATTCTTCAAACTCAATTAGGACCAGTAAAACAACCTACTGAGTTTGATCTTAGAAAAGTGAAGTTGTTATTATTGAGGAAAGGATGTGAGTGACAATAGACTTACTTTGTACAAGAGAGTCTGAAGAAACACCTCTGCATTTTAATTACATTGCAGCCTGGACTTTGGAACTGATAGTTGCTTATTCTGTGTAGAAATGATAAGCAGATAAATCTGCCTGGGAAACTGGGGGGGATAAAAAAGACATTTCAGATGCCGTGCAAAAATGCTGCTGACCTAGAAGTGAGTTGTGGCTGAAGACATTCATGTTAAATATAAAAGTTGCTTAAAAGCAAAATGTCTCTGGAATATTATGCAGTATTGTTGGTATTTCTGATTACCAGAAAAATCTGTTTTGTTTAACTGTAACTGTCATGCATTAAGCATCTGAATAGATTGTATATAGGACCTTGCTCTGTGTAGCTGCTTACACTGAACATAATTTGAAGCTGTAGAGAGAAGTAGAGGAGAATCCATTTCACCATCTTGGGTTAGACTACGTATTATCTTTGGTATAGTATAATTCATATATTGTTTTCCAAGTTACTGTGCTGTAAATACTAACATAGCAAAAGCTTGTATGTTATCCTATGTGAGTTGACAAGCTGATCTTCTTATCAGCTAGCACTGGGATAAAATGTTAATTGAGATTATCCACTGTTACTTAACATTTGCCAGTACATGATCTTATATGGGGATATACAACTAAGTTTTGATGGATCGCTGTTTGATTTTATAAAATGTGCCTTGTATTTTTTAAGACATCTAAATAAGACTTTTTTTTATAACACATTTGAGTTGGGTGCTTTCTTTTGTTCTTTTACATGCACTTCAAAAGTAGTTCAACTTGATGTTCAGCTTGCCTGGCTTCACATAACAAAGATGATATTCCTAACAGTTAATTATAAGCGTGACAACTGTAGCTGTAATGTCTAAATGGGTAGAGTAAAATTTACCTAATGACACATTTGTTTAGAGAGCAATGAAAGTAGAATGTTTTGTGATAGTATTTCAGAGGACCAAGCTAAAGTAGCAATGTCTTATTAAGATAATTACATGTCTCATTAAGGAGCAGAGAATTTACTGCTCTAGATGACATGGAATACAAATACTTCTCAGACATAAATGGTTTTCTCTTCCTGTTTCCTAACAAATGCGGGGAAATAACTGCATATTTATTACTGAACTGAAGGTGTTAGCACCCTTACTGGAAAATAACTGTACATAAGAGGCCAGAGTTCTCTGGAAGAATTTGGAATAAAGAGTTACACAGTCTTCACAAAAGGCTGTCTGAACACTTACCAAAAAGTCTGTTCCCTTTATCTTGCTAAGCAGCCCAGTATGCTTCCTGCTCCATATGCAGAAGTGAGTAATATGAAGAAAGGGCATCCGGTTTATGTACTTACAGAACTACGTGTGCTCTGTCAGGAGGACAAAGGTCATAGGTTGTATGTTGTAAAGGTGATAAATTGTCAGTGTGTCTGTATAATACCACGAAGAGACTACTTATGATTCACAGATGACTGTTAAATGCCTAAAATATCACATGCTTAAGATAGCCCATCTTTTGGGGGACAAGATTTATTTCTTGTCATTATGTAATCAGAAGTCCACTGAGCACTGTTTGTATATACTCTCTTCATTTTTTCTTTCCTGGCATTCCTGTCAAACAATCAGACAACTCCATTGCAGCTCATGTGAAGGAAAGGGCTGATCCTCTTGACCATTTCTCCCTTTTAGCCTTCATCTGCAGGTTGGCAAAGCAGGCTGCAAAAGGATCTTTTGTACCTGTGGTAACAGTGGAGGTCTGCCAATGACACAAGTAAGAATTAGACAGTACTGCAACATGTTGAAAGAAAGAAGTTTTAATAAATAGAATTATTTCTCTTTAAAATGAGGTTCTACGACGTGTGACAGATGTTGGAGAATACTATTCCAGGAGCTCACAGTCATTTAAGTGAAGGTTTTTCCCCTAGTGTGGCTATATTGCAAATCCTTATCCTGAATTTAGCATGAATTAGTTTGTTTCAATTAACAAAGCAGTTAGACTAGACTGGTTGTTCATTCAATTTGATTCAGTTGCTTGAATAGGCAAATATATGTCTGTGCAGCCAGGTAGTGGTGGGGTGAGAACATAGAGCCTGGGAGGGTGGAGGTGCTTGCTTATACCTTTTTGAGGGGAGAGAAGAGAGAAGGGGAGGCTGTACTCTTGGGCAGGGTTGGTTGGTATAAAGGTGATTGTCTTCAGCTTACAATAATATATTCCTGAACACTGCCAGCTTTGCAATTCAAACGCTAAGAGAACCAAAAAACTCTCCCTACCTATTGCTGATTAAAGGTTTGGATGCTAAAACATAATCAGTGTGACATCCATGAAAGCATCATGAAAATCAGTGTATTTTATGTGCACTGTGTCAAGCTTTCACAAGCAGCTCAAGCTTATGCTGTACCTGAGAGGTAGATTAGCCTTTCCCTCAACTCAACCGTGTGGTCACGCTGTTTCCTCATACTGTCACAAGCAAGTGTGACCTTGGGATGGATTGGATCAGTTCTGGGTTAAAGTTAAACCAGGAGGATGGTGGAAAGTTTACTTCTGGCTTGAAACAGTATTTGGTTGTTTTGCTGACCTCTTTGTACAGAGCAAGAGAGAGGCTCAGACCGTCTCACCACCAACACACTTCCACTGTGCAACTGCAAGGTGAGTCAAAGCACAGTAGCTGCAAAGCCTCTCCCTAACCTCCCAAGCAGCAGGGAACAAGCCTCCACCCATGACTGTAGGAATGGCTCTGCTTGCTCTGGCTCAGGGTAGATCCAGCTGTGCCAGAGCAATCTCCTCACCTGTGCCTCTGGATGTCAGCAAGACAGCAAGGGGCACGTCAAGAAAACAGCAGGACTGCTGTACAAGGCACCTGGCTGACATGCCAGATGCACAGAAGATGTCCCAGCACCACTTGTGTGCTGCACTTTGCATAAATGAAATGTGCTCTGAAGTTCAGGAAAAAAGCAAATGAAGGCTGGGGGAGCTAAACTCCTTGCCAGCTGTGAGGAAAGCTGCTGCTGAGAAGGACTATCTGTGACTAAGAACATGTGTAACAGCAACACAAAGAAGTTAGAGGTCGATACCCAGGTAGGAGTAAACCAGCACAGCCAAGAGTCACATTCCCCATCATACTGTCTCAACATCCCGTTACTTACAGCATGAGAATTTCCTTAAGTCTAATTTGGCTGGCCTAATTTGTGTGTCATGTTGTCAACCTCACTTTTTTCACTTTGAATCAGGACCCACAGTCTTCACTGAGTAGCTCCTCATTCCCAAAGGAGAAGATAATGTAAGTCCCTAACTGTCCTGTCCATCCACTTGAAATTTTGTAAGCCAGTATCATATTCCTTTTTAGGCACTCTGCACATTGAGGTGTCATAGCCAGTTCCTTACCAGTCAGCCATTCTCAGCAATAGTCTTGTTTCCTTTATCTGAGACCTTCCCATTTCCATACACAGTCTCCAAACAACACAGTATTTGAGCTGTGGATGGTACAGGGGTGACTTCTGTTTTGCACTGTATTGCTTCCCCAATAGCCCCTAATATTCAACTCCTTAGCAATGAATTGATGTTTTCATGCAGCTGCCTGTAATTACATCTCTCTCCTGATGGGCTACAGTCATTTCACAAGCCATAGTTCTGTATGCCAAGTTAGAATGTTAGCTGCAAACTTTTGTTCCTCAGCTCCTCTCTTCAGACCATTTATAAATGTGCAGAACAGTACAGGTCTGGCACCACACTGGTGAGTTACTGGCATAGTAAAGACTTTTTCTGCTACCGTGTATTTCTTTCCTTGCAATCAGTTATCCCAAAACAACCTTCCCTCTTACAACATGACTGCCTACTTTATTTTAAAGTCTTTGATCAGAAATCTCGTCAAAAATCTTTTAGAAATTCAGGTAAGATTGCATGTGCTGGATCACCCTCATCTCCGTTTGTGTTTGGCCTCTTCCAAGAACTCCACAAAGTTTTTAAGTCCAGAATTCTCTTTACAAAAACAATGGTGATTTTTACCAGAAAAGTCAAGAAGTTGCATAGTGATGTCCCTTCTTAGACTTTTCACTAACTGCTCACTGCATACACTGAGCTCATGGAACTATACTTTCCTTGACATGTCAGAACCTTTTATTGATTACAGCATTGGCTCCCAGTATTCAGGTATAATTTTGGCAAGAGATAACACACTTCAGTTACTAATTCAGCTACTTTGTCTAAGTTTTTTCATAACTCCCCTATGAATACCACCTGGGCCCACCATTCATTTTGTCTGCCTGTGGTATGATGACTGAAGATATTTAGCACATTATGTTGTAACTGCCCTGGGAATCAAGCAGCACAATGCCTACCTACAATAACAGCCATTGGGGATCCAGGTTTCATTACTTGATGTATTTGATCTGTCATAGGCTCTTTGAACATGGTTAATAAACAGCATCACTCTTAAATATGGCATAAGCACAGTAGTCATCATCATTTTAATTGAACAACAGCCAGGAGAGTATGTATTACCTACATATTTTGTCTCAGGAGTGATAACCTTCTTTAGGTTCGCAGGTAAACATTTCTCCAGGCACTGTTTGCTAGCAGGACCAGTACAACAGGCTGGCTACATAGTCAGCTCTCTGTCATCCAGGCCAGGGGAGGTGGAGATGCTTCAGATAATGGAAGAAAGGCCAGAGATTGTGAAGGATGCATGGAATGCTGTGCAGAGATACTGTGACAACTTCCATCAATCCATGAGGACTCACCAATCCAGTGCTAGCTTTTATGACTTGGACTTTTCACTCATTGAAGTGTGTCTGGAACCAGCTTCCCTGGTGGTCTGGCCAACCCTTTGGAGGCCAGGAAAAGAGAGAAAGGCCTATTTGCATGAACATGGAGATAGGTTCATAGCTGCACTGGAGTTCATAAAGAACCTGGGATTGCTCCTGTGCTACAAACAGTCAGCTCAGTGGTACCAAGGTTTGCCTGGTATTATCTGTGACTAAATCCTGTCAGAGTCAATCTCCAGTGTCTATACCTCAATATAGATGCAGCATTCCAAACACAGAGATAGCTAGTGTGTCCACTCCCATGTCTCTGGGCACCCTGCTTCCCTGCCACATTGTTCATTCAACATTCACAGCTCTTGAATGCTACGTGCAAGTTGTGTCAGCGTGGTGCTCACCTGGATTTTGCTTTTTGCCAGAGCACAGGAGTGTGCACAGGAGAGAACGAGTGCAATCTTTCACCACCAGACCCATGGCTAGAGCCCCAGTGTAGCTGTAACCTAGAGACTGCACCTTTGTGATGGAACTTGCTACACCTGGCCTCCATGGGATTATTATGCGTGTTGTAAAGCAGAGTCCTGCTGCTAAAGTTAGGTCTGTATTTGGAGGTCTGCATGTCAACAACATGCAGGTAGCACACATGGACTAAGCTTCAATCCTTTGTTTCAAAAGTGTTAGTAATATGCAGTAAAGAGCATTAATGAGCACTTGTATAATGAAGCAAGGCAAAAAAATGTGGGAGGAGAAGAAAAGCCTAAATTTGACCAGTCTACATATGGAGCTTGGGAGAAATACCCCGGTAACAGCTCTCAGCTCTATCAGTAGGTCACTTCCAGGTATTACAGCTCCCATGACCAGTCAGCTGCTGCAGGAAAAAATGGGCAGGAGGGATGTCTGTATTTCATGGCAGTTCTAAAAATCAAGGTATGGTAATTCTTATAGCTGGCAAGGTTTTAACTGCCAAGCACGCATCAAGTGGTGAGTGCTCTATCTGAGAAAAAACATGAGTGGCATGAGCAGATATCTCTGTTGCAGTTATCAGCTACATTTTGCTCAGCATTCCACCTTTGCACCTCACCTTCAAGCAGCAAACGACTGGGAGCAGGGTTCAGTATGTTTGAGTCTGAAGGCTGTTTATTTGATAATACCCTTTCACCTCCCTTCCCCAGTTTATAGCATTTGCCAGGTTTTTAATGCCCATGTGATCTCTTGGAGAGGAGATTAATACTCTTCCACAGTTCATGGTATGTATACAGCTCCTGTTGCCTAGTAGGGGCTTAATTCAGAGAAGTCCTGAACATTTGGGCTATGCTGCCTTTAGCTATATGGCAGTGTAGCAGCACAGAACACCACCAGTATTCATGCTCTCTCCACAAAGTCTGAGCTCAGGACAGTATGCATTCACAGTGTTGTTGTTTGGCAGCTGGGTCCAAGCTTCCCCAGCAGGATGACTGCAGTGGGGACTGCTCTATCACATAATCCTGTGGACTGCAGCAAGTGGAGAGGTGGAGCTCCTTTGCATGGAGTCTGTGTCTGCGTATGTAACCACTTGGGGAAAGAGAGTAATTTAGGTGGGTAAAACAAAGGGATATCCCGCTGCTTTGGAGAGGCTAACCCACTGAATAAGAGGAAATTAATGAAATAATTAACTTGAAGAACATAAATTTAAAAATACAGTTTGATGGGCGGAAGGAGTTTCCTCAATGTCCTGAAGAGTGTCCTGTGTCATGCAGTTAAAAAAGCCAGGGGGATAAAAAGAAAGCACAAGAAGCAGTCGAGGAGTCAAAATGACTGGATGGGCTCGGGAGGGAGCGCCACACTGTGGTGTTCTCTGGATTTAGCTGGCGGTGACTCAGGACTAGCGCATACTTCCAGATTGACACAACATGACCCTTGACATTTCATCCTCAAATCCCTGTCTGGCGAACCTGTCTGCCTTTCTGTGAGTGGACGAGCTGAAGAACATGGTTCAACGTGTAAAAGTATCTAGGACAAGCCCTTAGCACTTCAGGACATGTTGGAGGCAGGTGGTGCTGTATCCCATTCAAATTAAGTTGCCTGCTTTTGTTTGAAGTTACTAATGTGGCTCCATTAATTTCAGGAGCATAGCTGGAAATGCTGGGGGTGGCTGTATTGTGGTGGTATTATTTGTGACCTGGGGTGAAGTGTGTTATTGCTATGGAGAGTGACTTGATGGTAAAATGAAATGCTGAAAGGAACTGCTCTGTCATAATTTATGAAGACTGTGTTGTGTGTATTAATTCCAGGCTGGTTGCCTGGAATCTCCCCGTGTCTGGTTGTTTAACCAGCCATAATTATGACTGGTTAAATAGGCAGAGTCATGAATACTACAACAATAGCCAGTAAGATGATCCTCAGTAAATGTCTGAGTGGCTGCCAGACCCTGGGTGAGCGGACAAGGCTGAGGAGGCTTGCAGCACTCCCAGCAAGCATGGCATTTTGGTTAGCAATGGGCCAGCAATAGAGATGACAAGGGAAATCTCTAAAGGTGGTGGCTGGTGCACTGCTTGTCAAGGGTCTGTTTGGTCTGATGTCTCTGAGGAATGCAGGTGCCTTTGTTCAGGTTTGATGCTGAAGGATGTAGAGCTGGCTCCAGCATCAGCAAAAGTCAGCCCGCAGTGAGCTCTGTGTAATCAAATTCTGCAGCAGGAGCCAAGAAAGTGCTGAGGAAGAGACAGCAAGAGAGAGGGGAGAGAGAGAGTCCATCCCCAGCTGTCTTCACTTTGGTAACTGTGCTATAGCAGGGCATGGGCAGGTGAATGGAAAAGGTTCCATCTCTAGGACATGGGAGAGCACAGAGTGGACAAACTTCTGCCAGACATGGGGAAATGGTCATGGCTTCCACTGCTTACACCTCAAATCAAGATAGCAGGCCTTTAGAAAAGAGAGGTGTCAGCAGCCCTCTTGTTTCAAGAGCCTTTTATCTTCCATGTGTGGTTTAAGTTTAAACAGTGTTTGGCATGAACACCAACCCTAGAGTCACTGTTGGTTGTAGCACTCAAAGACACTGAACCAGACCTATCAGATGTCATTGGGAAGAACGAGGGCTCCGCAGGGCACTGTGGCTTGAGGACCTTTTGTGCTCTCATTCAGGTAGCAGTGTCACTCTAGTGTGCACACATCTTGTGCCAGCTGATGCAGTCTCCCTTAGCATGAACTCACGGTACCATGTTGCTGAGCAATTCATTCCTTCTTTGAAGTGAGAGCTCCTCACATTTTGTAATCAGAAGCGGACTCAAGACACACATCTCTGCTTCGGTATCTAAGCATGCTAAATGAGTAGGCAGACACCTGCAGAATGTAGTTTATCTTGCCTGGCAGCCTCTTTCCTCCCTCCCAGAGCACCCATTTCCCCATGAGGGCTGGAAGCCATTGCACTAAAGTCAGAGATGCAAGGCCTTTGGCTCTTGGTGTTTCCGTGGAGTGCACAGCCCACCTTGAAATCACCCCCACGCTGCTGTGTATCAGCCTCCTAGCTTCAGGAGGTTTGCAGGGCTAGGAAGTGGTGCCGTCTGGGCAGACAAAAGGGACACGGCGTGGTGCAGGATCACGGATTCTCAGCGAAGGGGGAGAGGGACGGGTCACACGCCAAGCAAGCTGTCAGCCCAAGCCCACGGAGGTCGGTGGTATTCAGGATCTAGCTGAGGACTCCGTCCATCATCTGGGGAAAGAGTGTTACATACAGGATCATGCTTTATTTAACTTTCTGAGTATCTGCAAACAGAGCTGATGCTGTGATTAAAGGCTCCCTCTTCTGTTTCTAAATGTTACTGCATACTCTCTTAAATGCACGGGCGTGAAAGACAATCCTGTTTCCTTGAGTTGTGCTTTATTTTGTAATTCCCCATTTCAAAACACACATGCATATCTGATACAAGAGAAGAAGGACTTAACAGGAGGCATTAAATACCTCTCCTAGGTTTGGGATTAGGGAAGCAGATTGCTGGGGAGATACAGTGTAACTTTCGAAGCAGAGTATTCTCACAATATCTTTAAATCTTTGGATTTAAACCACTGCTAAACCAAATCTTCAAAGCATAAGCTTTTCTGAGCAAGAAGAGGTGTTGCTGTCTAAGTCTTGTAATCCCCAGATTTCTGGAATAGTATGACATGCAGAAGTTTATTGTCAGTGATAGTTGATTTCTGTCTTTATTTCCAGAGCATCTGAGCCCATGTGAAGCTTTCCATTGTGGAAATGTTGCTTCACCTGCAATTTCTACCTGTAACTTAATACATATTTACCATGGCCATTGTAGTTTGTGCTGCTGAGGGTGGTGGCTGAGGGTGCTTCACAAGAGTGGACTCAACAAAAAAATGTACTTCTTAAGTGAGGAATCAATCTTAGAATAAAAGCAGAGCCTTATATGTACTGGGTTTTGCCAGACTTTTATATTCCTTAGTGAGGAATTATAATACTCTTTCAAGATACTGCAAGTCTTTGTCTCTTTGATACCATAGGCAGAACGTGGGCTGGGATGCATTTCTTGAGCTGCAACCCATCGTGTAGGTGAGCCAGGAACAACTGAGAGTGCTGCACCTTCCCATTAGTGGGATTGCGTCATTAGAGGAAATGAAAGCATCTGCCTTTCATTTTACTGCAGACTTTTCTTGACAGCAGCCTGAAGAATGGAGAATGCCTGGGCTCAGTCACCTGACCAAAAAAACCCCCAAAAACAAACAAACAAAACCAACAACCACACACAACAAAAAAAAACCCCACCCCAAAAAACCAACATAATTTGTTACATCATTTAGGAACTTTCCACAGATCAGCAACGTCTGTAATTTTAGTTGTTGGAGAGTTCCACGAGTGGTATAATTTTACATAGATAATCCCTAGAATAAAAGACATCACTGCTTGTTACTGTTCAGTGACCACTGGAAGATATAATGTGTGTAATTAATAAAAGTACCATAATTAGAGAGACCTACAGTTAAGGCAGCAGCCACTATGATATAATACTAGTTTCTGACATATTTCTGCTAGAGTATGACTCTAAAGAGTCTTAACAGCCTCAGGTATTTGAGATTGTTTCTTTCTACCTGAAAATACGGATACTTTCACTTTTGTACCAAAATGAACATATTTACATATCCAACTCAACACAATAGAAAGAAGATAGTGGCATAAACCTGCTCCTGCAAACCCACTAGCCTTTTGTATCTGCCAATTACCCCAGGAAACCAGAATATTCTAGAAAAAGAGAACAAGTAGGGATGGTGATATCATTAAGCTTTTTAATTCAGGAATGGTAGTGCTTTGTATCATCAAAAGTAAGCCTAAAACCTCATTTAACACCAGTCTCTGCATATGTGTCAGTGCATTGTCCTGCTTTCACTGAAAATAACAGAGTGACAATGAACTTAAAAACAACCTTTAAATGATGGCAAAAGAGTTAGTTTGGAAAACACTTTTCATACAGGTAACATCTAATGTCACTCTAAAATCACTGCGAAAAGGAAAAAAAAAATACTTGCAGGGGAAGTAAAAGCATAAATTCAAAAATATTGCACATTATATTAGTCACTGATATTCTCCTTTCTGTAGCTCAGGGACTGTGATATTTTCAGATACCTGAAAAACAAATAACAAAAATTCATATGAATCTGATTATGAAGGAATTTCTGTTTAGAGTAATATATTCTTCTTAGAAGGTATAATATTAATGTTATTAAACTCTCAGTGATAACAGATGTGGAGAACTCACTGCAATCACAGAGTTTGAATGCAACCTGTACAATGTCCTGTGATTAAGAAAGAGTTTTAACATTGTTTATCACTCTTTCAAACAAAGAGAAGACACACTGATAAAAGGTGTAATACTGTTCAGCATGGCAGGGAGGAGATGAGGAGGAGGCTGTGAATGTAACTCACCTTTTTCAAGGCTTTGTTATAGAAGTACTTGGGAAATGGAGCAGGAGCAATAAAACATAACATCCTTTCAGAAGGCAGTAGAGAAGTGGATTTGTGGATGACTGCTCTGTTTTCTGCAGCAGAACTGATGACTTACTTTGGTGGGACATAGCGCACTTTTTCAGTGTAATTGCTTTGGAGGCTTGCTATCCTTCAAAACTTTAACTCATCCATTTTAATTCACTTTGGTGATTTTATTTCAGGGGTTTCTTTTCTGTATTTTGATGATATATTTTAAGCATTGTGTGTATTGTTTGAGAATTAGTTCTGCAGTCACCTGTGTTTGCTTTGTCTCTTCCAGCATCTGTGTCCTTGGTTTTATGCACTGAAGGTGTTTGCTGAAAAAAATGGGGTTTTTTTCCATTCATGCTAATTTGGTCTATCTAATGCATCAGACTTGACAGTGAACTAGCTGATCACCCACAGAAAACAGGCTTCCTGTAGCAGGGTGATGGGAAATGCTGCACAGCCTTGTAAGGGAAACTCACACTACAGACTGAGATGCAATGAAGGCTGCAAGAGCCAGGGGAGTCCCTTTGCAAATGCAAGGGCTGCAAGGCTCCAGGTGTTATTCATGGGAGGTGCAGAAGCAAGGATAAAACCAGCAAGGAGAAGTGAAGCAGAGGAATCAGAACAGCAATACTTAGCAAGTGCTGGCAGAGGTTTGAGAATGTGTTTGTGCTGTTACCGGAGGCACACAAGTGCAAGTGTGTTCTCTGTCACCATGCTGGGCACCAGACGTGCCAGGTGACACAGGGCTGTGGTATGAGATTGGCAGAGGTGTGAGCCAGGAGACCAACAGGAAGCCCGGGGACCATCACATTGTTTGGCAGGGAAAAATTCCCTGACTGGGCAGGTGTGGCTTGCATGAGGTATGGCTTGCGTGTGGAACCTGCCAGGGCTTTGGGAGCCAGGAGTTCCTGATACTGCCCTGCAAAGGGAGGGATGGAGGCACGACAGAAGGGGTGCTGCATCTTGCTGATACACTTGAGTGTATCTACACAGAACAGTGTATTATCAGTTTCTCCTCCAAATGCAGAGAAATCATGCAGCCCCACGTCCTAAGGTGTGAAGAGGACATTATGCCTGTTGACTTTCTCTGTTACTTCCACCATCTCAGCTGTGCTTGATTTTCACATGCATGCAAAATATCTCTGGGTCATTTATGGTGTTCATTAAACCAGAAACAACCAACTAATTGTCTTGTCTTTTAAAGACTATTAAATCAATTGTACCTTAACTACCTCTGCCTCTTAATTCACATCAGCCTCTAACACTCAGGCTGGCTCCTGCTGGGACATGCACTGCTCCTGTAGGGTTGGTCCAGCTCCTTTCCCAGTACCATCAGAAATTCACTTTCCTGGAGCAGATCCCTCAGAGCACCTGCAGCTGCAATAGCTGTAAGAACATCCAGGGGATACTGTAAGCGCAATGAATCATTACTTCTTACCTTCTCTGTGCCACTGTTGAATATACATAATTCTTTGACATTCCCAGGTGCATACTTCTGCAGGCTGAGATGTCTTGTGTATTTGGCTCTTTCTAACACAGAAACTGTTTCTTTGCTGCTCTTATAATTCTGCTGTACCGAGTGTAAGATGAAGGTAGGAAGACTGCCATGATGTTGAATAAATGGGCTTCCCTTGAACTTAGTGGCATGAAAACACTTAAGGTTTTTTTGTGTTCCGCTTCTTTCCTAGCCTTGTATGTTTTCAGGCTCTTACTGAACCAACACTTTCACTTGCAGTAACCTCAAGATCTCGCTCATGAATTCTCATAGTTGACTCAGAGCTTATCTGACACTGTATCACTTGATTTCACCAGGTCCTCTTGCATCCTTTACAGCTGAACTTTAACTTCTGTACCTGTATAACTTGTATCAACAACAAAAAAGTATCCATTCATCCTCCTTCCCTTTCTGAAATCACCAATGACCGTACTGATTAGCACTGCCTCCAGAACATGCCTGTGAGACCCCATTGCTCGTTCTCTTCCCTTGTAAAGCCCAATAATTTATTTTTTATTGACAGTCTTTCTGTTAGACATTTCCTGTGTGATTCTTTCCATTGTATCCCATGGCAGCCTAATTTCCTTAAGAGTGAGGAATGCTTTCTGGGAACAAGGTGGGCAGTAACCAGGGAGGTCAGTCACCATGAACTCCTCCAGGGAGTGCCAGCAGATTTGCATTATGACTCTTCTTTGCTTTTCCCCAGTGTACTGTGTGTAGTCATGTTCCCACCCTTCTGGGTTTCAGGTGGGTCTCCACCTCTTTATCCAACATGACAGCAGGCCTAATGTTCATGGGCTCTCTGGATGGTGCTTGGCACTGTACCAGCCAGTTTTCCTTGCTGTGGTCCTGACCCACAGGCTCCCACTGTTCATCCACCTCAAGTTCTTCTGGAGCTCCAGGCTCCATCCCATCCTTGCTTGTTACCTCTTGTTTTGAGGATCTGTCCTATAACATCTTCTACCTTCACTTCAGACTGAGACAGATCCTTCAACATTTCTCTCTCTATCCTCTGGGAACCTCTCCGAGCTCCACCACAGTGAAAACTCATGCAAAATACTTACTTAGGCTTTCAGCCATGCCCTTAGCTTTCTTTTAAGCCTTCCTGCTCTACCCACACCATCTATGGGCTCTCGATGCCCTCTTGAGGTTTCTTGATCCCATTGCACTTGGATAAGGATTCATGGCTGTTTGCAGAATGCTCCTGTAACATTTTTGGGAAACGTTACATTACATGACTCTAGACTTTTCCTAAATTTACCCTCCAAACAGGAGCATTGACCTTAAGTGCTTCTGAACTTTCCTTTTCCCTCTGCAGGTGATAAATTGGGGATGAGTTATTAAGAGCCATTAGTGGAACATAAATCCTGACTTCAGCAAACCATGCGCCTAACTCCCATTGTTTTAACACTGGCCTGTATTAAGTACTTAAATTCTCTGCAGAGTTTATACCTCTAGCTAACAAGGCTGTGTGCAATGGCTATTTCTTTCCTCCATCATTTTTAATGATTGTGCTTCTTGATTGGTGTGCTGTTGGCCCCTGTACAGAGCTTGCTGTAGTAAAGCAGTAGTGAAACATCTGCGTGCACCTTGGAGCAGATAGGAGGGAGTTTCTCTCCCTCTCTTCCCGCAGCTTTGGCAGTTGTTGCTAGCTTGGGATCTGGAAGAAGCAGTTCTTCAGCAGGACACTAAGGGGCAGCCCCAGACCAAAAGAATATTCCTACTTTCTTATATACACACAAATTAAGAGAACACTGTATTTGCCTCGGGGGTTTTTATATTGATTTAGCATCAGCAGTGCCCAGAAATACTGAATCAGGTTCATCTGGAATGCTTTTTTTCCTGTTGCATTTTTAGTATTTAGTTTGGCACTGGCAATGAAGAAGGTGAGAGTTTATTTGCCAGTCATCTGCAAATGGGTCCGCTTGAGCTCACAGGGAGGGTAGAGAAGATGGAAACTGTGGTGAGCTCTGCATCTGGAGCTGTGGTGGCCACCCCACACACCATGGCATGGCCAAGCACATGTGCCAATGTGTAGTTCCATGGGCCAGGAGCCCTCACTGCTCTGAGATGCTCCTTGGCAACAGAGAGCTGGTCACACAAGGCCCTGGAGTCCCATTCCCAAAGCAGCAGCTGCTGTATGAATATCTGGAAACCAGGAAGGAGGAACTGAGGCAGGAATAACTCAACAATCCACCTCATACCATGGAAAATCTGTGTCAGATTTTGGTACCACTACAACTTGGTGGGTGCCTTGCTCACCTTCCTGGACCACCCCAGCAAGGAGAGATCTCAATAATTATGAAACATAACCTGAACCTTGCTGAAAAAAAACCTTGTGGAAGGAACTGAACATTGGAGAGAATTAGAATGAAGACTACTGCGTGTTGATATGAGTTTGAATTGGGGAAAATCATGAGTCAGTCAGAGCCCTTGGATCTCCAAGGGATGGGACTGCCCTTCTGATCAGCAGATCTAATGCAAGGGGAATGAGCGTTTGTTCAGATGGTGATGTACTGCCAAGTACCAGCTGTAACGTGAGCTGCCACAGCCAGCTGGCACTGGGTGTGTGATCTCTGGTTACCAGAGACTGTAAGGGGACCCTCTGCCACTACCTGGGGCACAACTGGCTCAGACTCTCTGTCTACACGAAGATATTTTACACTATTTTGGCATCCTCCCTGGGCTGATAGATGGCTGATACACAGCTGGATAGATCTGTCTGCTTCAGAGGCATAAGAGGAAGGAAGAACTCTAGCCAGAAATACTTCTAAACTCCAGCTTAGGGTTAATGAAATTTTTCTACACTGTTTTACAGATAACAGTACATTCATATACAAGAGATGTTGCCTTCACAGGTTAGTAATGGATGTTTGCTCACAGACATAAGAAATGGTGAGCAATTTTCTGTGAGGAGGAGAAGAAAGCAGTAGAAAAGCAGTATTGAGGTACTAACTGAAGTCAGTACCTCAAATACAGACAATGCTCCAATTTCTGTCCTAAGTTGGTATCACAAGAGAAATGACCACTATGGGAACAAGCAGGATTCAGTGATATGGACAGTTCAGTGAAAAAGCCACTTATGTATCTGGAAAAAAGGTGTGTAGCTTACTCAAGACAGGACTCAACAGAGAATATAAGGACACACTTCAGTGGGGCAGCCCTTGAAGTGTAACCCATTAAAAAAGACACCTAGAGAATAAACCACCAAATCTAGGTGGTAAAAGCTACTAGCAAGACATTTAATTGTTCTTTGCTATTCTGCTGCCTATGGGATCACAGCAGCTAAAACAGCTCTGAAGATGTGAGCCAGAACCTGCAGGAGAGGGAGACACTCCTTATGTAAATGAATAGATCAATCAGCCACCCAGATATGGAAACAAACCACCAATGAAAATGCTAGCAATCCTAAAACGAGAAACTGCTCATTATAATTTAACAAGAACTTCTGACTCAAATGTAAGTCTCCTAAACTCCTTAATCTCTTTAATACCCCTAGTCTAACCCAGGCTCTAGTCCAATATAGGATTTTTATTGTGTAGTATAAACGTCCTTATGAGCCTTGCAGTTTTGCTTCCCCTCTCACCTTTTCCTGCTTTGGGGCTACAACACTGATTCAAAATATGTGCCTACCAAGAGCTGTGTGAGTTTGGGAAAAATAAATAATGACAGGATGTGGGTGGGAGGCTGACTTGCCTTTCCCAGCATAATAATTACTTTTGAGAAAATGTTCCCCGTATGCATTCTGGCAAATGTTGAAAGCCAGATGCCCTAAGTACAAGATCCTCACACTTAAGCTAAGTAGTATTTCACTATGGCTTAGAGTGGCACTTTATAAACTGCTCTGGCTTAAAGGCAGCTCGTGTCATGTTGTCTTAAGAGGAGATCAAGGAAAAATCCTGGTGAATAAGTAAAGCTCCTTCCCAGCTGTGGAGGAAGAAGGCTGCTGACCTATGTAAAAGACCAACTACTTTCAAACAAGTCAGAACTCTGCTCATTTCTTAGGGGCAGAGACCACTGATAAGATTTTCTGCCTATTGTCTGACTGCCCCCTTTCCAAGTAGGAGGGAGGAACAGTACCATAGAGCCTCCCAGCTGGGTGCAGGTTTACATTACCCTAACTGAAATAAAAGGAAACAGTCCTGCATGTTGGATCCTACCTCAGATTTACAGGGCAAGGAACAACCTCCCTTTCTCTCAACAGCCTCCAGTGAAATCATAGAATCACAGAAAGCTTAGGTTTGGGAGGCACCTTCAGGATCACTTGGTTCCAACTCATCTGCAGTGGCCAGGGACACCTTTCACTAGGCCAGGTTTCCCAGAGCTCCATCCAGCCTGGCCTCGAACACTTCCAGGGATGGAGCATCCACACACCTTCTCTGGGCAGCCTGTGCCAGTGTCTCACCACCATCTCAGAGAAGAATGTCTTCTGTATATTGAATGTAAACCAACCCCCTGTCAGTTTGCAGCCATTACCCCTTGTCCTGTCACTGCATGCTCTTGTACAAGGCCCTCTCCAGCCTTCTGATCAGCTCCCTTCAGGTTCTGGAAGTCCACAATGAGATCACCCTGGAGCTTTCTTTTCTCCAGGCTGAACAACCTCAAGTCTCTTGGCTTGTCCTCACGGGAGAGGTACTCCATCCCTCTGATCACCTTCTGGAAGTCACGGTGACTGACTCACTGTGTAAGCCTAGCTACCCTATCACTTGATGGAGAAAAGATTGCAGAATTCAGCCTTATGGACTATTTGTGCTGAGCCAGCTGAAAACCCTGCCCCTTCTTCTTCTCACAGCTATTGCTTCCACAGTGCCCACTTTAATGTTGAAATACTCACTGGAAAGGTGGAATTGGGAAAATATGTAAGGGTCAAGGACATAACACGAAAGAGACAGTAAAACATGGAAATAGATTGGGTGAGTCAGAGGATAGCCTGCTTCCAAATTTATTTTTGAGTTTGAGTGAGGAGGTTATTTTTGTATATTTTATAAATGTAATTTATAAAGCTGAAGTATTTGTGGTAGTGGTACATGGTGCAAAAAGGGCCAATGCTCACAAGTGTACCTTGGGATGCTCAGACTGGATATTAGGGCAGCTGTCTTCCCCAGGGAGATAGTGCAACACCTGAGCAGGTTACGCAGGAACTTGTGAAATCTCCATCCTTGGAGGTTTTTAATATTTACCTAAACAAAACTGTGTCTGTCTAGTCTGATGCTGAGATTACCCAGCTTTGAGCAGGCAGTGGGACTAAGCATCTCCAGAGGTTCTTTCCCACCAACACTGCGGTGATTTGTCAGGGTCTGATGGACAAAGTTTGGGCATGAATGAGGAAGGCACCATCCTTCACCATGTCTACACCAGTCCTGCACTCTCTGTCAACCACATCTGGAGCTGCTCCTGTGCTTAACCTGCTGAAAACCTGCTGGAAACCAGAGTGCAGGGTGAGCACTGATGGGAGAATGGTGTTTGCTGACATGGATCGGGTCTTGGCCTGATACTGAACTGCTTTGCAGTCTGTGCTGACTTGAGTTATCTTCAGTGCCAACTAGATATCATACTAAATCAGAATCTGCTGGAGTGTTAGATGAGGAAGTACACAACAGTTGATTGATAATCATGAATTTTGAGTCGACACTGCTGGGGCTTGGCTTCATAGAAGCTGTGAGACATCTGCTGTCACTGGAGCCACTGGCAGGATTTCCCTAGGCAGGAAGGAAAGGACTGGACGCAGCAAATTGCTTGGACCCCTTGACAAACAACCTCACTGCAGCTGTTCCCTGTGTACATCACCCACCACTGTGGAAAAGAAGGTTCCCTGCACAATTAGTTGGAGTGAAAGTGGCTGCAGAAAGAGTCTGCACATATTATATCACTGTATAAATTACTGAGCTGATGTTCTGGAGATAACAGAGGAAACCCTTCTTTCTTCTGTCCTGAGGATGGCAGCTCTGAAAGTTTACACCTGCTTCCTGGAAGTTGTACCTCCTGTAGACTCTGCTTAGATAATTAATTTGCAATATTCATTAGCCAGAGGACCAGTGTAATAATATATAGGCAAACAGAAGGATTTCATGCTTATATATTGAGTCAGCTGTGGGGCTTTTTCTGGTTCTGGGCGAAGCTGCTGTTGAATAAATGGGAAAACATAAACCGAACAACAAAAAACAACCAAGTATTTTGATGTTTCTCTGGATAATGTTTCTGAGCAATAGTTACAATCATTAGTGAATCACAGGCAAGACAGAACCGTGTGGCTGTAGCTACATAAGGGGCTCTGTGCTTTTTCTTCCCATCTGCAGACACAGAGGATTCCCAGAACTGAGTGGGAGAGATGTGCTGTGCCTCGTATCACTCGTGTTCTTCTCTCATATGCTCTGTGTGTTCCAGATAGATCCCAGTGCTTACAGGGGGACAGGAGCACAGGGACAACTCCTGCACAAAAATCAGACACCCATGAGCTTTCCCCAAATACAGAGGAGGCACGGAGAGCAGCTCTCCTCCTCTCTGCCCTCTGATTCCAGGAGAGATCCTCTCGTTCCTCTGGTTTCTACCTTAACCTTTTATAATAATTCCCTGAGCACTGGCTTTCCCCTTTCCTGGTGAGTACTCCTGGCCACAGGCATGGCAGCTGGAGGTGTGTGCCCTGCACACAGCACTCTGCATGCCCACAGGGACCTCCAGCCAGAAGGGCCTGCCTATTTAGGAATTGACACTTTACACATGGTCACTTCCCTTATCACCGCAATCCAGTATTTTCATGTGTTCCAGCCCCTCTTCTTCCCTCCCTCTTTCCCCAGAGGTCCACACAAGAACCCCAGGTTGTGGAGGCTTGTCCCAACAGCACAGGCAGAAGAAACATGTCTGAAGGCACAGGAGGTAGGCAGGGGTGTGGGCTGAGATATATGGTACTAGTCAAAATTAGGAGTGCTTGGAGGATTTCAGAGCTAAAAACAATGGCCACCTCATTCTCTTTCCCTCTGGCTGGAATGAAACAAAGAAGGAACTGCAGCTCCGTGCCCTGTTCGTCTGCACTGTTTGTGCTCACTGGACGTGTGTGTGCAGCAGGCACAAGGCTTTATTGAGGGAAACTAAACCCTCAAGCAAACTCAAAAGCAGTTTTCTGCTCCATGTGTCTGTCATGAAAACTCTGGTTGTTATTTTGGGTGGTAAGTAGGCCCTACCACGGTGAAGCTGCTGCCTCCTGCATCCCTCAGCCGTCACTCCCAGCATCAACAAGCTCCTGGGGCTGGGGCAGAGGTCGCTTATTGCCCTTCTGAGGCAAGGTCATTTAGTCAGAGAGAGATGCTGAACTACAGTTTTGGTGCTGGACTGTAAAAATGAAGCCAAGACCATTGCTCAGGGTACAGTGTAATTCCAGGCACACCTTCCACTGAAACTGGTTCCCTGATTCTTTTTCTATTCCAAAGGATCTAAACTGATCCTTTTTCTATTCCCTGATTTCCTCCTGAGGACGCATTTACTACAGCAAGAATTTAATTCAGCAAGAGATAATGTTTTAGGTGTATGGAGATAACTGGCAATTAAAGTAGATGTCTCAAGGGATATGTGGCAAACTCACCTACAAGCCTGCCCCCAGGTACCTTTGAACTCTGGCTGCCAGCACTGAGGCACTTAGACTGTAGAAATGCTGAAATGCTGAAAGACAGATGAGAAAGTGTTCTTTTAAAATGGTGGAAACTTTTTTTTAATATCAACTTGATGACTGCTATCATTTTCTAATTTTGATCTCAAGGCCTCGAATGGGCATATTTGTAAAAGGTCAAATGATAAAAAGTATCCCATGTTTTCCAAACGCAGCCTTTACTCTGCCTGGTGAATATTTTAGTGACCCAGTTACAGCAAGAGGCTTTTATTGAACAGAGGAGGCAAATGCAGAGGGAAACAGAAGACCCGTCGTCCCTGTGACAATTACAGGTCTGTCTCCATTGGTGTAATCCACCCTCTCAGCCTGGTAAACAAGAGCCTGTGCATGGGTTTTGAAAGGAAGGTGACCACCACCTTCTTTGAATCTGGGCATTTCCTTGCACACACCTCCACTAGGCTGTAAACCAGGTAAGTCTTAACCTCTGCATGATGATATTGTTCTGGACTTCAGTCCTACCCTGAAGTGCATTCTGGCTTTTTACTCTTTCTGCAGGGCTTATTCAACATAATGCTTCCTTATATTTGATTTCTACTTTCGGTTACTTTTTGAGTCCACTACTTGGCAAGTAATTGAATTTCCATCTGGGTTTTTTTTGATGTTGCTTCCCTGTGTACCCTCTTACTGTATGCTCAATGAAGTAAACCTTGAGGCTGACCAGCTCACACCTGTTTACTGCAGGCAATTTATAGGAAAAAGGCTCAGCCCAAGCAAAAATGAATGAATAAATTCACAGATGATACTTATTACAAGTGATCTTCCTGTGACCACCTTTAAATTGGTGTGGAGCTTTTTGTATAAATGCACTTTCGCTTTTGCAGATGGAATTTGTTGAAGACATTTTCCTGAGAAAAATTTTAAACTAGCAGGTAGGAAGGTATGCTTTCATTTTTCCTCTGTTTTCAGGTATGGGTACAAAAGATTTTCTTTGCAGCAGTATTATAAAATGGATGCACAGTAGATAACTTTCTCAAATAAAAATCCTTTCTTTCCATTTACCTTTCTGAAGCAATTGATTACGAATTCAGGGCAATGGGGTTTTTTTTATTACAGTCCATCCTTGCTCGCACACAGCTAACAGGGTGGATCAACTGAAAGCCTAAATTTTCAGTACTGGTAACAACCTCTGTCTTCACCTGTCTGTCCTTCCCTTCCCAGAGTCTGGCCTTGGGTTTGACTCCTGTGCAATGTCAGTGACCATATCCTTGCCCCACAGCTCTCCTGCTCACTGCTATGACCACCCCACTGGAAGATGCAATGGACACCTTGATCAGGATTTTCCATCACTACTCTGGCAAAGAAGGAGACAGAAACAAGCTCAGTAAAGGAGAACTCAAGGAGCTTCTCACCAGTGAGCTCACTGACTTCCTTTCAGTAAGCTTTTGAACCTCCTGTATCCTGGGTGGGTTAAGCAGCTACCCAAGTGCTTGGATGGGAACAGCACCTCCTTGTGCAAGGCCCACTCTGTCACAGCCTCTCAGATAACAGTTCTTTGTGCAGCTGTACAGAAGAATAGGATGTCAAATGTCTCATTTGAGAAATATGTTTTCAGAGGGTGGTCGAGCCCCAGTACCCTCCCATGTACCTTTGGCAGCAGAGATGGGTACTGGTGCTCTGCAAACCCCACAGAGCTTTTGAGCAGGGGTCTAGGCCAGCCTAGAAGCAGTAGAAAGATCCATAATAAATAAAGGTCAACTTGTTTGTTTGTTTGTTTTCTTTTTAATAATAGGGCATAGATAAGTCCATTGAAGAATTAAATGCAGCAGCCAATTCTCATGAGACAGGAAAGTAGCTTGTGCACACTGGCCACACAGCACTGCTGCTTGTGTGCCCTGCAGAGAGGTGCTAAGAAAATCCTTTCAATGATAACCTGCTGATTTGAACATCTCTTTGCATGTTTGGTACGTTCTACATAACACAGCACAGATGCTTTTATGGAATCATAAGCTTTAAAAATAATGATTTTATGTATCCTCTTAAATGTAAAAATTATTGTGGACCTTATGACCACCAGCAGGATTTTCTTTATATTGTACCCATTTCCTTGAATTGGATTTTCTTTTAATCTTGGCTATTGATTTATCATTATGAGATTCCATGTTCTTGCTCCCACTGAATAGGATGGCTGTTTGCCAGCCAGAGATCCTGTGATCATTCATAAGTATTCTGTTGGAAATCTAAGCACTGTTTGTCAGGGGATGATACAGAGAAATGCACTTTACAGACCCATCTTGACAAAAGGCATCCATGTTCAGTATCTCCTAAAATCTGTTTGATTCATTGCAGTACCTATTTGGTACACCTGTATACCTTATAAGGGCTGCACTGTCTTTAGTTTCTGATGTTGTAGAGACTGCAAATGTATTACTGCTCAGGTGCATATTTAATTTTAAGCCTTTTATTTCATAACACCAGCCTTGTAACACAGCAGTGGTGCCAGGTGTGTCAGAATTGCACATTCAAGATCTGCACAGCTAAGTCACTTTTCTTTCTCTCTAGGGCCAAAAGGATCCCCTCCTGGTGGATAAAATTATGAATGACCTGGACTCCAATAAGGACAATGAAGTGGATTTTAATGAATTTGTCATTCTGGTTGCTGCTTTGACTGTGGCATGCAATGATTTCTTTGAGGAACAGCTAAAGAGAGAGGGATTTTAAAAATCCTCAACGTAATCAATCTCCTGGCCACAAATGCAAGCAAAGCATGCCTAGTTAGGTAGCCCTCATTGGTGTTTAGTGAATGCAAAGCATCATTCCTCCAACTGTTACTGCTCTAAGACATTTATGGAGCTAATCAGCAGCTGGTGTAAGCTGGACCACAGCCAGCTTACACTACTTGAGATGTGGCTTTTAATATTTCCAGTCTTTGCACTCCATGCATCTGTAACATGCCTTCATCAGTTGCCCAGGTCAAGGGCTTGGGCTGACAGATCATTTGGCACGAGTTGAGACTTCTATTTCCTCAATGTCAGTGGAAAGTAAAAGGCACAGGAATGTTATTTATATACTTTCTGAATGGAAAAAAATTTGGAATGAGGCATAACACTTGCAATTTAGTTTTCAGACATTTTATAATAATCTTATTTTGCAGCTCAAAACCAGCAGATTTCTTTTTAGCTCAGCTCTGCTTATTCTAAAACCTTTTTTAGCTGCTGCTCCCCACACTAGTATTTCAGATGTGGTCACAGCTGTCTCTTGCTGCTGGAGCACACAATCCCACTTGCCATTGTTATGGGTTCATTTCCTCCATGTCCCCAGCTTCAATTTTGTTCTGTTGGCATTGCTGCATCCCAGTAGTCAAACTCTTCACTTGGCATCAGTGAATTTATTTGTGTCATAAATTATTCAAATGCATAGAAGATTTAGTCAGCAAATTGCTTGGAGGGCTGATGGAAGGACTGGGTCTTTGGGGGAAATGTGTAAATGCCTTCTGCTCTCACTGTTCTGGCATGGCTAAAAGGAGGCCTTTTAGAACCACTTGTGGAGGATTTAATGACAAAATTCCAGGGTACAACTTTGTGATGTGAGTCATCTTATAGAAAAATTATTATTTCAGCTTACCCTGTATGGAAGTAGGGGTTCACTGGACCCCATGGCCAGGCAAAGAGAGAGTAGGCCAACCCCTTCCAAGCTTGCTCTTGGGTTAAGAGTATTTACACACTCCTGTTTGAATTAAGCATACTTCTGAGGCCCTGCCAGTCCTCAGTGGCAGGATATTGTGGCTTTTTTCCTGCATGGAAAGCTCTCTTATTTCCTCATTATTTTGTTGGTAACTTCAAACTATAATAAAGGGCATCTGAATGAAATGAAGCTTTACTGTTTGTGTGAGAGGTTATTAAAAAAACACTCCCCAATGAAGATGTGCCCAGACAGGCAACATTTGAGGAATGAAGTTCACTTGTCTCTCCTTCCCAGACTTCCAAACATAATTTAGCAAAGTGTACATTTGTATGAAATTATATATGATCAAAAATATCTAATTTGTTATAAGCATGGGATTCTACGGGGTGTAATAAATGTAACAAAGGGCAGACATCACCCTAAGAAGGGGGCCACCACCAAATGGTGTTATCCCAGAAGAAAAGCAAACTTTGCAATGGTGACAGAGCCACAGCATGCTTTAACCCTTCAGTGACAAAGTTATACAGGATTCACAAGGTATCTTCTAGACCAACATGACAGAAAGTACAAAAGTAAAACTGCCAACAACTGGAAAACTTTTGGTCCTCTTTAATGTCATGCACCTCAATATCATTGCAAGTATTGGACCAGGATGGCAAAAGTATCAGCCAGAAAACATAAGACCATTTTTATGGTTTCTCATGGGTCCCAGACTGCTGCTAGCCTCTAGGCCTTTCCCTGTCCTCCAAGAGGAAGTGAAAGAAGAGCAGTCTAAAGCTTCAACTCCAAGCTCAAAATTTTATCCCAGTAAAAATCAGTTCCTTCCTTAAAAATTTTGAACAAGAAGCTTTCTGGAAAGTTCACAAACCCTTGTACATGTAGCAGTCCATGTGCATAGCAGAATTATGGCAGGTCACAGCTGGCAGCACAACGTGCCCTGGAGTCTGGCAGCAAGAGGCGATGCTGTGATGGAGAGGGCCACTCTCATCAGCTGAATTTACCAGGGATTGAGGGCACTCTCACTGCTCTGGGGATGGGGCTCACTTGCACACGAGCTGTGGGGTCAATCAGAGGAGAATGACTCAAATGATCCTTTTTCCAACAAAGTTTTAGAAAAACTCATAAATCACTGGGTTTGGCTTGTCTTGTTAGGTGTTTCTTGTTGCTGTTTTAACTGCAAGGACAAACATCAAACTCTATCTGTTCTGTCAGAAGAAACCTTTTTGTACAAAGACTGGAAACCAAGCAGAAAAGTAAGAAAACACACAAAACACATACAAAAGCTCAAACTCACAAAGCCTTCACACAATATGGGGCCCTGGGGTACAACTACTCATCCTATTCTTGGGCTAGCTATGGGCTGACCACTGCACCAGTCGCCATCTCTCACTCCTCTCCCACCAGAGCCAACTGATGCTCCATTAGTAGACGTCACTTCCTTGAAAGATATATGAAAATCTCCTGGAAGTTTTGAATTGCCTCTGAGCCAGAAAAAACTGTGAGCAAGTTTTTTCCTCTGCTCTGTAAGCACTCCTCAGGAAGGAAAATGGCATTGAAACCACTTATACTGGCTATGCAAAATGGTGCATACAGGACCAACCTCGCTATGAACACGACGTCCTGCAGATGTGAAAATTTTGGGTTTTCCTTCTCTCCTTCAAACCTGAAGGCAGGATTTCTTCTCTTTGTTTACTGACATTTTGCTGCTGACTTCAAGTCTTTCTGTGATTCATGAATCCAGGAAGCACTTTGAGGTTTTACATGCAGATCAAGCTTGCTGTCTGGCTTTCTCCAGATTGCCTCATCCAAACTCTCTCTGGATTGCCTCAGCTTTAGGAATGATGTCTAATTACAGACATTTTTTCCATTTGTTTTATCAGGCTGTCTGAAAAACCTATAGAAAATTGAACACCAAAACATGACCTAATATTTTCAAGTTATATCAAAGACCAATAAAAATACAACAATGCCAGACAAGATCTTTTCTATATATTGTGGAATTGCTTTGCTTGACATCTAAAGAGCAGACTTGCAGAAGATAAATTCCATTATCTTGAAAGCCTCAGCCTCTGCCATTTGCTTTTATTTCAGTTCAGAAGAGACCTGAAGTGCCAGTGCAACTGGCAACACAAACCTTGATGCATTACCTGATAGTAAATTTATAACTTCTTCAGATTTGTTATCCAACTACCGATCCTGAAGAGCTGTGTATGACACCACCATGCAGACAAGGAGTTTGTAATGGAGCTGTGCCTCCAAGATGTGACTTACCAGCTGGGTCCGGTAGGAAGGCATCACCTCTCCCACTCCTCAGTGGAAGGTGTGGAAGTGCAATGGGATAATAATCCCAAGCAGTGTGGAAAGTGTAAAGTGCAATGGGATAACTTAACAATCTTCTGCAACATTGCCCTCTCCCTCTCACAAAGTTTCCTGGGCTTGTGGGAAGGGAGAGAGAATCCCAGGAGACTCCAGCAGGACTGGTGATGTTTCCAGTAGCCAATAATGTTATTAATTGCCATCCAGTTGTAGCAGTGCAGGTTCACTCCAGGTGCCTCAGCCACCCAAGGCAGACCCCTTTTCCAGGCTCCATACTACAGCATGAAGCAGGGTGAGGCAAGGAGAAAAACTCTCAGGGGCAGTCCAGAATCCCTCACACCAGCTCAGCAGCATACATAAAAGATCCAGCTCCTCTCTGATCACAGCCTTGAAAAGGTTGGGTAAAAGGTCACACACAAAACTTATATCTGAAGTCAGATTAATCTATATAAAGATTTTTGACTGGCAGGAAGATTTAGATTTAGATTAAGATTTAGACTGTGATGTGACATCATGTGCATGTCTAATAAGGGCTTTGATTGACAGGCCATCAATTATTGCATGTGTCTTTAGGGATAATTAAGTCTTGAATAGCACTGTATTATTTGAAGAAAAAAAAGGGTCACATTTTCAATTTTATCTTTATTCTGCCACATGATATGGCATGAGAGAGAATGTTTAATTTATGATCTGGAAATCCGTTTTCAAAATGAATTCTGTCCACATCCTTTCCTCTGAGTTGGAGGATGGTGGGCTACAGGTCCCAGGCAGCCATCAAAGGGAGCACATGAATGAACTTCAGCAGAAATATTTAAAAAAAAAAGAAACACCAAAAAACTTGTCATTTTTAAATACCAACTCTCAGCCACCTGCTATCAGTTGTGTATAAGGGGCAACTCCCAAGGAAGAGAACTGCAGCTGCATCCACTTATTTTGCCCTTGCAAGCAGATTCTCAGCTGATGTAAAATGACAGAGCCTATTGCACTCAGTGGCATAATTTTGCAGCAGCTGAGATAGAACATGTGCTTGAGACTCTAAATTAGCCTTCAATGGAAAGCTGTGTTTCTGTAAGCTGGTTGGCTAAATAAGGACATGTCTGTAAAACTGCAAATATTGCACCAAGACAGCAAAGAGGAAGACGGAAGTAGTTGCTCCGAGCCCAGGTCTTTGGGGGAAAATCAGTGGAAAATGTTCCTGTTACACATTTGCTTTAAATTCTAAGCTGCCCTCTCAGGTCCTGTTTGACTGCATGGGGTGCAGAGCAAGCATCACAGTACAGCTTTCAAATATCTGTCAGCAGACTCTGCCTTAAAACTCCACGTATTGCTTTGATTTTACATTCCCAGTAGTTGCATGAACTCAGAAAAGCTTTACAGAACAAATCTATGGCAGGAGATCTGTGTGTAGAACAAGTGGTAAGGGGCAGAAAAGCAACTGAACCACCTGGAGCACTACTCCAGATTGTTTTTTTGGAGTTGAAAAATGGTGAGAAGTTGAGAATGCTGCAGGAAGACGTAAATTCCTCAGCTCTGGCTGGGGACATTAAGAGGCAGTAGCAAACTTGGCCGAGTGATGTGTCTGGAGGGCTGGAGTGTTCCACCCCACTGAACTACTGATGCCTTCAGTAGGTGAAATCAAAGCTGGTTTTGCCCTTGCACTAATGACCTAATTCTACAGTTTTAGGAAAAACCTCTCTCTCAGGGGAGGGGGATTTTAGGTCATTTTTGGTGCCCTGGGAGTAGTATTGCAAGAAGGAGAATAGTTTGTGTTTGAAATGAAAAAGCCCATTGCTGCACTCAAGCTAAAAATGCTCTGTGACATTGTCAGCAAAGGTGAAGCCTCCTTTAGACCTCAGGAAGTGGAAAAAAGCTGAACAGGTGATCTCAAGGTCCTTCAATGCCTGTGATTTTTACACTAACACAAGACATCCCTGTACTTTCACCTAAAAGTGTTTGCAGCCTAACTGATCAATTTGGCACTGCAGGCTGCACCGAACTGGGGATGACTGGTAAGGAATCACATACATGGAAAACAAAGGACTACAGAGAGGGAGCAGTTGAAATGATAAATATACCATTATGTTGGGTATGCTGACATCTCTTATCTGACTCATACTGACTGAATTGTGTAACAGTTCACAGTGCTTCTGAAGTTGGGTCCATTACTGTGATGTCTAACACTACCAGAATTGTGTTGAAATACAGTTTTTTCTGCATGAGAAGGATTTTCCTCAGGGAGAGTCACTTCAGCTAAGAAATACTTGTCCTTCTAGGATAAAAAAAACCCCAAACACCTTAAAATATCACTTATGAAAGTGGTGATTTGTCCAAGATAAGCTTGTACTTCAGAGATTAAACAAATTTTGGAACATGATCTATGGAAATACAGGGATTTCTCAACACATCTGAGATGATATTCTGTGTAATAAACTGGCTCAGCATTGAAAACCAAGTGACAAATGTTCCAGTAGCCCCAAGCTGAACAGGAAACTTGGGAGAGAAGGAACAGGGGCCGTTGCTTTGGGAAGGGTCACTGGGAGAAAGTTGTTGCTGTGGAAAAGGAGATCTAGAACAGGATGTGACCTGAACCATGAGGGTCACACTTCCAAGCAAAGTCTGGATGCTGTAACTGTGCCATGTTTTGGAAAGGAGAAACATGTTCTGCAAGGGTACCAGATCAGAGTAGCTGCAGCAGCTGGCAAAGGCAAATATGATGGGATCAAATAGGCTGCCTGGGGGCCATGCTGACACCTGTGTGGGGCTCTGGTGCTGAGGCCTTCCTGCAGCAACCCTTGAGGGTGGGGATTCTGTTTAGAGGATCCACAGAGGAGGAAAGCCCACGCCAAAATTAAACAGCTCAACAAACATCTGGCGCCTCTCCTAACACCGGAGCTTGTGGCTCCATGTGCTTTTTCCAGTCACCCATCCTCATACCTCTTTTCTCCTTCCTGGGAAAAAAACTTTTCTCCCACTTCTTGGCCCTGGCTGCTTTGTGTAGATGCTGGTTGACTCACAGGCAGAGCTGGTAGTGATAACCGCCCTCAGGGTAATCTCAGTGTCTGAATATAATGTTTGCTTGATTATTTGTAACCCGCTAAACTGTGAGTTTCACAACCTTTGCTTTTAGCCAGTGCCATAAATAGAGTTAATGCAACACTTATCGTCAAGCCTGCATGATGCTGATAGGCTTTCAGTTCATAAATCACATGCGTTTGTCATCCCTCTAAGCCTCAATTAATGTGACAAATCACACAATCTCTTGTGTCAAACTGCCCAGAGTTAACAAGCGACTCTTACCTCACCTTATGGAAAGTTCAGCTCTATTTAAAGACAATTTAGACACACACAGAGAAGTAATAGAAGTGGTGTCACAGAGAGATGTGGTGAGGTTTGGAAGAGGCTTGTCACACCCAGCACAAAGCTGAGGCAGACAGGTAGCAGCAGAATTCAGTGATGGAGGTGTCCACTGGTTACATAGGGAGGAGTCTTGGGCTCAGGTTGGATCATGAACTGCTGGGACACCTGCCTGATACTGAAACAAACACAAGAGTAAAAGGATTAAAGCTCAAAACATGATCTCAGACTTTGTTTTTCTGCTGCTGGAAACGCTCTCCTTGAGCTGTCATTGCAACTCTGACTGGGCTCCTGCAAAAAGGACATATCTCAAACCATTGACAGGCCAATTTACTTACTGTAGCCATGCTGAATTCTATCTTTCCTATTGTATGTCCATAGTCCAGGTGCTTAAAAACTGAGCCAGGAACAGGAGCTTCTTACGTGTTTGTCTTTGGCTCAGACAGAGTTTGAAGTGAAGTCTTGTGCATGTCTGTACCAAGGGCATGGTTTCCTAAAGACATTCAGGACTGTGATTTTCTGTACAGTCTTCCCCTTGCCTTCCTTTCTGTGGTGTTACCTCAAAGCAGTGACTGATTGTGATTTAGCAAAGATGGGACAAAAAATTTAGCCTTCACTGTAGCATTTGTGACAGTATAGGGACACTAGATTTCTTTCTCACCTTAAACCAATCCCATTATTCAGAAACAATGTGCTGAACGATTCACAAACAGTTCACAAACAGCTGAACGCGTGCAATAAATTAGAAGTGATGTGTAGCAATCTCCTGCTCTTCAAAGACACTGATACTGGTATGAGACCTGCAGCCACATGATAAAAAGGCAGGAATGACTAGTACTGCATCTCCCAGACACCCTGAAGGAAATGAAAAGCTAACCCCTGAATGAATTGTCAGAGTGGGAAGGAGCATAAGGGAAATAGATGCAGCTCAGCACAATGTCTAGCAGCTGACACAATGTGAAATTTAAAGTCCTGTCAGATGTCCCACACTGTGCATGACCCCACATGGCATCTCCTCGGCCAGCACTGAGCAGCAGTGAGAAATCAGCATGAACAGCTGGGGACAGAGTGCCTGAGGCAGGACTGCTCCTCTTCATCAGAGCAGTCTCACTGCTGCTCCTCTCAGCCCAAGAAACCACAGACAGACAAGCAGAGGAGCCCCCACAGCAGCCAGGCTGATCCCTGTGGTGCAGAGCTGGCCTGGGATTGTGTCTGCACAGGAAATATTAACCCTGGTTTAAGATCCTGATGCTAGAGAGAGGTTTGGTCTGCTTGAGCTGCTGGTGCCGGAAGTCAGGCTGTAGCTGAGGAGCAAGAAGAGCTGTATTAATGAGTTGGCCACCCACGGGACCCTTTTTGAGAGCAGAAAGGGTTCACAACACCTGGCCCCTCTTTACTACGGGGAGGGATCCCTAAGCATTGTCTGCAGCTCAAGCACTTCTCACTAAGAAATCTCACCACCAAGAACTTCATGTGTATTCATCCTGCAACAACTACCTTTACTTCTTAGGAGAAGGTGCATTTGCCACCTGTATTGTAGGACAGAGCATGATTTGATCACTGTGGAGGAGGGTAAATGGAGTTTATTTCATTACTGTCTTTATTCAGCTTTATTTTCTCCACTTCTTACTATAGCTGGGATTTCTTCTTTTCTGTAATAGTTGACAAGACACCCACCAGCTTCGAGCAGGAGTGGGGAAGGCAGGTCCTCCAAAGCACATTCCTGAAAAGCCCACCCATGAGCACTGCCTTAACAGCCCCAGGCTCTGCAAAGGCTGGGGTGCCTAAGCAATACCACCCTGAGCTGCAGCAGAGCAGAGCAGAGTGAGTGGTGCCCTGCCCTCAGCCCAGACTCTCGCCAGCACCATGGCTTTCCTTGATTTCTGCCAGGGAAAGGGGCTGCTCCCAGTGTGAGCTGTTACAGCTCTTAGCAGATCAAGGTGCCAATCAACTGGATTATTTAGCAGGGTGTCACTGGGAATGCATTCTACTGTGTTAAACAATTTGATATTAAAAAAACCCTTTGTCCTTCAGAGTGCTACCGTGACTCAACTCCATGAAAGAAAAATTACACTCTCCTCATTCACCAAGGGTTTGTATCACATTGAAGGTGCTTTTCCCTTCTGGAATGCTGCAGGGGTGTTTTGAACCCAGATCAAAGCGATTTTTCTTTGCTTCGTTAGTCACATTCTCATCTCCTGAAAATCTCAGTTTCTGCAAGTGACTTTTAACAAAAGCAGTGCAGCAGCAGGCAGAGGGAGGGTAGAGGGGAAGGGGGCACTGAGGAGGCAGCAGAGCTGGGTGAGAAGATGGCCTCACACCCTCTCTCATCGTCTGACAGCTGGGGTGCAGGGCTGGGAGATGAACTCCCTCTTTCCTCTTCCAGTGGCCCCTTTTGGGGACCGATTTGCTTGAGCTCCACCTGAGGCAGCAGAGCCCCAGCCAGCAGCAGCAGCTGCATCTCTCTGCGTGTGATTCCCTATTCCATCCCAAATACTTCCCCAAGCATTAGAGCTGCACAAAGGAAGGCTTATGAGACTGGGGGCTGAGGACAGCCCTGTGTTTGAAGACACAGGGAGTTACCTCAGGCACTGGGAGGCTTTGAGATGAGGCTGGTCAGGATGTCATCGTGCTTCATCAGCTCCTGCTGAGCCCAGAGCTGAAAAGTGGGAAAAAACCCACCAAACTTAGCACCTCTGTTAAAATTAAGTTCCACATCAACAGCGAAGGGTATCTGAGTTCAGCTTTTGCACCAATGTTACACAGAATATTTGTACACTCAAAACAAACTCCATGGTGTAGCACAGGAATTTCAAAATCACCACAGGCCCTGTGTGAGCCATAAATTACAGCAGATATGGGGGTGGCACCTATTATCCCTCCCACCACTTATTTTTATTGGAGAAGGACAGTTCCCTCACTTCATCTGCCAGGATATCCTCCAGACTGTGAGGCTTTCGGCTTTTCTGGGCACTTCCACTGGTGAATGTTGTGCTAAGCCCAGATTTCATAGGCAAGAGTTTAAACTATGGTGACATCACAGCTGGTATGTTTCATTCTGAGTAGATCACCTCGTATCTGGTTTAACAGAGTCCTAATATTTTAGCAGCAGTGCCAGGAATCCTTCACTAATTTTTGGAGTTGAACTCTGAAATCTGAAATCTTCAGTAACAAATTCACACACAATCAAACACACTGCCTTGAAGATCTTCAAGGACTCACAGCAAGATAATGTCCCAGTCTGACCATTCAGGAGGCACTCAGGCAGTCACACTCCCATCACCGGAGACATCAACTGCTGGGAGCCAAGTCCCTTCACAGGGGGCAGCTCCAGTGAGCTGGTGGATCTCTGTTCAGCTCCCTACACATCCCACACTCACTCAGGCAAACCACCTTTCCCCACTGGTTCAAACCCAGATTTCCTACAGCAGAGCCTCACACCTCTATCTCCTTTAAGTAATCTTAAAATGGTGCAGCAACAGAATAGAAACCTTGAGCTGATGCCTCCAGAGAGGAACCCTGAACAAAGGAATGCCTGGGCTTTTACACCCTCACAGTCTCTGTGTGTGAAGGTCTGTGATTTTCCAGCTGAGTCCTCGACTCTTGCTGTATCTCCAAGTGTCTGGTCAGCTGGCTGGTGACCTGCCACAGGTCCCTGGGCCTTCTGAAATTCAGAAGATCTGCACTTCACAGCCTCTTCCTTTGGGCTTGGACTCCTGCCCCACAGAGCTCCATCTGCAGCTCTCACTGCACTGAACATTCCTCAACACCCTGTCTGAGGTATAGGCTGGGACTGGCAGGGCAGACTGGGACACTGCAGCCAGAATTTGGGATTGGATTGCATTCTGCTAAATGCCTCTAAGGGAGGGATTGGAGGGGTCAAGCTATAATTTTAACCCTATCAATCTCTTTAGAGACTGAGCAAAAGAATAGCAAGAAAGGCTGGGCTACTCTGCAGCCCCTTCTGATCCTCAGGGTCTCCAAGGTATCCCTCACCTTCCTAATTAATGTTCCAGCCATCCTCTAATGCAAACTGGGACTAAACCCTGCAGTTTCCAACAAATCTTGCAATTCCCAAGGAACTTCAATAGTTTTCAGATATATACCCTACATCTAACACCTCTGCTGACTTATTGATTTTTAATCATTAATCAAAACTTCTAATCATAACTCTGCAGAGTTATGAATTTTCACTCACAGGCTCAACTTTTAAAGGTTTTCTCAGGTTTCACTCGAAGATTAAGGCTGAAGCAGTAGCAGGGGTTTTGTGACAAATATGCCCTTGGGAAGTTTGAGTTCTCATAATTTCTGTGTGAAAGCTGCTTTTGGTGGGAACAGCTGTCTGGTTTTGCCTGCGTGCTTGCTGCAGAGCCCCGGAGGGATGCTGGCACAGGCTGCAAACCTGCCTGGGATGCAGGGGTGCCCACCCAGGCCTGGCCAGCGGGAGCACCCGGCACAGGCACTGCAGAGAGCTGCAGTCACAGCAGAAGCAGCAGAAGGTAGGCAGGAAGCCCTGCAGGTCCCAAACACCCCGGGACTGCCCCGGGAGGAGGGAGGGATGGCTCCTCATGGCTCGCCTTGGAGTAACTGGAAATAAACACAGTTTCGTGAGTGCCCCATATGCACAGGGCCCGGCTCTCTTCCCCAGAAGTGTCCAGCTATTCCACCAGACAGATAAGGAGGAAAGACATCTGCCAGAGAGGGGAATTCAAGCGTCTTGAAAATTTGTGGCTGCAATTTGGACCCTTGTCATGCCCACGTACTGTGTCACCGCGAGAGGAATTCAGTTACCATGGGTTACCCTATCAGTACGGGGACCAAGTGCCTCCCCTCCCAACAGCTCTATAAAAAGAGTCGCTCCAAGACACCCCAGCGGCTTCTGCATACCGGCACAGACCCGCAGGAACTCGGCCGCGGGGAGACGGCCGCCAGAGGAGGTGCCAGCATGCCGTCTGCCTTCCAGTTCCAATGCCACCTCGTTCTCATCTTCCTGGCAGCCTCCAAGGGGGAAACCAGATACCTAGAGGTGAGCAACAGGGCTGATGATTAAACATCTCGCTGTGCTTTTAGCTGCTGTCTTCTAACTTGTACTCTCAGCTTTCAAGCATTGTGCCTTATTCTCTCTCCCCTTTCCTATTCCCACTTCTCCTGCATTAAACTTCCACCTGGGTAACATTAATGCAACAATCCCATTTATTCTGTACTACCCCTCTACTTATTTATGCTCAGCGATCTTGCTGAGGATTTAAGAGACTCTCAGTGCACTTAGCTGCTGGGCTCACCTCTCAGATGCCAGGTTTATTTTCCCTCTGCTGCAGATTGGCAGCTTTCTGCCCAAGCTCTCCCACAGCTGCACTCCTTCTGGGGCAGGGGTGTAATGTGCCGTGCCTGCTCTTGAGAGGTGCAGGGAGAGAGCTGCATTTCACTTTGCCCCGGACTCATTTTGGCCTCCATCTTTCACCAGGTGAGGGATGCTGGTGAGGATGACCCCTTCCTACTACTCAGCGAAGACCTGAAGCGAGAGCTGTCTGCAGGGCAGATCTACCGGCGGTCGCTCCGTGAGTTTCTTTGCTGCTCTGGCAGGGACTGCTGGCAGGTGGGAGAATCCTGGGGGTGCCTCAGGGAGGGGAAGGGCTAATTGGGAATGACAGAGCTGCAGGAGCTTTTTGCGAGACAAGAGAGGAGAAGGACAAAGCGTTCAACCCGCAGGCACCCATGGCTTTGAGGCAGCGGGTTGTGGTTCCTAGTTGATGGTCCCAAATAACTGGAGTAGGATGGGGATTCCCCACTCATGTCCCTAGGCAGGGTCACATCGCCAAGGGGTGGGGCAGGTGCAGCAGCTGTGACTGGAGAGAAATCTGAAGGAAAAGAGTGTTCGTGCACTTGTGCACTGCACACACGGAGTTTTCTGCGCTGACACACCACCCCCGTCATCCCCCGGCGCACGTTTGTGCTCACACCTGCGAGTTACCATTTATCCCCCGAGGCTCAGCAGGCTCCTAATTGCCTCAGCTGGCTCTCCCTGTCCTCGCTGCCAGCCGGATGGCAGCGCGGGGGGGTCTCTCCTGTCCTCCTCCTTCCCTGCACAGAGGGAGCTGGCGCTGAGTCTCCCTCCGGGGCAGGCAGAGGGGCAGCAGCAGCAGCAGCAGCCCCGCTTTCTTTGTCCCCGCTTGCCCAGGCTGCATCGACATGCTGAGCATAGAGGGGCAGTTCACCTTCACGGCGGAGCAGCCGCAGCTGCACTGCGCGACTTTCTTCATCGGGGAGCCCGAGGAGCTCATCACGGTGCACTACGACTTCGTCAACATCGACTGCCACGGCGGGGACTTCCTGAAGGTAAGAAGCCCCGAGTCTCCGCTCTCCTCTGACTTTGCGAGGTGTTTGCTGCGTGTGCAAGGGGCAGGCTGTGCGCTGTGGGTGTTTCTGTGTGCAAACAGGCTTTTTTCACAAAGCAGCCCCCTCTGCCGTGGCTCTTTCTGCTCCCTCTGAGGCACTCTCAGTGAGTGTCCCCCACTGCCCATCCCACTCCTCTAAAGCAAAGTCAGGTGCAGGATGAGGATCCCTCTGCAGACTCCAGTTCTGGCTCTTCCGAACTTTTCCAGAAGCACGGAGTGTCCGTACCTGGGGGGATGGCTGAGAACGTGGTCGGTGGGATTTACTCCTTGTCCTGTGAATCATGAGCCCTGCAGATAATGACACAGATCTCCGGATCGCTGTGACTGCTCTGGGACCTCCCTGACAAGTCACTTAGCATCAGATTCACAGTGAGTGGATCATTGCAGGCTTTCTTTAACATTTCCCTGCTAAAACTTTTCAGGACGTTGGCTCCGAACAGAAAGAGGCTCATGACTCAGAGACATTTATATTCCAGTGTTAAAAAACTTGACCAGCACATTTCTCTGGCAGGCAGGAGCATTCACCAAGATCTGAACTCGGTCAAGGAGAGAAGGGGAGGCTCGGTGGTCCCTGGCTCCCCTCACCTTGCACTTTGCCCTTTGTGCTGACCTGGCAAGGCACAGAACAGACCCCATCCCATCTCCTGCTCCTTTTACCCCGGAGAATTTTGTCTTTCCATTCCACACCTTGGCTGACATCTCTGCCCACGTGGCTACAGAGAGGCTGATTTCAGTCTCTTGTGGGTCTAAGGCTTTTGTATCTGGACTCTTAGTCACTCATGGAGGCTAGAAAAATGCCAAAATATCTTTTATGTTTTATTGAGGTTTCCTTTCTTTTATAATGATGCCCCAAACTTCTCTGTTATATTGCTATATATATATACAGGCAGGTTTTCCCTCATGTAATTTAAGCACCTGCACCTCCATTCTTCAGAAATTTACAGTTCTGGTAAATC
>VWYN01003361.1:85537-117667 GCA_013400075.1 Hippolais icterina | reverse complement strand
GTTCCAGAGCTCTGCCACTCTCAGTGTACAGGAGTTCTTGATGTCGAGGTGGAACTCGCTGTGTTTTAGTTTACGGTCATTGCTCCTCGTCCTTTGGCTGGGCACCTCTGACCAGAGCCGCCCCGACCCCTCCGAAATACAGAATAAAGAGATCACCCACAGCAGTACCGCCCACTCAGCCCCGCCCGCAGCGCTGCCCCAGGAACCACGGAACCACCACCGCCGGTATTTCCCGGTCTCTGTTTTCATTTGGAAACAAATCCCGCCCCTCGCCAGCCGCTCCTCCCCTCCCCGGGCCCACTCTGAGCGCACTTTTCCCCTCACGGAACGCGCTCGGCAGCCGCACCCCGCCGGGAGAAGCTCTCCCCTCACGGCGTCCCGCGGAGCCCGCGCGAACCGAGCCGCTGCCGTGAGGGGAGGGAGAGGAGAGAGGGAAGAGAACAGGGGAAGGGAGAGGAGGAAGAAGAAAAGAGAGGGAGAAGAGGAAGTGGAGAGAGAACGGACGGAGAGGAAGAAGAAAGGAGAGGAAGAAGAAAGGAGAAGGAGAAGAAAGGAGAGGGAGAGCAGAGCTGCCCAGACACCTACGACATCCCGGAGCCGTTCCCGCCGCCTCCCTTTCGGAGCTCCCGCCGTGCTCCCGCCAAACGCCGCCGGCTGGAAACGGCGCCGAGGGCGGGCCGGGCCGGGGCGGGGCCGAGGAGCCCGGCAGGGCTGCGGGGCCGACACCGACACCCCCGGGACTGTGACCGAGACCCCCGGGACCGAGACCGAAACTGTGACCGAGAGCCCCGGGACTGTGACCGAGAGCCCTGGGACTGTGACCGAGAGCTCCGGGACTGAGACAGAGAGCTCCAGGGGACCGAGAGATCCCTGGGACCGAGACCCCCGGTACTGAGACCGAGATCGAGACCGGTGTCGGTGTGGGCTCGTCGGGTCCCGCTGTGCGCGGTAGGAGCCGGGCCGGAGCCGGTGATGTTCGGGCGGCGGGTTCGGGGCGGCCAAACGCACCTCAGGAGTCCCTCAGGGACCGCCGAGCAGGGCTGATTCCCCTCAGAGCTAGAGAAAGGGGATTGTAATTTATTTGCTTGTTTGTTTGTTTAATTTTTACGGTGGGTGACAAATTTAGCCCTTGAAACCCCCTGTGCCCAGTAGGGAGGGAGGTGACGAGATCCATGCTGGAAAAGTTTCCTCTTTTCAGGTGGACGAGGCCGGAGCAGGGCAGAGCTTCCCTGTGCGAGTGTGGGTTCTGTGTGGGTGAGCCTCGGACATGAAGGTCAGTGTTGCCATGGAGGGTCTGGCTTTGGCCGTCAGGAGGAATTTCTTCACAAAAAGGGTGATTAGACATTGGAAGGGCCTGCCTAGGAAGGGTTGGAGTCCTCATCCCTGGTGATGTCCAAGGAAGGACTGGACATGGCACGCAGTGCTCTGGGCTGAGAATACAGCACTGATTTGGGTTGGAAGGGACTTTAAAACTCATCCAGTGCCACCCATGGGGCAGGACACCTTCCACTGTCTCAGGCTGTCCCGTTCAGCCTGGACTTGGACACTTCAGAGATCCAGGGGCAGCCACAGCTTCCCTGGGCACCCTGTGCCAGGGCCTCCACACCCTCACAGGGAGGAATTTTTTCCCAATCTCTAATCTAAACTACTCTCTCCCTGTTTGGAAGCCTGGGCTGGATTGCTCCCCTCTGTCTATTTTTCTGAAGTGTCATTTTTCCAGTAAAAATGTCCCAGCCTAAGCCATGGGGCTGCTGGCAGTGCTGTCACTAAGCCATTGCTCACTGGATTTCCCAGCGATGGATTGGCAGCACTTCCCAGCCCACACAAGAAATATCTCAGTAATGGGAAGTCCAAGGAGTACAAACAAGAGTTCACATTTTCTAAACTGGTTACTGGAAAATTAACATTTATTCTTCTTCTCCTCCTTGCCTTTCCCCCCAGTTCCATTCCGTGTTTGTAACACTGGTGCTTAATTATAGTGACACCCGTTTGCAGGAGCCAGGCTATGCCAGGGGGTCTCTGTGGGGTTCTTCTGGTGCCTGTGTAATATTAAAGTGTCAGGGTGTTACAAATTGGGTACTTCATCCTTGATAAGCGATTATTATCTGCCTTTCCCAAGTGTAAAAAGACCTGTATAACTCAACAAGGTGCCAGTGATTGAGGCCTCCTGAGTAAAAATCCAATGAGTCCTGAAAGGGAGCCTGGGATGGTGTTGTCTTGTTGCTGAACTTGAGGTATTCCATTTGTTATACTGGAATATATTTCCTGAAGTCAACGTTGGGTAAAATAATACAAGAGGCTGTTAAAGCAACAGCACAACAGGATTTAGTGTCCCTCTGTGATGGCCTTCTAAAAACTTTAATCACCCCTGGTGGAAGCAGAAAGCTGCTGGCAGAGTATGCTGACCATTGCTGAGCAAACAGCATTAGTTACTGCTTTGAGTTGTTTTAAAAATTGAGGGGAAAAAAAAAAAGTGCTTTTGTTTTTTTCCATTCATTTATAATTGTATGGGCCTTGGACTTAAAAGGCCTGAGTTGCTCAAAGTTTTATGCATGCTTGTTTTTAAAATTTTATGCCTGTTTATTTCTATGATTTATATTTAGTTAATGCTAAGAAATAGAATTCTTGTGTGCATAATCTGGCATTTTTTGAGATTAAGAGTTCTATTTTTGAGCAATTTTATTATTATCCATATCTTTTGTTGAGTTATAAGAGTAAAAAGAGAAAACATGGATGGAAAAGCCTTGTTTCACAGGTAACATGAAAAAGTGCTTTTGTGCTTTCAAAAATCAAGACTACATATTATTTATATATTTGTGATATCAAATGAATGAAACTATATAAAATACAGTGAATTTAAACTTTTTACTGCCAATGAAGGATAAACTGTGAATAATAAGTAGACTCAAACTCTTTCTGATTGTGGATACCTACAAGTGTAGATAATTATTACCACCCTTGGGGCTTGTCTGTGTTTCAGAGGACAATTAGAGGCATTATTAAGACAATTACAAATTCTAACTGGAATTTCATCCCTCACAGGATGGCCAGCACTCCTGGGAAGCAGAAAGCCACACACTCAGAAAATCCCCAAGGGAAGAAGTCCCAGCATGCAGAAGAAGCCATTTTTTACATGAACTGCAGGGCAGCTTACCTGACTGTCTTAAAAAGCAGCTTAGAAAATATTAAATCAAAAGAACAGCTCAGTTTAGGTAATGATTGGATCTTTTTCCCCTCTAACTCTTACATGGCGTGATTGCAGTGGGTATAAACTCAGCAACTGCTTCAAGGAATTTAAGTTTTGGATGCCTGGTGGAAGTGGGAATGCCAGACAGAGGCATTTTATTGTAGATTATTTTATTATAGATTTTATTTGTAAATCACCAGTAGGAAAGGTCTCAGTTCAGTTTAGAGTGGGCCATTGTCCTGGCACAGAAAACCAGAATAACTGGTGTTCCATAAGAATTCTTTTTCCTTGTCTCTACTCCTCCTGAATTACACTTTCATAGACTGGAATCTAAAGGTCTCTTTTATTTTTTGTCCAGACTATATTTGTGTATAAGTGGTGATGGTGTTGTCAGCAGTAAAACAGGAAAAAAAAACATCTCTGACTGCTTCAGCTGCATTAAATAAGGGTATTGGTAGAACCTGAAAGCTGTGGGGCTTTGTTTTGCAAACTTCAGGAATTTTAAAGGGAAGTGAGAAAAATTTACCTGAAAAATGGAAGTTGGTTTCTTAATAATATATCTCAGTGACCAGATAAGATAAGGAAAGAGTAAGGTAAGACTGAGTAATAAATAACCTCAGTTTTGAAGGAGGTTTCACTATGCCAGACAAAATTTCTCAAGCAAATACAGTTCCAGCTTTGCAGTTTCTTGGAGTTGTAGGACTGTGTGCTCTGTTTGGGTGGTGATTTTTTTTTCTTACAGCATTTTTGTTCTTTTTAAAAAGGTTTTTTATGGAAACCACCACTGTAAGAGCTGAGTGCACCGATTGTAGCTTCTTTCCCTACACCAGAACATGAAACTCCACTCATTAACAAGGATATTCCTACAGCTTGTGACTTGGTGCTCTCCAGGCTTTCCCAGCTGCAATAAAAGGGCCTTTATGACATCCTGATGATAATTTGTGATAATCTGGATTTTAACAGAGGGGTGGTGTGAGCAAATGTCATCTCACTAATAAATGCTTTGGCTTTCAGCTCCATCCATATGCCACTTGGCTGCACAGCAAGTGTTTGGGCATTTTGCTTTCAAGGTCAACTTAGAGAGGGTAGTTAGCTGTTTAAACTCTCAATCCTTTCAGAGATATATTAGAATTTATTCTAGAATTTGTAAGCATTATTTGTAAGACTTATATCTCATCTTAAGTCAATTTTGGCATTTCTCAAACAAGTGGTGCCGATGTTTAAGCATCTCTTGCTTCATGAAGTTTGGTTGATATTCCAAACTGAAGTGCTCACTGAGAGATTTTGTGAAATTTTATTTGTGGGAGTTTTGCTTATCCCCAGATAATAGCTTCATTTCATGTCTGTTGTAATATTACTGGAGTGATTTAGCAGAAGCAGACCATAAAGAAACAGAAATAAAAGGTGCAGTCTGACTGAACTTTCACAAATACAAATCGGGAGGCATGCAGGGAATGGCAAGTGCTGATCTCCCTGGAGATGTAAAATTAAGGATTGTATATTTGAAGGATGTCTGTCAAATATAATAATGTGCTGCACTGACATTGCAGGGAACTCTTCTGTCCATGGAAACAAACCCAGAGAGTCCCTGGCTGCTCTTGACACTGAAATCCCCAAACCATTTCTCTGTGCCTGGGCATGGCTGGGCTAAAGATGTGAGTCCTGATCTGTTCTGCCTCCTCCAGCAGAGGTGACAGGGCACAAATCTTTATTTAATTCTTGGCACTGAAGCAGGGATTAACTGCAGAGGTGCCTGGTTTGTTTGTTGGTTTGTTTTTTTGTCTGTTGGTTTGCTGGTGACACAGGTCCCATTGAGCATTGTCACTGTGCCACTGCCTCATTTCACAGATGCACCTCAGCAGTTCCTAGCACGGGCTTGGGCACTGCTCAGCTGGCTCAAAATCAAATGCCAGCCCAGGTAGAAATGGAGGATCTCCTGTGCTTCCCTCCAAGATTATTTGGGAAGATATAAAAACATCCCTCTCATTTCAGATAGGCTGTGCATTTGAATTTAATTTCCATTTAAGGTAATTCCTTCATCATGCTGAAAACTGAAAGGATGTTTTCAGTAAAGACCTTGAAGAGTCAAATAGATCCAGAAAATTCATTTTGGACAATGCCAGGTGTAACATGCACTGGCTGAATGTGTGGTGTCATTTTTCCTTTCAAATTTATGTTGTATGATTTGAATTGATACATTCAAATGTACAGGCGTGACATAAAATATTGTCTCATATAAATTCTGCACTAGATCTCAGTTCTTGGCAAAGGAAGTGCAAAGATGATGTTGGTCTTAGTAAAAATAGGATCTAATAAAGTGCAGACTTAAAAATAATATATTCTTGATATTAAGACAGTGGATATAGGCTGAATTTTACACTTGAGACTGCCTTTGAGTTCATAGGATATTTTAATTAAGATCATAACCAAAACTATCCTTCAGACCCACTTTTCTCTTGGAGTGATTTGGCTTTAAAAAATTCTGAACATGGAAAGTGACTCAAGGATGTTTGGAGAAAACTCCTTTTCTAACAGCTGGGATATGTATTTAATATTGTGTTTTATTGTTCAGTACTTCAACAGGCTGGAAGAAATCCTTCTCAGAAGACCATTAACAAATATTGGACTTCACAAACAACTTCACTGAATTTTGATGATTTTTGTGCTATTTTGAAAAAAGAAAAGGCAGCTACAAAAAATGAACTGCTCGAAGCGTTTGGAAAACTAGACACAGATAAAGCTGGATATATTTTACATGATGAACTTTATAAAATTCTTACAACAGTGAGTATCACTAGAAACTTAATTATCCATCTTTAATTGGTAGAGATTTTGGAAATTAGATGGTACTGAGAGCTGGGATTCCCCATTTTATGGAAGATTTTTGTGGTGGGTTTCCAGAAGACACCTCAGAATTACATAAACTGATAGAATTGATCTCTTTGATATTTAGTAGCATTGTAAACACGTAATTTTTAATGATTTTGACCTCTGTTTTCATGTTTCAATGCAAAATCTGTTGAAATCTATTGCAAGGTAAGATTCTCTGAAAGAATATTAAAAGACTCTTCCTTTGCTTATAAAATTTGTGCTGTAGGGAAGTAGAATTCTTGATTAGGAACCCAAACTGAGCTGTTTTTTTCTTGCAGAGAGGTGATAAAATGACCTGGGAAGAAGTGACCAGCATTCTTAAACAAGCTGATTTTAACTGCAGTGGCAAACTTGACTACAACAAGGTATGACCAAGAGTGATTTTTTTGTTCTTGTGTTATTAACAATATGAGCATTAGTGATGACCTTACCCCAGGATTCTGAATTTTGGATTGAATAAACAGCCCACAAAGGTTTGTACATAAATATGGTTTCATTGGACAAAAACTGGTAAGAATCTTATGTTAAAAATCAGTCTTCCAATATCTAGAAATGAAGTGTTTGGAAGTCACACTTAATTTTTGTTCAATATTTGGACCTCCTTGTTCCATCATGGCTGCATTTTACTGTGATGTTTGAGTGGTTGTACTGATTAATGAAAATTAAATTTATATTTGACTTGAAGAGGAAATGCATTCCATCTGCTGAGCTGTGCTTTCCTGTGCTAATGCTACATTTTACTCCTTAAAACCTTTTGAGAAATGTAACTTGGTGAGTGAAATATTATTATTTTTTTTTCTCTCCAGTTCTGTGAGCTGTACCTGAGCACCAGTGAGCAGTGCTGCAAAGCTGCAAGGGCCAGGCTGGAAACTGACCCTCGACTGAGGCAGCAGCACTTTGGGAACCAGACTGGAAATTTCTCTGAAGGGATCACACTGCCAGTGCCAAAACCATCCCCGAGGGTCTCCAAGAAAACTGATCACAAGCTGCCTAAAGGTGTTTGTATTTCTTATATTTTATGTTTTCTTTCTGTTGGAAATAAAGCTCTGGCTCAATGAGCAGTTAAGTCTTTGTTTAATTTTTCTCAGATTAGTGAAGATTTTATTGATGAATAAAATTTCTACTGTGGCAGTCACATCAATGTGTCAGTAAAATATGTTCAAATGGCTGCAGCTGTGAAACCTTCGAATTCCTAAGGGTGGATTTTGTTGATTTTCATGTGAACATAGTCCAGAGGGAAGAGAGAAAATGAATGCTCAGGTGTTACAATATAGGCAAAATTATTAATTTCCTTTTTAGATCAGAGATGAAACCCATAACATTTCTCAATAAGCTGTGTGTTTGTTTCAATTATTGAGGCTGCTTTTCTAGCACAATTAATAAGTTGTGGACAGTTTAATGTCCTTCCTGCAGTTACAAAGATACTTTAAAACCTTCCCAAACTGGAAAAACTCCACATGGAACAGACTGCAGAGGCAGCAAGTATGAAATTTTGGGATGTAGTTTGTGCTGTTCCAAGTTGCTTCAAATCAAAGATGTTCAAAAATGACACAACAATGATGGAGGGAAGTTCTCTGCTTGAGTTTCTGCCATCCAGTTTTCTTTGTGCTCACAAATGCAAGCTTTATGATAAAGAGCACTAGGAGAGGGTTGAAACAATGTAATTGTAATTAAATATCTCTGTTTACAGGTGACAGCAGAGCTCCTTCAAGACCTTCATCAGCTCAAAGCAGCAAATCTTCCACCTCCACCACTGTCACCGTGGGTGCCAGCAGCAGCAGCAGGAGCACCAAGCTAATTATTGAGCCTGACACAATGAAGGTATCACACTGAAATGATGGTGTTTTCCTCTAGGCACCTGTGTTGTTGCATTTTAGAGAAGCTAAAAATCAGAGAAAAATGCTGTCTTATGTTTTATTAACAGTTTGTCAAGGGCAGCTATAAACTACTGAGAGCTTTCTCGATACGTATTATTATTAACATTTTTATATACTGTTGGTTTTGCTGACAACAAGTTATTGGAAATAATTTTTCAGGTGTGAAGGTTTAATAGAACAAAATGTGGTTTTTTTATAAATGAAACCACTGTTGGAGAAAACAGTTAATGACTTCTTGAGAAATTAAAATTGAATAAATTTATNTGTAGAGTGTTAATATTGATCTTTTTCCCTTTGTTTTCCCTTTCTTGACTGAACCTTTACTAGTTTTCTTTCAACAGAAAATAATAGCTGTAAAAACATAAAACATTAACTGAGAACTGCTGGGATACATTAAAAATGTGCACCTGGAGACTTCTGTATAAAAGGGAAAATATGGTTCTGACCACACGGTGTAACTGCTGCTGGAAAACTGAACTGATTGTCCTCAGGAGCTGCATTTTTGTTTCAAATAACAACTCTGGATTTGTTATTGAGCTCTGAAGTCCTTTCTATCTTCCCCATTGCTGTGCAGTGACATTTGTTCTATATTAAAATTTCAAAGCATCATCTCCCAGGGATTTGGTGCAGTCTGTTTAGGTAGCTGGACCTCCATGCAATTTAACCTTGTTCAAACGTGATGGGGGGGTGTATAAAACCAGCACACACTTCTCCAAGATTGGATTCTTTTTTCTTTCTACAAACCAGTAAAAACTGACTGAATAAAAAAATACATTGATTAGTATTGCTTGGCATCATCCAAAACCTGAAATCAATCAATAAACATGGAGAGGTGTAAGTAAATAAACTGTTAATTTTTTTAAACTTCATTTTGCACAATGCAAGCTCTGCCAGAATCAATGAATAAATACCCTGGGCTTTATTTGTGGTGTGAATCAGAATCCAGCACCCAAAAATTCTTTTTATTCATCTTGTATTCAAGAATTTTATTTTTTCTTTTTGCTGTTCACCTGTCTTTTTGTGTAAATAAGAAAATACTGCCCTCAGGGTGTTGGAGCAACACTGACTTTACATTTTTGACAGAGGAAAACAGTGAAAGACAGAACATGGTGAAATGTCTAAAATTAAAAACCCTTAGAAAATTCCTCTGAATTATTCCTTTTTATTAGGAATTATGCAGCAATGTGTGGATATTTTCAATATTAGCAGCAATGTGTGGATATTTTCAATATTAACTTAAATTTCAGTAGCAGTGACCAGCAGCAGGTAGTGCCTAATGTTTCTTTCCAATTAACATTTCCCACTTCGGCTATTATTTAACAACTTCTGTTCTGCTTTGAAGTGACAGAGGAGAATCCAATCAGAAAATCCTCTTTTAGCTTCCCAGTTTGACATACCTGTTTGGAATTTGATAATTAAGGACTTCTAGCACCACCTCATGCTCTCTGCCAGAATAACAGGATTGGATTTCCTAAAAGGAAAGGATAAAAATAAGATTTTTGTCCAACAGTTTTGGCAGGTATCAAGCTTGGAGAAAACGAGTTATTTCAGATGTGTCAAGTTTTAAGAATAAAAAAATCCATTTTTAAGATTTCCTTTTAGATGAAGCCAGGAGTCATAGAAGTGCTGGAATAAATAAACAGCTTAGGAATAGCAGTGGAAATTATCCAAGAGGCTGAACTCCAGGCTGGAATTCTGTCACTGATTTATGTTAATCCCAGCTCCCATTATCCACTTTTTGACTGACACAACCTCAGCTGTTGCTCCATATTCAACCCTCACCATTAAATCCCAGGAATATTTTGTCTCTGATTGCTTTTTTCCTAATTATTTTGTATGATTGGTCCCTTTTGTCCTTGTCCTGTCACTACAAATCCAGTTTTGTGGATAAAGATGAGTATAAAATTATTGGATGGATTTGTTAATTAGGTTTATTCTGCTCCATAGAAGTTGGCCAGGGGCTGATCTCTGGCTCCATGGTCCAGAAATAGCTGCACTTCCATAAGGACTATCCCTAAAAATGAAAAGATTATGGGAAATTATAGGAGGAGAGGGATTGGGATAGAAGTGCCTGCCAGGGATTGGACATCCCACTTTATTTTTAAATAACTTAATTAATCTTGTAGCCAATTTGCTTTGAAAGTCTTTTAGAACTTCTTTAGCAAAACCTTAATTTTTAAAAAAACCTCCAAACCTCCAAAGAACAGCAAAAAGGGAATTGCAGGATGTATAATATTTGTATTTAAATTACTCCATGCTGTTAGCTGTTTGCAAATATAATATATTTGCAAATATAATTAGCAGAATCTTCATGGCAATTCCAATTTAATTTTTATCTTAGGAGCATTGGGGTAATCTCTGTGCTTTTCAGGCATTTTCACAAGTGAAGCAACGTTACTTTGCAAAAATTGCCTACAAAAAGAACTGTTTGGGATTTTTTTTTTAAATAAAAGTATATTGATGATGTATTTTGTGTATTTTATACAGCAAATATTTATATTTAAATATTTATATTTGTTTGGTTTCCAGGAATGGCAATGTGCACAATCCAAAGGCTGCTTCTACCTGGAGGAAGATGGGGAAATCATCAGTCACAAGTACAGGCTGCACTTACCCCAAAGATCTGCAGTCTGTATCACCATCAAACCTTTCAAAATTCCCCAGGCAGAAGGTGAGTGTGTTTAGATTTCATTTTCTTCTTAAAAAGAGGTGATGACTTGGAGATTTTCCACAAGGCTTCATCCACTTCATCCAGTTGGAATTATTTTCTTCCCCAAGTAGAATATTCCCTTTTTAATTTCATAAAACAGGAGCTTTTAAACCTCAAAATTGTTTTCAAGTCACCTGGGCTGGCATTTTTTAAACAAATTTGTGTGGTATGTAACCATTCCTTGATATTCTTGACCCTTAATGATAGAACTATTTTAGCACTAATTCTTAATGATAAAATTATTATTAATTATCTGTAAGACAGTCACAAGGCTTGGAAGAATTTATCTGCTCAGCCTAAACAGGAAGAAAATCCCAAGAGCATAGAATAGATTATTTTTTTCCATTTTTCATCAGCAGGGATCAATAAATACCAGGGGAATATCTATTTTGAGATGCAAAGAAAAACAATTTGGGGCCATTATTAAGCATTTGTTTTGGGGATATTTTTCTTTTTAGGAAAATCTTGTCACTGGTTGTCAGTGGATACAGCTTTGTTTATTCTGAAGGAGAGTGAAACCCAAGAGAATCTCCAGCTTGTGAGCTTTACTGAACTCCAAAATGAAGAGGTTAGAGATTTTTGGTGTAATCCTATTTTAATAGTTATTTTTTTAATGCTGGAGGTGTGAATTCCATGTGTTTGGAAGGAATTCCAGCTGTACCCAGAATTGCTGGGTATATTTACAGCTACTCTGTAAAAACTCAGTTGTATTTCTGCACCTTCAAAGACAAAATTTCCAAGGCAAAATTTGTTTAAATTTCCTTTAATTTTCTTTCCCCTTGCCATTGGAACTTCATAGTGTCCATAATATTCTTTTCCTGTGGCAGAAATAAGAGAGCATTAACTTCTTTTCCCCTTTCTTCCCTCATCTCTCTCCTGTCTATTTTTCTAACTTTTATTCTAAGAAATTCACTATTTTTAATCTTTAAAGTAGCATCACACAGCCAATTTTTTTAAAAGAGAGAACCCAACATTCCCAGTTTTGTCAAGTAATTAATCACTTTTGTATGAATATTACTGGTAACAAAGAAAGGCATCATTTGAGGAGTTCTTACAAACTTTCCTGTCTTCCTTTAAGAGCAGATGTTTGGCTGGAGAGGGGAACTTGGAGCTGGGCTTTACTGGCTGCTCCCTTTCACAACTGGCTGCAGGCTGAGGAAAGTAAAAACCCAAATTACTGGAGAAGCCAAACTGCTGTGGAGGGATGAAGATGGAGAGCTGGCTCTTACCCAAGAATTCCGGTGAGTTTTATTCCTAAACATGGGAAGAAAAAAATCTCTTTTCCAGCTCAAATGTGGCTTTTTAAACTCTGCATGTTCCCAAAGTGCTGTTTGCACAGAATCATCTCAGTCTGAACATTCTTGGCAATGTGATGAGACAGTGAAATGAAATGGAAGCCTTTGGAAATAGTTTGGCCTTTTTCATCCTCCAGGACTGCTTTGTTGGATATATTTGAAACGATTGATCTGGATGGGAATGGCCTCCTGAGCCTGGAGGAGTACAACTTCTTTGAGCTGAGGACGAGTGGGGAGAAGTGTGACCAGGAAGCCTGGGCTGTGTGTAAGGGTAAGCTCATTACTGTGCTACAGCTAATTAGGGCTAGCAATTAACTCCCAAGCTGGATAGAACTAGGTATTCTGCACCTATTCCAAGAACATGTGTAGATTATTGTTCTATTCCTCCTTTCTTTTTCTTCTTTTCCAGTCTCCTGTCCTTTGCTTTGCTTCATTCTGCTGTGTGTGCCACTGACCTCCTACTGAGAACATTCTTCCCCTTCCTAATTGTTTTGTAGCTGCCAAAACCTACAGGGTTTGTAATCCTGGATCATATGGGGAAGGAAACTGTCACAGGTATTTGTTTAATCCATCTCCTTCGTGCAGATTGGGCTGGTGCTGCTTTTTCATCTCACAAGGTGTGGAGAGGGACATTTAATTCGTGTGGATCTGATGCTATAAATTGGCATCCAGAGTTTCTGTGGGTTGTCAGTGTCTCCTTATAGAATATCCATGTCATATTTGACATAATGCCTTTGGAGGCTGTGGCACATTGCCCAAAATACTTTAAATCTGCCAAACCCTATTAATTATCTCTTCCCAAAACACTCTGAGCTATCAGAATTTTTCCTAACTGATACAAAGCTCCTACAAAAATACATTTCTAGAACTGAATTTCTCCTCTGTTTCATCCTTGGATGTGCTTTTCCACACTTGATGGCTCTGTCAGGGTGATACAAGTAGGAGGGGTGGAAATGTGTGAATAAATAAGAGAGGGAAGAGGAGAAGCTGGGGAATGTTTCACCAGGTCATCAATCAGTGGAAGGGCTCACACAATATCATCAATCCTGACACCAAAGTTCAAGCCATTTATTACAGCATCTGTACCCCTGGAGAGATTTATTAAATTGGTAATCCCTTTTTAATAATATATAGTAAAGATTTAGCATTGTTATGAAGATGAGAAAACCATTTTTAAAAGTCCCTGACACAAGGACATTTCAATTATGTGTTTGCTGACATTAGAGTGGTGGATCTATGATATTCTCTCCAGAGGGGGGTGTTAGGATTACTGGAATTTTATTGCTTTTTAGGAACTGAGTAAATCATTTCTGTATCAAGGACCCTGAAGCATTTCAAGGTGCTGCCTCCAGCTGGCTTTCATTTCCCATTCCTAAAATAGCCCATTCTGCAAAGCTCAACCATAAACTTTTAGGAAAAAAAAAAACCAATTTTTTTNTTTTTATTCCTTTCAAACAGAAAATTTTGAGATGAAAAAGAATGAACTAACAAGACAAGGATTCCTGGATTTGAATCTCATGGAAGCCAACGATCGGGATGGGGACCCTTGGGACCTTTGGGTCACTTTGTTGTCCCTGGGCTACAACAGAGCCTTGGAAATGACAGAGGTAGGAGAGGCACAGAGCAAAAATCTCTGCATGTGGAACTGCTGCAATCACAAACTGATTGCAGGAGGGCAGGGATCCAGTGCCACCCTCCAGGGCTTCCACTGGCATTGTCCTGATTCTCAGCATAGCACCTAGATCTTTGAAAAAAGAAATTTTCCTCTGCTTTAGAGAAAGCCAGGGTGTTGTGGGGTTATAGAGGAAGGAATTTTGGATTATATCTGTTAAATATAATGGCTCTGTTGGTGGGGAGTGATAGGAAGATAAGGATGGTAAACTGTGACCTGTCAGCAAATTTAGAAAAAACAGGACTTTTTCTCCTTAAAAAAGTCAATTTTGTGGCCCAAACCTCAATAGAAGTGCATAAAGATAATTTTTTTCCACATGATTCAGAATTCCTAGTTTCCAGACATAACTGTTTCTGTTGTTTTTGCCTTTCATAACAGTGTCTGAAGAGGTTCAACATAAAATTTTCATGCTTCATTAAAATTTTGAGGTTTGGGTCACACATAGTTTACTTTGCAGAACCAGGGATTATTTCTGTGATGTTTCTGTGCACTTACAGATTTTTTTAAAAATTATTTATTTATTTTAATATTCTGAAATACATACTACATATTTCTTATGTTAATGATTCTTTCTAAAGAAAGAGGATCTCTTTTATGAAGAGAAAAAATCATAAAAAATCAAAGCATTGAATATACAGATAATGAAATCATTTAATTCCTAGGAAAAGCAGATTTTTAGGATGACAGTCTGATAATATTTTTGATCTCTGTTAAACAGGTCAATGTAGTCAGCGTATAAAATATATAAAGACCTAAAAATAGTCAGTATGAGAGATATCAGTGACAATTTTGGGATGGTGCTGAGGGATTTAAGGATGAGCAGCTCCTTTTCCTATTGACTTGTGGTTGGCAGAGCTCCTGCAAGGCTGTTTTTCTGCATTTCAGCCACAAGAGAGAGCCCTCCTCCAATAAAGAGCATTTTGGGGAGGTTTTTCTCCAGTTAGGAATTTCAGGAGGGTGTTTTTTGCCTTGTTCCAGCTGTGGTTTCTGGCTCCAGCCTTTGCTTTCCAAAGGACAGCACAGCTCTCAAATGCTTCAGTAATTAATCTAAAAACCTCCAGCTGTTAACTCGTGTCTCTCACTTAACTCTTCAATTCCTTGATTTCAAATAATTGAAGATTGATGTTTTGGGAGCACTGAGACAGAACTTGAGCAATCCTGGTGGATTCCAACCTTTAGAAAGGAATTGAGGTGCTGTGACCTCGTCTAAGAAAATACAAACCTCTGGTTGTTACACCAGGGAGTAAAATGTAGCCAAAATACTCCCAGAGTGCTCAGTGCAACATTGCAGAGGTGTTAAAGCTGTCTGGAGGGGCACAAACAGCAACAGTGTGACAGATTTATTTCAGGCACTGGGATGCATTCAGTTTTCATCTTAATTCCTGGACATTTTGCTGTCCAAGGAGGGGTTTGCTGTGTTGAACTATGCCTGGTGTACTGGGAATGGCATGAAAAAGGCCAGTTGTCCTGGGTTTTTATTTGGTGAAAAAGATTGCAACAGCTTACAGTCTATAATATTTAATATTCAGGGAAATATTTATATTTGGGTCGTTCTGGTTCAAAAATGAAAATACTTAGCAGCTGTGGGTGAAAATCTGAGGGGAAAAAGTACAGCTCAAGTGATGCTAAAACTCATCTTCTCCACTGCAGGCCTGCCCCTTTGCCATTTCCATTTTTGCAGAGAGGTGCAAACCCAGAATTAAAGCCGTTTCTCTGGAGGCAGGGGGCTCCCAGCTCAGCAGGGCTGTCTGCAGGTCTGTGCTTAATAAAGGAGAGGCCAAAGTGCTGCACGGCTCTGAGAACATCTTCATCCACACCTACACATCAGGCAGCAGAATCACCTCTGTGATTGAGAACAAGGTATGGCCTGAAAGTTCCATGTTGTGCTTTGTGGTGATGTCTGTTATTGTTCCTCCTTTTCCTTGGGTCAGATTTGAGAATTGCTTTTTCTGAAATCAGGTTTTTGTGTCTGTTTCATTATAAAAACACTGCCTGATGTGCTCCTTGTGACTTCAGGAGAGCCTGGGTCAGTGTTCTTGGAAGGGGCAGATTGTTATAATGAGGCAAGCAGCTCTAGCTACCATACAGAAACTGAAGATTTTTGTGTTCACATCCCAATTTTTCAATATTTTGACACAATATCATCACCATATGAGGAAACAAACATTAACAGCAGGAAATGCAATTAGAGCAGGAGCAAAGATCACAGCATTTACACTACTGAATATTTTCAGTGTCCATATAAAAATCAAAGAGCAGTGATTTTTAGGAGTGTGTTATGGATGAGTTTTTACCTGATTATTCTTCCAGGTGTGCTTTATTAGTAATTCAAGCTGGAAGTTGTAAATTCAAGATTGGTGAGATTTTAAACCTTTTTCCATAGATCACAATGAAAGTTCTCAGTTTCCTTTATACCAGGAGCTGTGAGTAAATAAACACAGCACAGTTAGATATGAAGCTTCAGATGCTTTAAATCTTAAAAGATCACAGCAAGAAATATATTTTTAAATGCCCAGCCATGCAAAAAGGGCATTGGGGACTAATATTAGGACTGGATGCTGAGGCTCCTGGAACTCTGAATTCAGCTTTGCACTTCGCCCTTTAGGGTGGATATTCCAGAGTTATTTTTGTGTTTGGGGATATGTCAGAGAAGGAGATCAGGGCTGCACTGAGACAACTGGATGTTCTCAGCTCCAGATCTCTGCCCACTCTGTTTGTACCACTTGGGTTTGGTTTGCAGGTCTCACCGAGCTGGGTGGGAATGCTGGAAGCTCCACGGGGGGATCTGGACAAGCTGAGGCCGGTGNGTACCACTTGGGTTTGGTTTGCAGATATCTGGAAGCTCCACGGGGGCATCTGTGAGTTTCAGCAGGGCCACGTTGTATCTTCACATCCTTTGTGTTGTTACAAGGAGTCTTTAATGATTTTTGACCATGACTGTGGTGCTAAGGTGCATTTGAAACTGTTACTCCTCAAAGAGTATCTGTTACTCTTCAGAGAGTATCTGTTACTCTTCAGAGAGTATCTGTTACTCTTTAAAGGTTATCTGTTACTCCTCAAAGAGTATCTTCAGAGTATCCACAGGTATTTCCATCCCTAAAACAGCAAGGTCATGGAAATCCAAGGAGTGTGAAGTTGTTACACAAAGAACAGGCACTTAACCAGTAAAATCTAATGGTTCCTTCATGGTTTTTTCACCTGCAGTCTGAAAACAAAGTGATAATTCATGTCAACAATGAGCAGAGTAAGAACTGCCTAAACAACAGGGGACTGACGGTTTTTGCTGTGGAAGTGGCTCCAAAATCCATGATGGTAAGGGTTTTTTTATGGCTTAGCCAGCTCTAGAGAAAAATCTTTCTATTTTCTTTTTGTAGGGTTTTTATCATGCTAATGAGCATGTGGACAGTGGCATCTTCTGACCAGAACAAATCAGATGCACTTTTTGATATTTCAAAGCTGATCATGCACTTGATGTATCTCTGTTTTCCTGTGCAGTTTGTTATAAAAATCCATAATCCAATTTTTCATACATGGACCTGTTCCACTTGTCCATTCTATACATGCAGCATTCACTAATATTTTTAATACTCTTTTTCTAAGACTGTATTTAATTATTTTTTTCACTTAGGAATTTTTAATCCCACGATTTTGATGCCTGTGAGGACAGACCAAGCACGCAGTAATCAGAAAGAGAAATAAATGTATTGCAGTCCTTGTGCACACTGTGATTTGCTGCTGGTTAACTTTTGTTAAACTTGATTTAGGGATCATGTTAACCATGAGACAATTTGATTGCTGAGCCCTGCTGCAGAATTTAGTGATGATTCCACATGAGGGTTCTGAGGGGCAGAATGTGATGGAAAATGCATTACAAATGCAGATGATGTTTTTCTTCATTTATTTCTGAATAACCCTGTGGTTTTATTTTTCTAAAAGTACCCCCTCTTTGTTTAAAAGCAGAGACATCCAAGCTATTTTATATTTCCCAGCTTTCCAGGGTGGATTCATTCAAGCCTGTTGTAAACAGAGCAGTCCCATGACACAGGCAGGGCTGGGGCCTCTTTAAATTGCTGCTGACACTTTAGATATCCATTTCCTCAGCCTATAAGGTGGTTTTTAATTTGAATTTAGGCTTCATTCAGTATAACCTGTAGGCTCAGTCCTTATGGATATTTTGCTGTTAAATTCAAGAATGATTTTTTGATTATCTGTCAATGCAGATGATGAGTATTCATCATTCAGTGACACAAGTGCTGAACATTTTGCTCACACAGCACATTGGGGAACAGTTCTCCAGTACAGAGAACTCTCTTTCACCTCTGCTTTCTCTTGTGCCAGGTCTCCCAGCACGTGATGGCCCTGAATGAGCAGGAAGAGTGGATTTACAGCTGTGTGCACTCCCTTGTGTGTTAAAGCTCCCAGTGCCAGGGCTGGGAGCAGCCACATTGAGCCAGGAGTAGCTTGGGGCAGCTTTTAGACAATTTATAGTTCTTGTCCTTCTCCAAAAGCTGGCATACATTTCTATTTCTTGTTGATTTGGGCATGACAACACTGAGGCACAATAAAGATTAGTGCTGTTCAGTAATCCAGCTGCCAGTTGTAATATAATTGTGCTTTATAATGGATTGTTTCCCTAAATGTGCTCTTATTTTCCATACCATGGATTGTAATTCCATCACAGGCTGGAACTGCTTCACTGAGGAAAAACTTTGTGTAATGGGTTCCTAATTAAACATCCCTGCAGTTTTGATGTGAGAAGTATAAAGGGACGAGGCTCATTTTATTTTGTCACTTGATAAAGAATTTATTTCCCCTTTTTTTTGCCATTTGTTGGTAATCCTCATCTTACCCTTGTTCTGTAGTTTCTGCCTGATTTTATACTCTTGTATATAGAATAAAGTCTGCCTTTCCATATGCAATAAGGAAATAAGATCATTTGAGAAAAATGAAGATTTGTCTTGGGCTCTTGACTGTTAACAACAATTAATTATTCCCAGGGCAGCTGAAATAAGAAGACTGAAGTGCACCAAGTTTAGGCTGCAAATGAAAACCAGCTTTGAGGTACTAAAAACATTCAGCTTATTATATTTTTCTGGTTCCTCTAAATATCTGTTAATATGGAAAAAAAAAAAAATTAAGACCCTGACCACTGGATGCTTAAAAAGTGTTTGAGTTTAAAATAGCCATTAAATATATGTGACCTCATGTGTGAGGGCAGCAAGTAGTGTTGCAAAGTTATTTTTATCTACCCCAACTCCTGCTCTCTGCTGTAATCTTACACTGGGCAAGTAAATGTCAGTGACAAAATGAGAGCTGGGCAGGATTCCTGGTGAGCTTTGAGTTTTCCATGTTTTTTCCTTAGCAAGTACCACAGGTATCATTTCCATTTTCAGAACTGTCTAAAAGTAGTTGAGGCCCCAAAAATATTTGGTGATTTTTAGCTCTGACTGAGCTCTGCAAATGCTGCCTCAGGCAAGGTGTGGGTAAAGCAGAAATTCCCAGCTCCTTGTCTAAAAAGGAGTTGGGAAATAATGAGACACTGTGTGGAATAGACACTACAAAGTGAGCAGTCCATTATTTACATTTCTTTTGTTTGTAAAATCAGCCTTTTTAGATGTGGCAGGAATTCATATGCAGCTCTCTCTGCATTTTAGGAAAGGAATGGTTAAAGCTGAAAGAACAGCTTAGCTCTGAAATCACTGCACGTGGAAAGAGTTGGGTTTGGGTAAAAAAACATGGCACAGCACAGGGAACCTCATTTATTTTCTGATCCTCCTGTTGCTAGGAAGGGTTTAATTTTCCAAATTTTTTTAAGTGGGGACATAGGCAAACTCTCCATGGCAGGTTCTACCTTTCCTGCCCTGGAGGAGGTGAGATTAGAGATCTTGGTTGTATCTGCTGAGTGTTTTTCAGTTTGCTCCAAGACAGAAGAATCCCAGCTTCTCTTTTGAAAGTTAAACACAGGTACCAGCTTATTTTCTTTGAGGGGAGATATTTAGGGGGAAAAAAAAATCCCTGTAAGATGAATTTCAATTTCTGGAATGTTACCTTTCTTTTGAGAGCTAGGGCTATAACAAAATTCAGCTGCTTCAAGGCTTTGCTAAAGCTGACCTTCCCTGCCCCTGCTCCTGGGGCTCTGGGGTGGTCACTTGAGGCCAGGGCCTGTGGGGACATCCTGGTGGTGGCCACAGGGACAGGAGGGGTCTGGAGCACCTGGCACAGCTGGGGAGGCTCACCTGGGGAAAAGGAGGCTCAGGGGGGACCTTGTGGCTCTGCACAACTCCCTGCCAGGAAGGGACAGCCAGGGGACAGGGACAGGAGGAGGAAAAAGGGCTTCAGGTTGTGCCAGGGAAGGTTTAGTTTGGATCTCAGGGAAAATTTCTTGATGGAAAATGTCCGGTTCTGGCACAACTGCCCAGGGCAGTGCTGGAGTCCCCATCCCTGCATGGATTTAAAATCCACGTGGATATGGTACTTGGGGACATGGCTTAAACGGTGGCTTTAGCACTGCTGGGGAACGGTTGGACTTGAAAATCTTTAGGCTCTTTCCTAAACTTAAACCATTCCATGATTTTGTGACAGCGGCTCGGATCCAGCAGGGCACCAGGACACGGAGATGCTCGGGGTTGTGACAGGACAGGAGGGGACAGGACGAGACAGGAGATGACAGAACAGGACAGGAGGGGACAGGACGAGACAGGAGATGACAGAACAGGACAGGAGGGGACAGAAGAGGACAGGACAGCACACGGACGCTGTCGCCTGTGTGCTGGTGCGTGCCCGGCTGTCGCGGGCGGTGCCTTTAAGGGGCGGTCGCGGGGCGGTGGCGGCGGCGGGGCCGGGGCGGCCGCGGTCCCCCCCCCGGCTCCCGGAACTCTCCCGGAGCCGGCCATGGTGCGGATCGTGACCGTGCAGACCAAGCCCTACGGCGACCAGAAGCCGGGCACCAGCGGGCTGCGCAAACGGGTGACGGTGTTCCAGAGCAATGCCAACTACACCGAGAACTTCATCCAGAGCATTCTGGCCACCGTGCCGCCCGCCGAGCGCCAGGACGCCACGCTCGTGGTGGGGGGTGACGGCCGCTTCTACATGAGAGACGCCATCCAGCTGATCGTCCGCATCGCCGCCGCCAACGGGGTAAGCAGCGAGCGCTCCGAGGCTCCGGGATGCGCTCCCCGCCCGCCCGCGGCGCGGCCCCGCAGCGCCGGCGGAAATCGCTGGCGCTCGGCGTGTCCGCGGCGTGGAAGTAACGCGGGGAGTGACAGATGAGCTGGCGGGGCTGGCGTGGGATAGCTCGCGGTCCAGGCAGGGAAAACCCCCCCGGTAGCTTCTCCCTGCTTGCCGGAGCGAGTGGACATTGGCCAGGGCGGAGGTATGGAAGCAAACACAACTTTGCTCTAATTCTTTCTTCTTCTTTCTGGCTGTGGTTGGGTTTTCCAGCTAAAACACGAACCGGCGGTGACGTGTTGGGAGGGACCAGCGTTCCCTTCCACAGCGCTGGAGTGCATCTCAGTGCTGGGGGATTCCTCCGTGGGTTCCTCCTGCTCCTGTCACTCGGTGGCCCAAGGGAATCCCAGCAGGGAATGTGATGTTGTTGGGGAGAGGTGCTGAAGTCAAGCAAAAGGAAGCTTTTTCCTACGTTTACTCTTTTCCAAAGGAAAATTATCCACTTCTCCTGGGACACCAACACCAGCAGCAAACATTCTTCCTCATGGACCGCAAAGGAGAGAGGGGCTGAGGCTGCTGGTGCTTAGGGGTGAACCTCAGAGTTATCAATTTCAGATTCCCAGGTGCCCCTATGCCTGTAAATATCTGACTTCTTAGGAGAAAAAATTAATAATTTGGGATTGCAGCCTTCTTTGGGCACAAAGAAGCAAATAACTGGCTTGGATTCTTTTTAACCCATGTAGAAATTTGTCTTTTGTGATGTGTGGCAGCTGCTCAAGTCGGATTCCATAACCCAGCATCCCTGGATGCTGTGTGCACCTCTGGAAGTGATGGATGGAGCAGCCTCCCCTGATGGAAAAGCAGCAGGTTTATTTATTTCCTCTGGGGCGGGGTTGGAGTTGGAATATGCAGCATTCCTGCCTGAGTGCACACACACACAGACAGGATCCCTGAGCATCACTGGGAACAAGCAGAGTGGGAAACTTTTTCCCTGGGATGAAGTGTGACTTTTTGCAGATTTTTGGATGTGCACCCAGGGCCTGGTGGGATGTGGCAGCATTCCAGACACCGATTTCTCCATCATTTACACTTCAGCTCCCTCCCAGAAGCAGAGACCTGGGGGCAGAGCCGTGCTGGGGTCTGATGAGGTGTTTTGGGAAGCGCGGAGGGCTGGGAATGTCTCGGATCCTCCCCTGCATCGTGCAGTCACTCACGTACGTGCAGAGCTGAGCTCGCTGCCGGAGCTGCAGCAGCGGCTCCCAAGGGCTGCCCTTGCCGGCAGGAATTTGCCTTGGAGCACTTTGTCCACATGAATTCCAAGAGTGCAGGGACGGAATTGGCCCTAAAGTCAGAAAATGTTCGGAAAAGGCAGGAAAAACGGGAGGTGGAGGAAGGAAACGTGTGGAAGAATATGTGGGTTAATAAATGAGCAGCAGGTAAAGCCTGGATAAGTAACCAGAGGTACAGTGGGGTGAGCTACAGAGGGCAGAGCCACTTGATGCCAGATATTTGCAACTTTTTAGCAGCTCTGGCCTAAATAAGGCAGTGCAGGAACTGTATTACCAAACTCAAGAGTAGCAAAACTCTCTGGTCCCAAGAAATGAGGTGACTAAAACCAGAGGGTTCCTTTAGCAAATGCAAAGCACTGGTTTAAAATAAATTTTGGTGCGTTTGCCTTGTTTTGGAATGCTTGAGGGATGCTTGGTTTGTGGGGTTTGTCTGTAATTGCAAATATCAGCTCCCTGGTGGTTACCACAGTGTAGTTAAGTAAGCCTCTTAAAATCCTCTTTCTTCATAGTAAATATGAAGTGACTGGAAGTTCCCTGCCCTTCAAAGAGAAGGATGGACAACTTCATTCATGGTAAGAAAGTGCCCTGCAGGACAGGGACCAGCACATGGAAACTTGTTCCTGCAACTTTGGGTTTGTGCTGGGACTCAAACATCTCCTGGTTCCAGCAGCCAGCTCTGGGGGGAAAACTCAGTGGCCTCACCTTGAGAAAAGCTGAGTAATACTAAGCAAACTGCTGGAAAAGTGAATTTCTGGATTAAGAGGTGATTGATGAATGCTTTAAAATCATGTGGTGTTAAGATCTGGTTGAATGGTGCTCTCCAGGCACAGAACAGACCTGAGGGCCACAATCAATGATCTTTAATTTTACAACATAAAAGGAAAGGATGCTAAAATTAGCTTGAATTTTGTCTCCACCTGGAATGGTTAATATGGAACTAAGTATTTATTTTTAAGTAGCAACTACTCAGTTTGTAGTTATGAGATTAAGGGGTGTTTATCTTATTTTAAAGTTTGCATTTCTGTAAGTAAACTGAAATTGTTTGCCATTCCCAGTTGGCATCCAGTGTAGCCTACCAGCTTTGTTTTGGTCTGTGCCAGCTTTCCTTGAAATCATTCCCACATTGTGAGTCTGACTCTTTAATGACACAAATCAGATCTTCACAGGCCCTGCCTGTTGGAGCATCTCTGGTCAGCAGGATTGTGGCCGTGCAATAATTTTATATCAAAAATGGCAGGAACTGTAAATCCAGGTGTGAGCACAGAAGCAGCACCAAGTTGATTCAGTGACATTGTCACCCACTGTTCCCCAAATTTACTGTGCCCTTGGCTCCTTCCTGACTGAGTGCTGTGAAGTTGCCACACTCAGGCACGTTGCTGGAAGGTGTTTGGAGTGCCAGGCTGTGCCTTGCATGTTAAAGAGTGCCTGCTTTTGTTTTATAGCTGCAGGACAAACAGAGATTTTATTAGAAATGCTGCTCTCTCCCCCAGGAAGTTTGGGTTCCTGCCTTGGCTGCTTTAATTTTTTTCCCCACTCAGTTACCCAGGGAAAACAAATGTTCAGACCTGTGACATTTATTTATCACTGCTCTCCTTTGGTAGCTCCCTTTTCCTTTGTGCTGTTCTGCTACAGCTCCAGAGCAGTTCCCACTGAGATCTTCCCTTTGAGTAAAAAAGCTCCTAGGATTAAAATCATCAAAATAAAGTGCTCATAAAGAAAGTTCTTCCCAAAAAAGCCACCCCTGTGTACCAGGGTTAGATGGGGTGATGCTGGGTCCTCCAGGCCAATAGGAAAAACCTCAATTTCTGACTTTATGTTACTGTTTTTCTCAGAGGCAAAAGGGGAAATTGAGATGTGATATCTAAAGTGTGGAAATAAATACCACTTGTAGCTATTTCCTGGCTGCACATGATGTGGATTTTAGAAGACAGCAGCTGCAGCAGCTCTCACAGCCTCTTTTTACACCAGCTTAGACTCTTTTTTGCCTGTAAAGTTAATTGGCTTATGTCAGTTTACAGTGCAAGGTGATTAAGTGGTCAGGTTGTCCAGTTTCAGTGCCCCTTTGGAATTTTAAACTCTGCACTCCTGAAACTCCAGCTCAGAGCAAGAGCTAAGGTGCTTTGCAGTTAATCTCTGCAAATCCAGCAGGCAGGGTTGAAATTCATCCTAGCAGGGATTTAGCTGTAATCTCCTGGGACAATGACTCTGCATGAGCAGACACCTCAGCTGGGGCTGGGCTGGCAGGGCAGAAACGCCTTCCCTTTGTCAGGGCAAAGTTTGGGAGAAGGAGCTGGGCTGGAGAGCTGCTATCCATGGGTTATTCCAAATTTGAGCTCACCAGGATTGAGAAATGCATCCTGTCATGATCCTGAGCTGGGCAAAATATTGATTCATGCTTCAGATGAGGAGCTGAAATGTATTTTTAAATAAGCAGAGCTTAGATATCAGTAAGAAGTTAAAAGAAAAGAAGTTCAAAGAGTTCTGAAGTAATAAAAGTGTAATGTGTACACTTATAGTACATATTCATAGTACAAGTTGCAGAATAACAAAATAAACAGCAGATGTGATGGTAGAGGACAAACACATCCAGTTATCCAGAAAAACATCATTTCTCGATTTTAAAATAAGTTTGTTGTAAGTGAAAATCAGGAAATGAAGCCTCACCAGGAGCACAAGTCCTGAGCTGGGGCACCAGCCCTCAGAGAGGATCTGCTCTGGGTGTGGGAGATTCCAGCAGGGATGGCTGAGGTCATCCTGTGGGGAAGGAATTCCTCCCTGTGAGGCTGCTGAGACCCTGGCACAGGTTTTCCAGAGAAGCTGTGGCTGCCCCTGAATCCCTGGAAGTGTCCAAGGACAGCTTGGAGCCACCTGGTATAGTGGAAGGTATTTTTGGGTTCAGGTGCAGATTTCCAAGAGCACCCAGGGCCAGGAGCTTTTATCTCAGCAGGTTGAGGCCAGCAACCCTGGAGCCTTGAGGAAATCCTGCTGGAATCCCTCCCCTTTTCCCTGGTGCAGAGATAAAATGCAGATTTGGGTGTGCTTTGAGGGGCTGACCGTTGAACAGAAAGTTTCACAATCCTGGTGGTTGGTGTGAGCTTCCCTGGCAAGGAAGGCTCAGCCCCTGCCAGTGGGACAAACCGTGAGCTGAGGATTCATCCCCAGCCCTGCCAGCCCCTGTCTCTGCCACCCAACTTTCCTTTTCAGTGCTAGGAACAGAACAGTCTCTTCATTCTGGAGTGATTCATATGGGAGTGCACTTGTGCTGCTGAGATGCTGCCAAATATCTTTCTTTCCCTCTGAAATCTCTACAGCAACTTCCAAACTCGGATTTTTAATTAATTCTTAATTGAAACAAAGCGTTTTGCAGTAGGAGCAGCACTCCTTGTATGACCAATAACACATTTGGAATCTGTTTATTTTCCTTGGGCTCCATTTGTCCTGGCATTACCAAATGTCATCCCAGCAGTGGCTGCCTGCACCGCAGTCATCCCGGACAGAAAGTGCCAGATTTTGGCAGCTGCTCAGTGGGGTTTTCAAGGGCTCTTGGCACCCTCTGATGGCCGATGTGCAGGGACAGCAGCGGCACTGGAGCTTTCCTGAGAGCAGGAGTTACAGGAATGGGAGATCCTGCCTTAAAGGAGAGTCACAGATGAAGTGTGAAGTGGTTTTACTCCATTTGTTGCCCGGGATTTCAGGCTGTGTCTTAGCCACTGAGCACAGAAAAGGAGCAGAAATGTCTGTCACCAGCTGCCTGCTGTCAAAAAATCCTGCAAAGCTGCAAAAAGAAACTTGCAGCTAAACACAGCCCCACAGAGGGGATATTAGCTTTATCTGCCCACTGAATAGGGACAAAGCCCTGGGAGAGGAATGGGAAGGAAAGGAGAAGAGGAGGAGGGGGCACCCTGGACCTTGGAGAAGCCTGTCCCAAGGGTGGAGCAGGGGATGGGAACAGGGAATTACTGTTTAGTTTGGCCTTTCCACGGTGGGTTCCCCCTCACAATTATTTTTCTTGCCTGGATGCCCAAATATAAAATTGTAGCTTGGAGGAAGGCTGGGTTTGTGTCAGAGTGAGGAGCTGGGAGAGTCTGGCTCTAACCCTACCCCTGGTCCCAGGCTTGGGGAAGACTCCAGGTGAAGGAAGATCCATCTCCCAAAAAAGAATGCACAGCTCACTCAGGGAGAGGAATTAAGGTGAGCACTCAGGGGCCATGGAATGAAGCCAAGGGAGGAGCTGTGGCTCTGCAATGTTTATTGAATTTAAGCCCTCTCAGAACAGCCTTGTCTTTCTATCATTAAAATCAACAGTTAATTAATAGTTTTAGCTCTGTTCTTGTGTGTGTGAAGTGCAGGACAGTAAAAGGAGACCTGAGTTAGGAAATATCCCTGTCTGTGCCAGGCTAGCTGTTGAGAGAGGGAGATTCCCTCACCAGCCTCCACCTGCCATGGGAAATAGGAGATCCATAGGACACAGGACCACAAGGAAAAGCTCAGAGCGTTGGGGCTGTTTGCTGTAGCAGAGAGGGCACTCAGAGCCTAATGCCAAAGGATTTTTAGTGAGGAGTTGCCAGGGAGAGGATTATGATCTCTTTGTTTGCTGTGCCAGCGAGGGAGATATCCAGCACATTGTAGGGAAGCACTTCCAGCTGCAAGGCTAATTATTTCTCCAGACAGCAGGGCTTACCTGGAGAAAGAGATTCCAAGAACAAGTTTGATCAACTTCCAGGAGGAGCCCTGGGTGTTGTTATCCAGTTTTGAGGAGGGAGCAGATGATTGATTTGGGGGGCCTGAGTGATTTGGGGAGCCTGAGTGACTTGTAAGGATCAGTCACCCCAGCAAAGCCTCCCAGATCACAGCTCAAATGACCTTTCCCCAGTCCCTGCCCCAGTGCAAAGGTGCTCAGCACCCACCTTTGGTGACATTTGGCACCTCTGGCAGCTGTGTGATCCCCAAGCTCTGAGCAATCCTGGCTGGCCCATTACTGGTGATTGAGTTTGTCCCAGACAGTGATGGAGATGTTACAGCAAAGCCCTGGGAGCAGGTAAGCACCCCAAGAGTGGGCTTGGTGTGGCTGTCCTTGTCCCTGTGCCTTTTAGGCATTATTTCATATTTCATTTAATAGAATGTGCTTCACTTTATGTACAAAAACATTGCAATGACCCTCCTCCTCTGCTTAAATTAATTTAATTCCTCTGCCTACTCCACATGCACTGAATTACACACAAATTCCAGCCCTCCACAGGCTTTTCCCTGCCAGTAAATCCAAGTGCATCCCATGTGCAGCCACAGGAGTTGCTGGGTGTCCTGTGCCCTCCTCCTGTCACTTAATGCCACGGCATTTCCCAGGGCAGCAAGAAGGAAAAGAGCTTGCTTAGGCCTTTTCCTGCCAGCTGTAATTTTGGGAGCTGGATTTTGGCTTCTGTGCCACTAGAGGGAAACCTGGCCCTTTGCATGAGAATAAAGAGAGCTGCAAGGTGCTGGAACAGTGTGGGTGGGTAAAACACAAACCAGTTTTACTGTGTAGTCTCATTGATGGGGTGATAGATGTGTTGGTTCACACAAATTATCCATTTTAATTAATAATTAAATTTTAATGTGCTGATGGATAAATCAGGATCTTGGGGACATGGTCAGTGGTAGCCTTGGCAGGGTTAGGGGTTTATCTGGGTTATCTCAGAGGGCTTTTCTAACCTTTATGGTTGTGTTTTTGGAAGAAAATATATCAACTATTGGAGCAGTGACAGAATCAGCACTGCAGGAAAGAGTCCCTGAGCATCTTCAGACCTGTCACAATTCAGCTGTGTGTACACATCCCCTTTTTCCTGCTTTTAGTAGTGGGACAAACAAAGTCATTACCAACTCTCTGTTCTTTAATTGCTCCAGTAATATCTATAAATTGTTTCCAGCAGCTTGTGCAGAGGACTCTGAGTGTTGCTAAAGAGCCTTGGAGGAAAGGCTGATTTTAGGAATGGTTTCAGTGGGATAGGGATCCTAAAGCTCATCCTATTCCACCCCCTGCCATGGGCAGGGACACCTCCCACTATCCCAGGGTGCTCCAAGCCCTGTCCAACCTTGCCTTGGACACTTCCAGGGATCCAGGGGAGTCCCCAGCCTTCCCTTCCTTCATTTACCTTCCCCATGCTTGGGAAGACGAGGCATCACAGCAGTTTCTTGATATCTGAGTCTCTTCTGTTTGCTTTTAGGCTGTGTCACAATGAACAGCGTTATGGGATGCAGTTTTGCCAAGCATTTGATAGTTTTTTGTGGTTTAAATCTGGGTGAGACTTGCTGGGGGTTGAGCCTTCTGAGGCTTTCCAGCCAAAAGCTGTTCCTGCTGGAAATTCTCCCTGTGTTTGAGGGAGCCGTGGGAAGTCAGGCTGTCAGGGCAGGAGTCGCATGAGCAAACGGGAGGTAACGGATCTGTTCCCTTCCATTTTAAGAGTGACCTTTAACTCACCAGACTTTGCAAAATAGCTCCAGCAGGATCCTGCTGGAAGTTTGCCTTCGGAGCCCCGGGCCTGGCACTGCCCTGAGGATCTGGGGAACCGCCGGGGCGGCGCATCCGAGCGGGGCTGGGCTGCTCCCACCTCCCTGCCCCAGGGAGATCCCCACGGATTGACCCTTCTGGTCTCTATGGGATGGCTGGAAGCAGTGCCTGTGGCAACCAGGAGGTGACAGAGGAGACAGGAACCCTTTGCCAGCCCTGCAGGAGGCACAGCAGCGTGGGATTGTGCGTTCTCCCTGACATTGATCCCCCGCCGCAAGTGCGAGGGCGCGGCTTCAGTTACACAAGGTGCAAGGAGCTATTTTTGGGTGTTCAACAGCTTCCCCCTGAACTCCTGCCTCGTAGGTGGGCCATTGCTGTGTCAAGGTTGGGGATTAATTTTGGCATATTTGACTTTTTAAATGCATCTGTGTGAAAAGAGGACATGGAAGACGCTCCCCTGCCTGTGCTGACGGTGCCAACAGCTCCTTACAGCGACCAGAAACCGGGAACCAGCGGCTTACGGAGGAAGACTTTTTACTTTGAATCCAAGCTGAACTATTTGCAGAATTTTATCCAGAGCATATTTTTTTCCATAGACCTAAGGGATCGCCAAGGAGCCTCTCTGGTGGTTGGAGGTGATGGGAGGTACCTCAATAAGTCTGCAGTGGAACTGATTGTCCAAATGGCTGCTGCCAACGGGGTTGGTAAATGTTAAACGGCTGAATTGCTGTGGGGTGTGGCTGAGAAATGCAGAAATCCATCAGAAGTTAGGCACTGTGAGATTTAATTTCCCTAAAGGCTTTATTCAACTGCTAACAGTGACATTTTTAATGGCAGATCAGTTGGGGAGTACAGAAATTACTTTTTTTCACTCTAAGTGTTGCAGTTGGGCAGAGAATACACATGGAGAAAGGAAAACAAATTCTGCCTGGGGTTTGTGTGCTCTTGTTTTGTGCTTTGACATGCCCCAAGCTGTTGGCACCTGTGGATTTTTCAGTCTTTCCATGAGAATATAAACCCCTGATGCTGTTCAGAAATGAAGCAGCAGGGACAGCCACCAGAGTGGCAAAGGAAAAGGAACAAGCATGTTTTGCCTTTCTCACCAGGTGTAAGTTGTGGCTGTGGGATAAATGCTTAGGGAGCTTTTGAAAATTGATATGAGAGTCAGCAAGTGAGTGACAGCCTTTATAGGGAGCTCAGTTGTGCTGGAATTCTGTGTTTTGGAAGCAGAGCAAGAGGCTTGTGTGTTTGTGGTAGATCGTGGTTCATGCAATGGGCTTTTTCCTTTGTTTCCTTCTGCTTTTTTAGAAGAAAAAGTTGTGCTGTCTGTTCTGGATCCCTTAGTGCAGAGCAACCTTTGTGCAAAGGGACCTGGATTTTAGGAATTTGTTTGACAAAAAACCTGGCTTGGACAACGTAATCAATAGTGAAAGGGAAAATAGGAGGAGAGAATTTTATTCATTTAATTTTAAAATAGACCTATTTTCCATCTTGGGGGAGAAAAAAAATCTTCAGGCATTGCAAATTAATATCTTCCTTTGAAATCAGTCTGTGGGGTGAGCAGAAGAGCTGGAAAATGTGCACAGAGTCAGGCCTGGAGATCTTCTGCTGAGGGGGAGATAAGGCTCATCTTCACTAGCTCAGATTTTTCTCTCCAGCACTGGGCCCAGGTCTGCCTAAATAATGGGATTTAGGGGATGGTTTGGGTATTTTCCATGTTTTTTTCTCCTCAGTTGTGTGGGATTGGTGGCTTGGGTTGCATTTCCTGCACAGAAGGGGCTGCAAGGGTGGGTTGGGGACACCGTGGAGCTGCAGCCACCAACTTCCATGGCTTGGAAAAGCTGTTCCAAATGTTCCTGGGAGGAGGGGCTGCAGGAGGTCCCTGTGTGCATCCTAACCAGGCTTCCAGTAAAACCAGGGTGGAATTATTGCCTGGATAGTTTTGAAGTGCTTGTAACCCAAACTTGCTGCACAAAGTGGGTCTGCTTGGAGAATTCCATGGAAGATGTTTCTCCATCATTGCAGCCTGAGGTTTTCCTCATAAGAAATTCCACAGACTCAAAGAAGATTAAGTGTAAATCTTTCAGCACATTGTTGCATTGAGCAACCTTCCCCAGTGGTCACCACAAAGGATTTAGCATTGGATGGGTGGGGAGTGGCAGCTGAAAACCTCTGGAAGCTGAGGAGGACCCAAATCACAGAGCAGCTCACATGGAGATGAGTGTTTCTTCCTTTCCTTCCTTGCCGTGGGGAAATGCTGCAGTTCAGGCGTGCAGGGAGGGCAAGGACAGGGAATTTGTTGTGTTCATCCAGCTCTCCTGCAGCTGCTGCCTGCTCTGGCAGGGAAAATCCCTCATTCTCCCTTCCTCTGCAGCATTCAGAGGGAAACTGGGGAGCAAGAGGGGAAGTTTTGGAGAGGAGGTCCTGTGAATTCTCAGGGAAACTGAAAAGGAGCAAGGTTTGGAGGCTGGAATAAAGCACAGCACAAGGTGTGTCTGAGAATGGGGAAAAAGCAAACCCTGTGGAGACTGGGCTGCTTCAAATGAAAGGTGAGGTGCAATAAATGAGTGCTCAGTGTGTGGGCACAGCCAGGGCTCCAGTATGAGCTGGTGTGGGCAGCTGCAGGCAGGGCTCTCACAAATTTTGGGTTTGTAAAGTGCTTTTTCACCTTTCTGCTGTTTTTTGCTGGAGGTGCAGCTCTGCCAGCAGCTGGGCTGGGACAGCTGGGCCAGGCAATCAGGGATGGGCAGCGAGGCTGGGGCTTAGCACCTGGCAGTGCCAGGGGACAGGAATCACAGCCATCCCATGCCCTTGGCTCAGCACCCACCACAGCTTGGGAATCAAGCTCTGGATTCCTGCCTCAGCTTGTGATTGAATGAAATCCCTCCTCTTTTCCCAGCCTGTTCTGACCCCCTCGGTTGGTGCAGAGGAATCTGGTGTGGTTTAAAATCCTGTCACCTCATTTGAGGGGCTGTGGGAAGGAGAGTGTTCTTCCAGGGAATTATCCCCCTCCTGGTTTATTGCCTGGGTTCTGATTGCTCTGGTTCCAATCTCAGTGATATCCCTGAATTCATGGGAAGGAGGTGTGCTGCCCGCTGTGGGGAATGATCTGCAGCTGCTCCCAGGATGTTCATGTTTTGTGTTCTTTTGGCTCCTCTCTGCCCCATTGTGCGTTTTGAAGGCAAATTTCGAGACCACAGCCAGAGGGAATGCTGGTTTTTCATGGTGTTTAATGCCTCTGGAGAGCTGAGCTCTTCAGTACGGAGCAGCATTGTCATGGGCCTGGTTTTTCTCTTGTGGGGAATTCCATGGCAAACTAAAAGAGACTTCTTTCTCTAAATGAACTGATGAAAGACTATTTTATAGGTGATAACCTGACCAAGAGTTCCAAGTTTTGTCTTTATACATGAGAAGGAAAAAGAAGTTGTTGGGGGAGAGGGAAGTGTTTTGGAGGTTTTCTTCTGATTCTTATTAATTTTTTCTTTCTTATAGTTTTGTTAATGAACATGTCTTTATACCTTTTAAGTTTGGAGCCTGCTTGGCTTCTCTCTTAGTCCTATCTCATAGCAGAAAGAGAG
>VWYN01003361.1:58476-85042 GCA_013400075.1 Hippolais icterina | reverse complement strand
GAGATGGGTCCGGTCTTCCTCCAGTGGAAAAAACCAGATCCCTGCTGTTCCTGAGTCTCAGATTTTATCCAGGTAGGAACAGTTGGCTCGGCCCACACTGGGTGGAGCATCTCCCAACAGGATGATGTCATGTGTGATGTCATTGGTGAGCCTTCATGGCCCATTATCAGCAGATATCCCCGATGATGTCATGTGTGATGTCATTGGTGAGCCTTCATGGCCCATTATCAGCAGATATCCCCCCTGGAGGATGGACGGGTGGTGAAAGATAAGAAACCCTGCCCCAGAGATAAGAAACTCTGCCCCAGAGATAAGAAACACTGCCTCACCTGGTTTTAACAGCTGGCCATTATCAGAAGGCATCCGCCCTCTTTCCCCCCTGGAGTTACAAGAGATAAAAAAAAAAATCCCAACTGCTTTCAACAGATGAAATAGAATACACATTTTTTGGTTACATAACCCAAGACAGTAGCAAAAGCTGATAGGCCAAGAAACGCTTAAAATGTATTGTAATTAGGAAATAGTTTGGCTTCTGATTGTGATGGCGTGAATTGTAACATTTGTACACCCTTCTAACTTGTACACCATTTTAAGAACTTTTATTCTATTTTCAGTCTCACCCTTCACGTGAGTCTGAAAATGGAATCAAAGTTCTTACAACGCCTCTCAGTTGCCCCATCTGTGGGTCAGAAAAAGGGACAATCCTCCAGGGCTGGGTTTGGGCTTTGCCCTCACAGAGCTTTGCTGTGCTCCTGCCCTGGCAGATCGGGCGCTTGGTGATCGGGCAGAACGGGATCCTGTCCACGCCGGCCGTGTCCTGCATCATCCGCAAGATCAAAGCCATCGGCGGCATCATCCTCACCGCCAGCCACAACCCCGGCGGGCCCAGCGGCGACTTCGGCATCAAATTCAACATCGCCAACGGAGGTCAGGGCACTCCCTGCTTGGCTCTTATGTGGGAATGGGGGAAAAGCTGTCCTGTCGTTTCTCCTAAGTGTAGCTAACAATCAATATGTAAGCTCACACATGAAGCTGTGAGGATGTGTTAAAGAAACTTCTCATCCTGTTTTGAGGATGAGAAGTTTCTTTAACACAAAAATCCGTTCCGAGGGTAAAAAGTAATTGCACCTGTAATAATGAGGGATTTGTCCCATAAAAATCAGTTAAAAAAAAAAAGTAAACAACCTAAATAGATAGATTTAATAAACAAGTAAAATACCTTTTACTAACCAATAAAATAATTCACAGGAAAACTGTTAAGCAATTAAAAGTCACCCTCAAGCTTTGTTAAAACCATAAAAACCAGCATGCAACCATGATAAAAAACCTTCTAAAGATTTTTAACTTGTCATTCTGTATGTCATAAATGTCTCATCATCATCATTATTAATGTTAATAATAATAATAATAATTTCTTGTGTCCTCCCAAGAATCCAAATTTCTGTTCATAGCCCAGGAATCAGTGGTTTCCCTAATGGAGCTGATGCCTCAAGTTTGAGCTTTCATGTATTTCAGATTCTGTGGTGCCCAGGGTGCAGCTCTGAGCTCACAGTCAGTGTCACTCAGCTCTCTGCACAGAGCAGGGACACAAAACAAATCCTTGTCCTGCTGCACACCAAGGACAACTTTCAGCCCAACAGCACCAACAAGGGTGGCTGGAGGGAGGAACAAGAAGGATGGGAGCTCACAGCCTGGAGCTGGGATTGGACAATTAAACCCCAATGTGCAAATGGACCAAAACTTGTAAAAATGTGAGACCTCATGACCAGTCATCCATTCTGGGTCCATTTTGTGACCATTTTGTAACCATTTTATGTCCATTCTTGGTCCATTTTGTGACCATTTTAGATCCATTTTGTGACCATTTTGGGTCCACCTTGGGTGTAGCCCTGGCCAGGCCCTGTCCTGCCCAAGGTGTACCTTTAAGGCCTTTTAATAAATATTCACTTTATTCTCTAGCTCTGTCCAGTCTCTGTTCCAGCTCGGCCTTCCCAAGGCATCAGAACAAGTGATGCTCTGCTTCCCTGGTGTTCCTCTCCCTGGAGGGTTTTCCCAGCCCAGGTCTTTGCTCTATTCCTGAAGTTCACTCCTCTTGCAGTTTCTTTAACACCTTCCCCTTGCCCATTTCATTTTGCAGGTCCTGCTCCTGAAGCCATCACGGATAAAATCTTCCAAATCAGCAAGAAAATTGAGGAATATGCAATCTGCCCAGACCTCCAGGTGGATTTGGGCACCATTGGGAAGCAGCAGTTTGACTTGGAGAACAAATTTAAGCCATTTACAGGTAAGGAAATGTTCTTCCTCTTGGCAGGGGTGAGGAATTGTGGTGTTTTTGTGGTCATTCTGACCTCTCCTTCTCATCTGTTGCATAATCCCAGTGAGGACATTGCTCCTGGCATTTATTTATTTGTTGATTTTTGATTTATATATTTTTCTGTCCTACAGAAGTTTCTATTTCAGTAGCAAAATCTTGATCCATCAAACTTCCTTAAAATCAGAGGCTGTTTTTTCTGCAAGGCAAACATGTACTTGAAAACAGAAAAATGCAGTTGAAATGCATTTTTTAAATTAAGAATTACAAAGTGTAATCTTTCAACTGATTTTTTTCCATGGTTTCACATATAAAAGTTGTCCCTGTGAGTGGGAAAGCTGTTACATTTCACACATGACTTTTGTCAGTCAGCAATGAAATATGAAAATAAATTACAAAAAGACTTTTTAAAAGTACTGCAAGTATTTTTTTACCATCTCCTGGTGATTGTAATTAACAAAGAAATAAGCTAAAAGATAATAAAACTTGGTATTTCTCTCAGCCCCCATTTCTTTGTAGTGGGAATTTTATGCTGTATTTTGTTATTATGCTGGCTGCAAAGGTGCAACTTTTTGAACTATTAAGTTCACACTTCCCATTGGCTTTGGTGGAAATCAAAGATCTGATTTTATATACATATTTTTAAATTTAAGCAAAGCAGGATTGAGCCCTCTTGAAGGAAGTCCAGGGAGCCTTAACACTGGGAACAGAGTTTGCCTTAAGGATTTTGTTGGTCCACTTGGGACCTGATTAGCAGTGAGAGCCTGTAATTAAATTTCTAATTAATCCCTATTATTCCTGTCCCTATTCTGATTCTCTGGGGTGTTCAAGGGCTTTGTGCTGAGCCCTGGCCCTTCACTCTGAGGACCCTCAGCACTGCAGCAGGACTTGGTCATCACAATTCCAGGCTGTGAGAGGTGATCCCTGTCTCCTTCTCTTTCCCAGTGGAAATTGTGGACTCTGTGGAAGCCTATGCCAGCATGCTGAGGAATATCTTTGACTTCAATGCCTTGAAGGAGCTGCTCTCAGGGAAGAACCAGCTCAAGATTCGCATCGATGCCATGCATGGGGGTAAAAAGGGCTGAGCTTGAGGCACCCCAAGGTGTCCTTGGGGATTTGTCACAGGAAAAATTTCTCTGGAATTTATATTGCAAGTTTGGGGGTTGGTTTGTAGCAAACTGGGAGCAAACTTCTTATGTTTTATGTCATTTTCTTTTATCAAGTGTTGTGTTTTGGGGGTTGGAATGAGCTGATCTTTAAGATCCCTTCCAACCCAAACTACTCTAAGATTCTGTGAAATGTTTCATGCAATCTTGAAATGGTTTTGGTTGGGAGGGACCTTAAAGCCCATCCAGTCCCACCCCTGCCATGGGCAGGGACACCTCCCACTAGCCCAGGTTGCCCCAAGCCCTGTCCAGCTTGGCCTGGGACACTTGCAGGGATGGGGTGGATTTTGATGTGAGCTCCTAAACCACAAAAGCACCTAAAGTGCCCCAAAGTGAGCAGCCTGAGCTGGGTGGTGCTGTGGCTGAGCCAACTCCTTCCTCTCTATTTTGCTGAGACAGTTGTGGGCCCTTACGTGAAGAAGATCCTGTGTGAGGAGCTGGGAGCCCCAGCAAATTCAGCTGTGAACTGCACCCCCCTGGAGGACTTTGGGGGCCACCACCCTGACCCCAACCTGACCTACGCTGCTGACCTGGTGCAGACCATGAAGACGGGAGAGTACGACTTTGGAGCTGCCTTTGATGGAGATGGGGTAAAGGAGCTGCTCAGAAGCTTGGCCCTTCCCCTCTAACCAGCTCTGGGCACTGAGGTGCTCCTTGTCTCTCCCTTTTTCCTCTGGAATCATGAGTGAACCACTCACTGCAGTTTGCCACCACAGAAATAGCTGGGTACTCTGTCAATAAGCCCAAACTGTATTCAAATAACTTTAAAGCTGTGAAAAATCAGCGGGGATGTGAAACACTATGGAAGTGCTGCTGTGTAACTTCTTCAGAGCTCTGTGTTTATTTCAGAAAACCTCAGGGAATTGTTGGGTTTGTGGGCTGGGCAGGGAGCTGAGCTGTGCCTGTGCTGTCTCCCCCAGGACCGTAACATGATTTTGGGCAAGCACGGCTTCTTCGTCAACCCCTCGGACTCGGTGGCCGTCATTGCTGCCAACATCTTCAGCATCCCCTACTTCCAGCAGACCGGGGTGCGCGGCTTGGCCCGCAGCATGCCCACCAGCGGGGCCCTGGACAGGTAACCCCTGTGGGCAGGGCACGGGCAGGGGGTGTCCCTTCACACACCCACAGAGTCACCAGGCTGGAAGGGACCTCCAAGGTCATCGAGTCCAACACAGCCCCAACACCTCATCCAAACCATGGCACTGAGTGCCACATCCAGGCTTTCCTTAAACACATCCAGGGGAGGTGACTCCACCACCTCCCAGGCAGACCATTCCAATTCTTTATCACCCTTCCTGCAAAGGCCATTTCAGTCCTTTATCACCTTTTCCATAAAAACCTTTTCCCTGATATCTCCTCTATTTCCATGATACAGCTTGAGGCTGTGTCCTCTCATTCTGTCAGTGCTGCCTGGAGAAAGAGCCTAAGCCCAGCTGAGCACAGGCACCTTTCAGGGAGCTGTGGAGAGTGATGAGGGCACCCCTGAGTCTCCTTTTCTCCAGGCTGAACAACCCCAGCTCCCTCAGCCGTTCCTCACAGGTTTGTGTTCCAAGCCCCTCACCAGCCTTGTTGCCTCCTCTGGATGCACTCAAGTGTCTTTAAATCCTCCCTCAATTGAGGGGCAAATCCTTTTCCTGGGATTTCACCCCGATCTGTTCTATGTGTTTGATCTGGTGAGGAGTGCAGCAGTGCCAGGGCAGCAGTGAGGTTTAATGGATTAAAATCTGCCTGGGGACATGGCAGAGCTTGGCTCTCTCTCTTCCCTACAGATAAGCCCAAACAAATTACTCTCCCCACCCTTTTCCTTAAGTTTGATAGTGACTCTTTTTTGGTGAAATGCTTTGAGATCTGCAACTTAAAGTTGCTTTGAAGAGCTGTGTGTTTGTCCTGTAAATGCACATCCCACCCATCTCCCAGATATCACACTGGGATGATCCAGAGGGGTTGTACCAAAGCAATGGCATTCCCTGCCTGCAGTGGCACCCAGGAGAGCTGCTGATCCCATTTCCCCTGGGAGCACCGAGAATCCAGGGATGTGACTTGGCCTTCTTACCTTGGCAGGGTGGCCCAGGCTACAAAGATTGCTTTGTATGAGACTCCAACGGGCTGGAAGTTCTTTGGAAACTTGATGGATGCAAACAAACTGTCTCTGTGTGGAGAGGAAAGTTTTGGGACTGGTAAGTCAGCATCCCCAATATCACCCATGATGGTGTTTTTCTTCCTCTTAGTTGTTTATTCTTTAGAGCTTGGGATTTATCTTTCATCTGCAGTTGTTAATAGTTGTAAAATATTGAAATATAAAAAAGGCTTGGAGGAATTAGAGTGGAAATGAACACAAAGGTTTGGTGAGTAGTTTTCCTTCTCCTCCAGTTCTCCAGGAAGGCACGTGGAGATAGGCAGGAAGTTCAGGGGCCCCTTTAGTAGCCCCGGTCACTGAGTCTGTGGGGATTAAATGCAATGCTAAATGTATTTTTCAGCTCATGGTGGCCAGGAAAACCTTCTCAATGTTTTCATTTCTGGAAAGAAATACGGTTTGGAGCACAGAGTTTTATTAGGGAAGGTTTCAGGTCACTATTAAATCTCTGAGCTTAATAGGGCCCTCATTTTCCTGTTCTGAAAACAAGGTATGATTTATAAAGTTTAAATGAACACTTTGCCTTTGAACAGTCTAAGTGAGTTACTGAGTTACAGAGAAACAAAGTGAACATCACAAGGAATTTCCTCGGGGTGTGCAGGGTTTGCTGCAGGGAGCAGGGTTTGCTGCAGGGAGCAGGATTTGCTGCAGGGAGCAGGGTTTGCTGCAGGTCGGAGCAGGGTGCTCAGGACAGGCAGGATTCCCAGGAGATTCATTCCCTGAGCTCTCCCTGGCATCTCCCCCGTGGTTTTGTGTCCTGCCTGTGGAAATGGGACCTTCCCTGCAGGCAGGGCCCTCAATCAGCACCTGGCTCCTGCACAAAGGCTGAGTTTTATCTGCTCTGAATTCTCCCTGAGGTGTTGGTTTTTTTTTTTTTTTCCTGTTCTCTAAGGATCTCTAGTGGGATATTCAAGGCACAAGGTCCTAAGGGAATTTCTCACTCAAACCTTGTGTGTTTTCATTCCACCACCCCAGAAAAACCTTTTAGCTTGTGTGTGGGTCCCTTAAACCCCCAAATACCCGGAGTGAAGTGTTTTGTGGGGCTGGGATGCACGGCTTGGCAGGAAAGGATTACCCCAGATTTCCTGTGGGTGAGGAAATGGGATCACAGCTCTGGGGGAGAGCAGGTTGCTGTGGGGCTGAGCAGTCTCCAGGGGCAATATTTTTGCAGTCAGATATTACTCTGATATGTGGGGCTGGGATTTGGCTGTGGGTTGGAAGGAAAGGTGAATTTCAGAGAACCTGGCATCTCTGTAAGGAAACCTTGAAGTAAATAATGAGTAAAGAAAGATTCTGGAGTTTTGCCCTGAGTGATTTCAGCATGTGCTGAGTTTATATCCTGGACCTTGGCTAATGAGAGTGCACTGGTGCCTCAGGAGATAAATAAAACCAAATTCCTGAGCTGCTGATGGGAGATGATCTCAAACGAGCAGCTCCCCAAAACTGTTCCCACCTTTGTATGAGCAACAAGCTCAGCTTCTCTCCATCCCCCAAATCAAAGGGATTCCAGTGGCAGCAGGGGCTGAGGCAGAGGTTTGGGATTTTGGCCAGGCAGCAGCACATCCAAGTGGTGGGAGCTGAAGCAGTTTGGGGGAACAGATTGGGAAAGGGCCCAGGAGAGTTGAATTCCCCTACAATGCAAAGGAGTTTGTCCATGTGGCAAATGCACAAAAGGAATGACAAGGGGTGAGGAGGGTTGGTTGATAGGAAATTAATGAGTTGTTTGGAGCTGGGCAGAGTGGGAGTGTTGAAGGGGAGAGAGGTGAAGGAGCAGGCAAAAGACCCAGTAAAAATTGAAACAAACTGCGAGGCGGTGGGACTGGAGTCCAGCAGCAATTAGAGTAATGGGACATGACAGAATTCCTGCTTGCTGCCCTGGGTATTTCATTCCAGCAATAAGTTGATACATCACATGGGACTGGTGTTTATTTAGCATTCCTCTCCATCACCTCTGCCCAGCTCTCTCGGCCATGGGGATAATTTATGGCCACATCCACAGCAGTGGGATTTGTGCAAAGTGTAACCCCTGCCCTGCCCTCAGCCCTTTCCCAGAGGATTCCCACTCTGGCACTCCTTCAGAGGGTGGCATGGCAGCTCTGGAGTGCTCCTGGGATTTCTTTAATACCTGTTTGGAGGTTTTCCAGAGTGGGAAGGAGAAAACTTTACATCTGTGCAGCTGGGTGTGTTCTGGGCCACCTGATCCCGTTTAATTTGGGGGCTGTGTAAGGTCCAGCACCTCTCAGGTTTCCCAAGGGCTCAGTGCCGTGTGATCCCACTGTGCTTCCAGGGCAAGGCTGGGCTGGCTCTGGCTGCTTCCTGCTCTCCTTGCAGTGCCACCTTTGGGGGAATCCACAACGAGAGGCAAGGGGCACAAACTGAGGTGCAGGAAATTCCACCTGAACACAGGAGGAACTTCCTTACTGCGTGGGACAGATTTCCCAGAGAGGGGTGGAGTGTCCCTCACTGGGGACAGTCAGAAATCTGGATGCAGTCCTGGTCTGGAGCAGGGAGGTTGGGCCAGATGCCCCACTGTGGTCCTTTCCAACCTGACCCTGAATTCTGGGATTCTGTGAATGCTCCTTTAGCCAAGAGAGGAGCTTTTCCAGCCCCCAGGGAGAGCAGGCTGGAGGCTCTCCTGGTCTCTGCAGGTGGATGGAGCCTCTCCTTGCCCTGCTGTTGCCAGCCCCATGGCTGCTGCTCCCTGCCCTGCTGCTCCTCTCCATGTTCTGGGGTGATTTTGGGGTGGTTGGGGTTTGGTTCCTCAGGAGGGCTGACATTCCCCTTGGTGCTGGGACAGGAGATGATCCAAGGGTGCTCCTTGGCAGACAGGACATGACAACTGCTGAGGAGTTGATGTTCTCCTTGGTGTTCTCCCTGCTGGTGTTCTCCTTGCTGGTGTTCTCCTTGCTGGTGTTCTCCTTGCTGGTGTTCTCCTTGCTGGTGTTCTCCTTGCTGGTGTTCTCTTTGCTGATGTTGTCCTTGGTGTTCTCCTTGCTGGTGTTCTCCTTCCCAAGCTGCTCCTTTGCATTTGCCTTTTGTTTTTTCTTTGATGCCTTTTTTACTGTGCATTCCCCGTTACTTCCTTGGGAACAGAGTTAAGGATGTGAGAACAAGGAGTGTGTGTGTGTGTGTGTCTGTGTGTGTTAAAAGATGCCAGGTGTTTTATTTGGGCTGGAGCAGATGAGATCCTGACCCATTTTAACAGAGATGGAGCTCTGGAAACGCTTCCCATCTGTGAGCTGTGCAGCTGCCAGGGGTGTGGGGGACAGGAGATGAGGTGGGGACTGTGGTGTGAGGGAATGGGAATTGTCTCAGCACTGTGGCTGCCCACAGGCTCCGACCACATCCGAGAGAAGGACGGGCTGTGGGCAGTGCTGGCCTGGCTCTCCATCCTGGCCGCCCGCAAGCAGAGCGTGGAGGACATCATGAAGGACCACTGGCAGAAGTATGGCAGGAACTTCTTCACCAGGTGGGGAAAGAGCTCCTGACCCCTCCCATTCCCTGTGCTGTGTCCCAGCAGAGCCCTGATGGCAGCGCTGTGTTACTGCTCCTGTGTCACTGCTCCTGTGTCACTGCTCCTCTGTCACTCCATTGCTGTTTGTCCTGCAGTGATTTAAAACTCCCCGAGCACTCCTGGGTGCCACCATAACCCTTCGTGGTGTCCAGCTTTGGGTTGTTACTCCAGACATAAATCTGGTACCAAAGTCTGGACATTTTATACGTGCAAAGCACCTTTTTTTTCCTTTTAATTGAAATTTTTTCCTTCAAGACTCATATAATGGGATCAATATCCTTGAGACTCCCCATCACAAGTTAATTTGTGATAATAGCTTCAGTGACAGCAGCATCTCATAGAATTGATGCCCCAAGGCTGTTATTTACCTGTTTGAGTTCCTATCCAGTCCACAAATACTCAAATTTAAGCTGCAGTAAACTGCACACAAGCAGAGGTGGGAACACTGTGAAAGCATCAGGCAGAAATCTTTTCACCTTGGAAGATCTACGTGAAAATTCCATCTCAAACTGCCAAGTGAAAGAACTTGCCTTTGCTTTGTTTTTTTTTTCTTTATTTCCCCCCCACTCACCACAAAGCCAGCACACATCTGAGGCATGGAAACCTGGGGAAAAAAGCCAAAGTCTAGGATAAAAAAGCAGCCTTTTAGCACTCGAGGTATGTGCACAGAGCACACTGAGCGCGGGGTAGGCGGGTCAGGCGGCAAACAGAGCGGCACAAATCCTGCTGGCAATGGGAACACGGAGTCTGGGATCCTGGAGTGGGCTCCAGCCACCCTCTGCTGCCTCTCCTGCCCAGGCAGGGACATCAAAGCTGGCACTGGATGTTTTCCTGGTGCAGTCACAGCTGTGGGGATGCACTGAGGGTGTTTGCAGTAATAATTAGGGAGCTGGTGGGGTGCTGTGGGCAGAGCTGCAGGAAATTCTTGGCAGTCGGTTGGATCTTGGCCCTGGCCCTCGGTCTGTGATACTCGGTGTGAGACTGCACTTTGTGCTTTCATCTCCTGGCACCAAATGCCCGTGAAATGCTGTGCTGTATCCCAAGGATCTGAGGGGATGTGGCTGTAGTGCTGCACATGGATCCTCCTCTCTTTTCACAGAGTCTCACACTGGGTTGGGTTGGGAGGGACCTCCACAGAATCAATTTCTAGGTTGGAAGAGACCTTCAAGATCATCGAGTCCAACCCTGCCCTAATACCTCAACTAAACCATGGCACCGAGTGCCATGTCCAGTCTTTTTTTAAACACATCCAGGGATGGTGACTCCACCACCTCCCCAGGCAGACCATTCCAGTGCTTTATCACTTTTCTGTAAAAAACTTTTCCCTAATATCCAACCTACATATCCCTTGGCACAGCTTGAGGCTGTGTCCTCTGGTTCTGTCAGTGCTGCCTGGAGAAAGAGCCCAAGCCCAGCTGAGCACAGGCACCTTTCAGGGAGCTGTGGGGAGTGATGAGGGCACCCCTGAGTCTCCTTTTCTCCAGGCTGAACAACCCCAGCTCCCTCAGCCGTTCCTCACAGGATTTGTGTTCCAAGCCCCTCACCAGCCTTGTTGCCTCCTCTGGATGCACTCAAGTGTCTCAAGGTCCTTCCTGAACTGAGGGGCCAGAGCTGGACACAATACTCAAGATGTGGCCTCACCTTAAAGCCCATCCAGTGCCAGCCCTGCCATAGGCAGGGACACCGTCCACTATCCCAGGGTGCTCCAAGCCCTGTCCAACTTGGCCTTGGACACTTCCAGGCATCCAGGGACAGCTTCTCTGAGCATGCTCTGGTGCTTTTATGTCCTTTTCTGCCTGCCCTCCCCTCCAGGATGGCACAGAGAACACCCACAGAGCTCGAGAAGAGCATCCCAAACCATCACAACTCACTGCACCCTCCCCTCCCTAACCCCTGTGCATGGTGCTGGCTGCAGGTACGACTACGAGGAGGTGGATGCAGACGCTGCCAACAAGATGATGAAGGATTTGGAGGCGCTGATGTTCGACCGCTCCTTCGTGGGGAAGCAGCTGTCGAGCGGGGACAAAGTCTACACGGTGGAGAAAGCTGACAACTTCGAGTACAACGACCCCGTGGATGGCAGTGTCTCCAGGAACCAGGTGGGCACAGCCTCCTGGAGGGTTTTCTCCACGAGGAGCAGTGGGTTGGGAATGCTGTGCCTGGCAGGCTCTCGTTCCACGTTCTCCAGCGTGGGTTATTATGGACATTAATCACTTTGGGAGCAGGGAGAGGGTAACACAGGAGCCTTCTGTGGCTGCCTGAAGTGGAGGGATGTCATTGTAGGACACGAAAGAAAGATGAGAGACTCCAAATATTTCAGAAGGCAAAGAGCATAGAATAAAAAGCTTTATTGTTTAATTATTACCACCATTTATAAGCTGTTCCAAAACAGACTTAACGTGATTATTGAATAAGAACAACACCTCTCTAATCCCATTGATTAAACTGGAGAAACAGCAAAACACCACCTGGAGAAAGATTGATTTGAGAAAGGATGGTTGTTTGCCAAGATTATTTTGAGAAGAAGCTTTCTTGAGAATTTTTTCCTTGGGAAAAACTTTAGCTGCTACCAGCAAGCTAAAATCTCTCAGACCCAGAAATATCAGGCCCACAGAGGGACGGTGCAGGTCGGGCACAGACACGTTGGGGATCGTGGAAAACACTTCAGTTACCCACGAGCACAGAGCTGAGAGGCCTCTCCCTCCCGTGTCCCCGAGCAGGGCTTGAGGCTCATCTTCTCCGACGGCTCCCGCATCATCTTCCGGCTGAGCGGCACCGGCAGCGCGGGCGCCACCGTGCGCCTCTACATCGACAGCTACGAGAAGGATGCTCAGAAGATAAACCAAGACCCACAGGTGGGTGCTGCACCTCAGCCCTGCCACTGCTCAGCCCTTTGTTAGCCCTGCTTTGCTTGGAGCTGAGTGGAGGAATTTTGGGGGCCAGAGATTTGGTGGTTTTTATTCCAGTATAAATAGGATTGTTTAAAGAAAAAGCTCAGTGTGGGGCAAGTCTTAGTGGGAATCCCTTACAGCTGCCTCTGCCACAGCACAGTTTTGCTGTCTGTGTTACCCCTGTGCCTGCTTTAAAAAATATCAATGGGATCACAGGATGGAGCTGTACCTAAGGTGAGACTGCCCAGTTCTGTACTGAGTGCAGTAAATGTTCTGCAACATCATTCACAAATGCTGCTGAGCTCTTGTAGGCACTGGAGGAAAAGAATCCTCCTCTCGTATTTAGGGTTAGCCTGGATATCAGGAAAGAGTTTTTTCTGATAAAACTACACCAGAAGATGGTTGGACACTGAGCAGGCTCCCCAGGGAATGGGCACAGCCCCAAGGCTGCCAGAGCTCCAGGAGTGTTTGGACAATGCTCCCAAGGACAGGGTGGGATTGCTGGGGTGTCTGTGCAGGGCCAGCAGTTGGATTTCATGATCCTTAGGGATCCTTCCAACTCAGGATATTCTCTGATTCTGTATTCCCCACCAGTCTGTGGGCTCTTTGTGCCTAACTTACTATGCCATAATTGACAAAAAGACTGAAAATCCCCCATTCTGACAGCAGGAGAGAACTTAATATTTACCTAAATCCTGTGCTGATGTGGGGTTTGGGGTACAGCACAGGGAGGATGGCAGCAGCACCACTGGAGCTTGGGATTTTCTGTGAGCACTGCATCCCTGTCACTGTCCCCAGAGCTCAGGTTGTGAGCCCAAATCAGCCTTTGGCCAGGAGAGCTGAGCTCTGGGTGTCCCAGCCTGACCTGGGATGCTGTGGGAAGGCTGCATGTGCTGCCCTGCAGTTCTGAGCCCTCTCTTTCCTCCCTGCAGGTGATGCTGGCACCTCTCATTTCCATTGCACTGAAACTTTCCCAGCTCCACGAACGGACCGGCCGCTCGGGGCCCACCGTGATCACATAGAGCCCCGCCGTGCTCGGGGGCAGCCAGGCAGCCCCTGCCCTGTCAAATCATCACTAAAAGAGGAATATTCATTTTCTCCCTGTATTTAAGAACACTGTTTTGCTGCTAAGGATAGCCAATAAACCCCAGCCCTCAGCACCCCTTGTCCCCTTCTCTGCCTCTCTTTGTCCCCAGCGCTGCCCTCGGGTTGGGTGTGGTGCTCCTTACACAACCTTTGGGGCAGCACAGGGACTCCTGGCTTTTCCTCAAAAAAAAGGATCTAGGAATAACAGAGACACTAAATTCTTCAATAATTCACAGGCTTTCTTTACTGTCTTGGAAACTTTCCTGGGAAAGAAGCACAAATATTTTATCCTGGTTTGGATGAGCTTGTTTGGTTGGATGTGGACAGTAAGAGCCTTGGAATAATCAGATTTGCAGGCATTAATGTGCAATATCTTATCCAAGGGCACAGAGAGGGTCACTTTGGAGACAGCTGTAGCTTGGTTTGATGTTAGGGCTGTGCAGCTGCCCCTTCCTGCCCTTTTCCTGGAAAAATTCACGAGTGGGATGAGTTTAGGTCCTGAACCCTCTTGGTTTGCTTGTCTTTGTCACCTAAATCCTGCAATCCTTGGTTTTATGTTAGGGCTGTGCAGCTGCACCTTCCTGCCCTCTTCCTGGAGAAATTCACACGAGGGGGATGAGTTTAGGTCCTGAACCCTCTTGGTTTGCTTGTCTTTGTCACCCAAATCCTGCAATCCCCGTGCCCAAGGCAGAAACTTAGGCTGGGTCCCTGGGCAGGCCTGAGGGAGCAGCTCCATTATCCAGGAGTGTGGAACATCCCATCCTCATCCCTGCCAGCACCACTTCCAAGGGAGTCTGGCTGTGCTGACAAAAGGTTTTTTATCTCACCTGTGCATAGGTGAGGGGTCTCTGCTGCTCCATCTACACTGACAGATCTGCTGGGGGAGCTGCTCTGCTGTGGGGTGAATAAAACCCCTCAAAACCCAGCTGCAAATGAGTCTAAAAGCTGAATTAGGACCTGTATTTTTCCATGGTCCTGTGCCTGCCCAGTGCTTCCCTTGGCAGGATTGTTCCAGAGGTTTCCCTCACGGCTGGCTGCAGAGCACTTCAAGGAAGCTGGGATTAGTGGGGGAAAAACAATCTGCCTGCTCTAATTTGCCTTTCAAGCATTGTGTGAGCGAGTGACCCCGGAGTTTATGGTTGGCCTCTTGTTAAAGCAGGTCAGTGCTGGGTTCCTCCTAATGGAACTGGGAGTGGTTTTCAGTCAAACTCTGCTAAAAGCTGCTCTCTGCCCATCCTGGTGCTAACAGCTCGCTGGTGACACACAGCTTTCCTCTCTTGGGGCTTTCAGCACCTTCAGAATGAGAGGCAAAGCTTTCTGTGCTCTCATGGCTTTATCTGAGCTCAGTTCCTCCAGCTGCTCCTTCCCACCACACCTACAGGAGCTGCAAAGCAGAGCCCAAAGTGTTCCCGCTGTGACAATTTGTGCCTGTGCAGCCCTTGCCTCTCTGGGTCATGGGATTTGGAGCTTTGTGCCATTTGTGCCATGGGAAAGGTTCTTACAACTCCCTGAATCTGGAGCCAGGTGAGGATTGGGCTCCTCTCCGACACTGGTGACTCAACAAGAGGAAGTTGCACCATGGGAGGAGGTTTAGGTTGGATATTTGGGAAAATTTCTGAAAATTTCTTCCCCAAAAGGGCTGTCCAGCCCTGGCACAGCTGCCCAGGGCAGTGGTGAGTCCCCACCCTAGGAAGGGTTTAAAAACCACTTGGATGTGGCACTTGGGGACATGGTTTAGTGGTGGGACCTGCAGTGCTGGGGAACAGTCAGACTCCATGGTCTGAGAGGGCTTTTCCAGCCTAAATGATTGTGTGATTCTGTGGCTGCTGGCCAGAGATCCCTCCTGGGGCAGCCTGGGTGGATTTCCCTGGGTCACTGAGCAGGATGCAGCTCCTGGCAGCAGCCCCAGTGCCAGCACATGCAGGGAAAGGGGCTGTGGGTCAGGGCAGCTGCTGCAGCTGCAGGTATGGGACACTCCTGAGGTTCAGTTAGTCCTGACTTTCTCAGCAAATCCACTTTTACCCCTGGGCTGGATCCTGGTGGATCCCTTCCAGGCCAGGGACAGTGCAGGAACAGGGGAGCACACACAGTCCATGCAGCACTGGATGTTCTGCCTTTGCCAAAGCTGTGGCCACGGAGGGGTTTGCAGAGGCTCAGCCCCTCTGCAGATGGAGATTTGCATGAAAAATGACTCCTGCTCTTTCTGTGCCTCTCTCCAGGCCAAAGCTCAGGACTCCTGTCCCGGAGGAGCCCGATGAGATCCAGATGTCTCAGCTGTGGTGCTGTAACCTTTACGTAAGGCAGGGTCTCATTGCTGGGCGCAGTTTGCACAGCACAGAGATGGAAACACATCCCAAGAGCTTCCTGAGAAGAGCAGCCACAGCCCAGAGCAGAGCTCAGCCCAGCCCCAAACAGCTCAGGGATTCCCTGTCCCAGCCTGGCTGGTCGTGCAGAGATGAGGAGGAGCTGAGCTGGGTGAGTCCTGGGTGATCCCCAGTGCTCAGGGTGACTCCCAGCTCAAGGGGAATGGTTGAACCCCTGTGCTTGAGGCACAAAAGCTCTGAAATCCTGGTTTTCTGGAGGATTTTCCACTCTGGAGATGGAGAGTCTCTCTCTAGATGGCAGCATTGGTAAAGAGTCTCTGGGCCACCTCCAGCCGAGGCAGGGTCTTGCCACACTTCACTCTGTTGTGACTTCATCAGAAATCCTGGGATTCAGTGACAGTTCCTGTGTTTCTGAAGCCTTGGTGAGTGCACAGGCTGCCCAGCTGGTCCCTGAGGATGGGCTCCCATGCAGAAATATTGGCACAAACCACAGGTTTGAGACTACCTAAAACAGTTCAGGAAAACACTGCACAGTGCTGCCATTGATGGGGTAATTCCATGTGATAAAATCCAAAATCTAATCCCCAGATCTTCAGAACGTAGAGTTTTGGGCAAAACTTCCAGGTACCAGTGAAAAAGAAATGTTCTGTGACACATTCCCATCACAGCACTGACAGCTGTGCCCAGGCCCAGGGGGAGAAAGTGGCAGCAGTTAATAAAACAATTATTAATTGAAATTAAATCCCGTTTGTTCCGTCAGATTTCAGACACTGGCCAGGGGTGTGGGATCATCAGCACATTGCAGTGTCTCTGCTTTTTCACCACCACCAGAAGAGTTTGTGTCACCCCTTCCCTCGGTGTTCCCTCACATTCCTCAGCTGTGAGAGGCTCTGGGAAGATCCCAGAAATGCTGAGCTGGGACCAGATAAAAGCAGGGTCAGGCTGGGGCCAGAGGCTGCAGGTGAAGGAGGAGGTCAGGGAGGAGAGGTAAGAGGGGACAGGATCAGGACGTGGTGCTGGGGTGGAGGTGGGACCAGTGGGGTGGAATACATGGAGAGTGGAAAGGATAAAAGCTCCAAAGCAGAGAAGGATTTGGTTTTACTGCCTTTGTTTTCACAGGCTGTGATTATGAGGCAGAATCCACAGGGATAAGAGCCCTATTCCCCATTCTGGGAAATGGAAACAGGTCAGTGCTGCTCCCAGCACCCCACCTGCACTCCAGCTCTGTGAACCCCCACTCTCCTCTGGGCTGAACGCTCAGCTCCACACGTACAGCTTGATTGCAGGGAACAAATGAAGTTTTAATTAGGATGAGGAATCCTGGTGAGGAGCAGCAGCCCAGGTCTGAAATGCATCCAGGCTCCTCGTGTGACAGCGTGTGAGAGCAGCCAAGGCCGCAGCTGCTGGGATGGATCTGAAGGATGATGGGGATCAGATGCTCCCAGGGCTGCAGCCCCTCTGCTCTGGGAGAGCTGGGAATGATCACCTGGAGAAGGGAAGAATCCAGGGAGAGCTCAGAGCCCTGGCAGGGCCTGAAGGGGCTCCAGGAGAGCTGGAGAGGGACTGGGGACAAGGATGGAGGGACAGGACACAGGGAATGGCTTCCCACTGTCAGAGGGCAGGGATGGATGGGATATTGGGCAGGAATTTATCCATGGGGAGGCCCTGGCATGTCCAGAGCAGCTGTGGCTGCCCCTGGATCCCTGAAAATGTCCCAGGCCAGGCTGGATGGGGCTTGGAGCACCCTGGGACAGTGGCAGGTGCCCCTGCCCATGCAACTGGATGAGCTTCAAGTCCCTTTTACCACAGCAGGCAAAGGCTGGAGAAAAATCCTGTGGCACATTTAATTTGCCATAACTTTGACCTTTCTAGAAGCAGCCAGGATGAGCTGAACTGTAGGAGTTTGGCTGCACTTCATGGCTGTATTTGATATCATGACACAGCTTAGAAAGATTTTGCATCACTTCAGGTCGATTCAGCTCCCTCCTCTCCTCTGTGAAAGCCACCTGGAAGGACCTGCCAGGCCCTGCTCCCTCCAGGTGCCCCTGTGGTGCCTCTTGGATGTGCTGGATTCCCCATGTTGGGGAATCCCCTCAGCCCCTCCTCTGCTGTTTCTCGTCCCTCCTCGCATCCCGAGCACAAAGGAAGGGGAGAAAAGGTGAGTTTTGAAAGGAGTAAAAGGCCAAGCAAGCCCCGTGTCAGAGCGAGCGAGTGTGCAAAGCTTCGAGTCCTCTGGCTCCGTGTTTATCCAGCGCTCCGGGGAGACTCCTGGGGGAGCTGCAGGGAAGCGGAGGAGTTGAGGAAGTTCTCGAGCAGAGTGCTTGTGTTGTTCCTGGCACAGAATTCCCGGTCATGTGTGTCCCTCCACAACGCCAGGAACACCCGTGGCGGGGCTGGGAGACCCCCAGGAGTGATCAGCTCCAGCAGGGAGCACTGGGAGCACTGGGATGGTTCCTGGCAGCACCGGGGCTGAGCACTGGGCACAGGGGGCTTTGCCTTCTCCTCTGGGCTCACCTGTCTGCAAAGAGCCTCCCTGAGTAAAAAAAACAGAGACAGACACTGCAAATCCACCCTGTGCCAGTGCAGCCCAAAATAAAAGAGTTACAACACTCTGTAATTACAGTCTGCCTCAAAGAAGACACTTTATGAGGGCATTAATGGGCTGCTCAGCTCCTACAAAAGGAAATAATGTGATTTTTAAACAGTGCTGGGGGTTAATTGGACTCAGCAGCAGTTTAGAGGTGCTTCTCCCTTTGCAAGAAGTTCCAGCTGCTTGAGACTTTGACCATTTGGATGACAGAGGAAAAAATACATAAATATGAATTTAAATGATGGTCCTGCCTAGTTTTGGATACCTACAATGTTCAGGGTGAATGAAGCACAGCCTTTTCCAAAGCAAGATGACAGCCTCAGTGATGTGCAGCTTAGGCTGAAGAAGTTAATTAGTATGGAGGTGTTAATTAAATAGCTAAATGGGACTTTATTGGAATGCTAAAATGCATTTGGCCCAGTTCAGTGCCTTTTTCAGGAGTACCTGAGCTCCCTCCAGTTTTAAGAGTTCACTGGTTTTTAGCTTTCAGTGTCCTCCTGATTGAACTGTTGCTATTGTGGAAGCTGAATATTTAGGTTGTATGGAGAGTAGAGAAACTGAATGTAAAATGAAGCTATTTATTTTTTTAATTTATTGCCAAGCAAAAGCGTGCAAGGTGTGCAGGGCTGTCAGTTAGTGTCTCCCTCCCAGCAGCAGGTGGGACAGGCATTCACTGTAGATAATATTTATGACAGAATGAGCAAGGTAATGCTTTTCCTTTTGCTGCTTTCTCAAATAAAAAGCAAACAAACAAGAGATGGGAGAGATGAATTCAAATTAAACAGCAGCAAAAGTGAAATTAGACATTTGTGGTTTCAGCTCCCTGGCTGCACTGGTGAGCTCTCTATCAAGGGAATCAAAGGCAGTTTTTAAGCAGCTCTTGTGTGTCTGAAGTGTCTGATAAAAAGCAGCTGAGCTGCATTGTTCAGTTTTAGAGGGATTGAAAATGCACCAAGTAACTGAATGTCCTCAGGTATGTCTGTGAAGGTTATTGTGTGTAGGAGGTGCAGAACACACCTCAGCTCCTACTGATTTTTCTGCCATGACAACTGGGCTGATGTGAACAGCAAATATCACTGGGGCTTCATTGGTTTTTACATCCAGGGAAGTGCAGCAGATTCCTGTCACTGTGCACTAATTCCTCCCAGTTGTGCACAATTTGTAGCTCAGTGCTGGGTTTTCACCTTTATGCCTTACATTCACAAGTTTCTTCTCCTCTCCTTTTCCCCTTCTTTGTTTCCAGCTTTTCCTCTTTTTTGGCCTCCTTCACCGTTTTCCACATTACCACCTTCTCCATACACAGCATTTTTCCTCTCTAGATTTCATTTCTTTTCTGCAGTTCTGTGTGGGAACACAAGACTTCACAAACTCCAGCATGGATGTCTGAGGAGTTACTGAATGATCAGGAGAAAAAGAAGCCACATCAACCCCTATTTTCAGAGCTGGTAAAGGCAACTTACAAATTAATTGCAATGAGAAATACAGGGAAAGAGGCTCCATCCTGAGTTAAATTATTAAACCTCAGCTTGTCCAGTCCCATGGCACGGCCACGACCCCATGCACACCCCAAAGATCTTAAAAGTTACTCCCTCAAAGCAATATTTCAAATGTCCTTCAAATCCAAGTTGTCTTTGACACCATTTTTTTCCCCCTTTAATAATGATTCTCATTATTTTAAGTCTCTGTAGAGTGGTGGCCAAACACAGAAGGCATTGATGCCAAATCCAGGGAGGATGGAGATGATACAGGGAGGCTCAGGCTACATTTCCTGAGAATTTTCTTAACAGCAAGAGGCTTTGCTAAGGGTTATTTGATGGAATTTGTGCTGGGACACTCTGGAAAAAGTTCCATAATTTTTATGCATTCAAAGCTCCATAGATTTTTCACTTCAATTTGCTCCACAGAAACTGATCTAAACGTAAAGAATGTTTCAATCAACATCTTTTAGCATAAATGATACACTGGAAACATTACAAAACATGAAGTATTCAGTTACATCCCAGGGTCCCATGGCTTTTATCCCACATACAATGAAATGGATGAGGCCTGGAGCGGGCTGAGAGGTAAAGGTTAAATTATGGATATGTATTCAGCTTTTGAGAAGGCTGAGAAGCTGTCAGGCCCTGCAGCCCCTCTCCCATGAAAGGCTTGTCAGCACGTGTTCCCCGAGCAGTGGGAGAGCCCGAGGAGCCGGGCAGAATGGCAGCAGCTGAAAGGCTGCAGAAGAATAGAACGAGCAGCTCTCTATAAACCCACTACAGCTCCTGTTTGTTCCTTTGGCACGACGAAACCACTCCAAAACAGAGGCCAACTGTTAACAGAGGCAAAGCCAACTTCATCTTTTGCCGGCTGACAAATGGTCATGTAAGTTACCAAATAACCCAAGACCTCGGGATTAAACTTCTCCGATTGTTTTCACATGATGCAACTTTAAATCTTTCTTTTGAGCAGTATTAAATTTCCTTTCATTCCCATAAACTTCAGAAAAAGTTGACTGCTCTCACATTTCAGACTGTGACCCAGCTAACTTGCACTTTTCCCCTCTGCTAGTCTGGAGAACAGAATAATGAAATTCAGACAACAGTGACCAAATGTTGTTCTGTAGAACTTTCCTTTTACAAAACAGATGAATACTCCTGGGCTCCAAAACACTGCAGGGAACAAAACTTTCAAACCTTATGGAAATAAAATAGTAAGCCTGTGCAGTGACTTCATCGCCTTTATCAGATCAGAGCCATTTTCACTGGAACTGAAATGGATTTTTTTAAAGAATCAATCTAAATAGAGGAAAAAGAATTTAAAAATCCCACCGAAGCCATTATTGAAATACTAATTTATTTAAAACCCCACACCCATGTGAGAGAAAGATAAATTTCACAGAGCTTTAGAGGGAGAAAATGCCTTCACCATCCTCATAATTGACATAATTCTTTGTTGCAGATAGAAGTGAGCTTTCATAAGACAGGAAAATAAACATTTTAGTGTTTGTGATTCCCAAGGAGATAAGCAGCTGCACTGTGTGCTGTGACTGGGACAAAGGGCCTCAGAGAGGGACCACAGACACCCTTGGGGCTGGAATTGCTCCCTGGAGGTGCTGAGCCCTCGGGGATCTCACTGAAACCCCACCAGGTCGGTGCCCTCAGCATCCTGGAGACAAAACCCTGTATTTACACAAGGAGAAATCCCCACCGTGCTGCAGCCCTGCTGCTGCTGCTGGCAGTGGGATTGCAGTCACTCCAACCCGTGGCAAATTCAGCCACCAGAGTCAAAATAAAAGGAGCCAAAATATATAAATCCAGCAGACAAGGTTTATGGGGGAACTAAACCAAACATTATCCACCAAGATTTAGTGCAGCCAAATTGTTCCAAGTGAACGGGGGTGCCCCAGCTCATGTGGGGGCACATCTCTGGGTTAGTGCTGTGCTAAACTCCTGCTGATAGCAATAAAAGTTTTACACACAGAATGAGTGGAAAATACGAGATGTTAGATAGGACAATACAAGTCTATAAAGCTGATACCCAAACCCTGCTATCAGGGCTTTGCCAACCCCTCCAACTTCCACGCAAATTCCACCTGTGGATCCCCAGTGTTTGTATTAATTGAAAGCCTTGAAGGTGAATTGAAGTGTTGTTGGAATAAAAACCTGTTTAAGATGCCAAATCCCTGCAAGGCTCACAAGTAAATAAATTGTAAAGGCTGACTAGGGGCCTTCTTATTAACCTGTCAAACCACCAGCCCTGGAATCTCTTTTTCTCCTGCAAAAATGGTGATGTTCTCCTTCCTCTTAGGATTGAAGTGTTTTGCTGCCTCACGTGCCTGGCCACAAAGCTGAGAATGTTCAGGAAGGTGATGAAATCTCCTCGCTCATCCTAAAGATGCTGTGGTCCTTCCTGGCAGGAAGGGCTGGGACTCCCTGCAATGGTGGGGAATGATGGAGTTGGGTGTAATACTGGTTCAGTTCTCCAAATTATTGCCCTAAAAACCTTCTCTTTGAATCAGATTTATTGAGGATTGGATTGATTGATTCCTTTTGGAAGAAGCAAACAAACTGTGTGAGGAATTCGGAAGTTACGGAGCAATTTCACCTGAAATTACCTGAGATGTTCTACAAAAGGACAACTTGGTCATGTCCAAACTGAGCTGTAAATCCATATCCTTCTTTTCCAGGCTCCCTTCTGGAGCTAATGAGAATTACATAAAATAATTGTAGCTTCCTTTAAGGATAACTACAAAGCTCAGCACCTGAAATGTGAATGCCCAGCCCGGGTGAGTGTTTGGAATTGTTGCTGTCACACATTTCTCTCACTGACTGCACCAAGCCTGCTCCTTCAGTGAACAATTCCAAAGTGCCCAGCACAATGGATGTCAACTGCCATCAAAGGCTGGGGTACCAGTTCAAAAACCAAAGTCATAACAACAACAAAACTAATGTGCAATAAGCCTGCCAATATTTGCATGTGTTATTAAATAGTTGCTGCTGTTCATGTCCCATCATCACCCTCCTTTTACCAGAAGGGTGACATTATGTGTCAGGGATCCCTATGGAATTCAGGGATGTAAAGAACAGAGTCCTCCTGAGATAGAAATATATGTATATTTACTTATATATATAAAATTCCAGTGTAATCCACACATGAAAGAACTGTGGTCTATTTCAAGGCTTTCCCTTTCATCCTTTCCGTAGTTTTCTGCCAATTTCCAAAGTGCTCCCAGAGCAGAGACTGAATGAAATGATCTGAACGAGGCTGCCCTGCAGCTCCTGGTGCTCCCTGTGTCATCCCCAGGGCCACCCCTGTCCCCTGACCCCACAGTGCTCCAGCCACGCTCCCTGTGGCTGCTGAGCCTTGGCTTTCCTCTCAAAGGACAGGAAAAATTCCACCTGAGGGATAGAGCTGTTGCAAGACTGGCACAAATGTGCCTCCTGACCTGCTGCCTTCAGGATAAAACTATTTATTCTTATATCTCCTGTTCCTTTTAAAGAAACACGTTATATTTATGCTGTACTTGCTCCTGAAACTCCACTGGAAAATAAAGCTGGCACCAAGTGGATGATGTTTTCACCTGAGTTAGACAGAATTCCCTTCCTAAAGAACTCAGTGTAAGTTTTGTGTAAATCTTCCACCTTTAAACGTAACAGTAATTGTTGTGTTCTACCTTCTAATTTAAAAATCCCAGATTTACACTGGGATTCCATGGATGCACAGATTCTGGGAATCCAGGGAAGTTCTACCCTCACTTCCAGCTTCCACTCTGGAACTCTGAACACGCTGGTGCAATTCCAGTTGGATTTCAAGGGGGAAAAGGATTGATATGGCCTCAAATGGTGGAATCAAAAAATCTGGTATAGATTAATAGGAATATTAGTGAAAGCTGGAAAGGAAAACAAGGATTCTTTTCTAATGTGACATGATACTTAAGAACACACATTGTCAGTAACTACAAATGTGTAATGTTTCTCTTTTATTTTGCTGTACTTCTGACACGATTCTCTTACAATGCTTTGCTTATCATCCTCTTGTGAGGTTTATTGTACTTACAAATCATTCCCAGACAGTTTCTTTGCTATCTTTTCATTAAAAAAAAAAAAGAAGAAGAAGAAGAATAAAAAAGTTTTGTGGATAATACATTTTCCCTGCGGGAACTAATTCCACAAAGATATTGACTACAAGCCTGTCGTTGTTTTAAAATATGTGGCCATGTATCAAATGGTTGATTCTTCTCCCCAGAGTCACCTTCTGAAGCTTTATGTGTGCACTTCATCTCCCAAGCATCCTGAGACCACAGAGGAGAAATTCCCATTTGTCCTCCCAAGCCAGTGCTTGTCCCTACCTAGAAATTCTCTTTGCCATCAGATCACTGTGGATACTCCATTTTGAGGTCTTTAGGGCTGTGTCCAGTTCCTTTGTTTAATATATTTTTAGCCCTTCCACTGTGGGATGACAGACTGCAGCATGTTAAAGCAGGGAGAATACTTGTATTGATTCCCAAATGCTGCAGATTGAGAGCAGATGTACCACGTATTCCCCAAACGTATGTTTTAACTTTCATTTATGTGCTGTGCTGAGCAGCCTGCGAGCCAGGAAGTGATTTATATCTGCTAATTGCATGCACTTTGGTAGATTTGCAGCTAAAAATAAGTGGTTTGTTTTTTAATTATAAATGATTTATCCTCTCACGCTGCATGGAGCTAAAACTTCGAAGCTAAATGAGAGCTAGCTTGGAGAATCTGCATTTAGTTTCTGCATCTGCCACGGACTTTTTTTGTATCTTTAGTGGGTTATCCCTGTGCCCAGCTCAGAGGAATCTGGATCTCATGGACATCTTACTTCAGAGAGATGAAGGAAACACTTTTGTGCTGCAGCTGAAGAGGTGTAGCAGCAGTTGCTGCCAAGGCTCAGTGAAGACCCTGCAGAAGGGTCCCACTCACCTTTGCTGGATCCAACACTCTGGCAGCTGTGGGGAATGGGACCCAGCTGCTGATCTGGGGAACCTCTCTCCCATTCCCTCTCACCAGAATGGGCTTGCCTGGGGGAACACAAGGAAACAAAGGAGGTGTTTTCTTGCGGGCAGCTCGCTGTTAGATCAGTCAGAAGTAACCTGAAATGTCACCTCGGAGGGTCGGGGCAGGCAAGCCTGGGCTGGTGTGGCAGCACTGCAATCCCACAATCCCAGCTGCATGGCCTGACCTTCCGGCTGGCACAGCTCCAGTATTCCCACTATTCCCTGTCTGCAGGAGAAGTGTCAGGCCCCTGAGGGTGTCGGTGCTCTTAATGAGTCCTACCCAACCTGCCTGGGGCTCTCTTTAAACTCAGCCCTGGCCCCCTCGGGGTCTGTCCCTGCAGCATCCCTGTGCTGGGCTATGGACCCTCCTGATGCACAGATTGACTTCCCTGTTTCACCTCAGACCTGTCCCATTCCCTGCTTCACCTCAGACCTGTCCCATTCCCTGCTCACCTCAGACCCATCTCATTCCCTGCTCACCTCAGACTTGTCCCATTCCCTGTCCCATTCCCTGTTTCACCTCAGACCTGTCCATTCCCTGCTTGACCTCAGACCTGTCCCATTCCCTGTCCCATTCCCTGCTTGCCCTCAGACCTGTATCATTCCCTGCTTCACCTCAGACCTGTCCCATTCCCTGCTTCACCTCAGACCTGTCTCATCCCTACAGACAGGCTGGCAGCCACTGTGCCAGGTCCCTGTGCTGCTGGAATGGCTCCTGAGGATTGACCCCAGAGCTGTTGTTGATTCTCAGCCTGATCTCAGACCTGCCTCACCATCCTGAACTCGCCTAGTGCTCCTGGCTGGAGCTGGGCCTGCCTTGTTCACCTGGATTAGGGGTGGTGCTTCAAGGACCTAAAGTGGCAGAAACTCGAGCACTCAGCAGCTGACAGTCCCTTCGTGTGTCACACCAGATCCTGAACCACATCAAGCTTGGCTTGCCTTGTCCACTCCATCCATGTGTACTTATTGGTCAGTTTTGCCAAGGAAGTGGATAATTCCTTGTCCTTTTCCTGGCTGGTGAGAGGAGGTCCGTGCGCATGTTGGTGTGTGTCAGGAGAAGGTGGTTCCAGACCTCAATCTCCTTCCCTAACACGCTGCCAGATGTTTATCTGGGTTTCTTCCTCCTCTTGAAACTCTATTAGTGTCTGACAAGAAATACAAGATTCATATGGCAGAAGAAAAGCCTAAGGGATCTGATCTAGCAGGAAGTGAGGAGGAAATTCCTTTAATCTTGTCCTTGTTTCCACTCTGCTTATGAGCTTTTTATTAAACAGTTGCTGACTTTTGAAATCCTAAACCTAATCTAAGCATCCCAGGAATGTGATGATTCTCCTGGATAGAAAGTAGTTATCACTCCTAGGAGCTTCAACCAGCTTTGACAGTGTCCTCCAACTCCAGCAAAAATGTTATCCACCACTGGCAGGAACTCAAACCCTCCTGCCCAAAATCTCGCTTTCCAGAGAGAGGGAAAAGCATATTTGGGGGCTGGGTTGGTTGACAAGGTGGGGATTGATCACAAGTTGGATTTGATGGTCTTGGAGGTCTTTTCCAACCTCAGGACTTTTGTGATTCTGTGAAAAGTGTGCCCCTCCAAGTGCAGTAATCCCAGACTGCCGCCACTGGATGCAGGGCAGACCCTTGGGAAAGGGAAAGGGATGGAAGCCTTTCCAGCGTGGATGACCATGCACCGGAAGGGATTGTCCAGGGAAGAGTGCGGAGTCTCCCTCACTAGAGATATTCCAGAATGCTCTGGACACTATCCCATGCTATGTGCTCCGGGCTGTTGGAGAAGGGAAGGCTGGACCAGATCACCCGCAGTGCTCCCTTCCAACTGGATTCTGTGACTCCGTGTCCGCTCATGGGCTGGACTCGATAATCCCGAAGGGCGATTCTTCAGAAACCGCGACAATCCCGCTGGGACTGACCCTGGGGAAGGGAAGGCGATCTCCCACAGGGACTGTCCCACAGGAAGGGAAGGCGATGCCCCACAGGGACTGACCCTCGGGAAGGGAAGGCGATCCCCCACAGGGACTGTCCCTCGGGCGGAG
>VWYN01003361.1:20251-57675 GCA_013400075.1 Hippolais icterina | reverse complement strand
AAAAAAAAAAAAAAAGCTCTTTGCAAGTGTTGGGGCCAGTGAGCGTTCCCAGCGTAACCATTCCCAGGCGGTCCCGCTTTGCGGTCCGTGATTGATGGTGCCCGAGGTGCGTTATCGCACACGGGACTTGGCCCTTGGATCCGGCTCTCAGGGCATGTTTTGCAGTCTTAACCCCCCTTGTACCCCTCAAAAATGTTTATTTGTTTGTCTGTTTATTTATTTTCAACCAAAAGAAAGCGCCTCCGTTTTGCTTTTAGCGAGTGGTGTTTATCCCGCGATCCTTCTGCTTTATCAGGGTTCTGATTCCAGCCTTTTTGCGAGGGATTTATGTGTGAAACATAGAGTAGCCCAGGCATAAAGGGAGCTTGGAGTTGGGATAGCTGGAATTGGGCAAGGACTGATTCCTTCAGGCCAAGTCAGTAAAAAGTGAGCAGTGTTTTTGGACGCCTGCATGAGAATTTCACTGAGAGCTGGATGTACGTGAGCTCCGGCTCCTCCAAAGTGTTCTGTGGTGGGTTCTTCCATCACAAACCACCTCTATGAATTACTGGTTGATAATGTGCCTGTCTTTAATACTTAAAGAAGTGAAAAAAAAGTGAACGCTAAAGAGAGAAAGTTGATGAAAAAGCCAAAATTTAAATACTGCGTGGGGTAACTGCCTTTAAAAATTTGTAGCTAACAGATGTAACTCTCTTGTCACATCCCTGTGCCTGGATTTCTGCCGGTGTTTCAGCGTGTCCCTAGGGATGCTCTTCCCGGGACTGTGTGTGAGGGAATGGATCTGTTGGAATGACTTCCCCATGTCTCAGCAGCCTCGTGGTGCAGATTCAATGGCTGGATGAGTTCTAGCTCGGGGTCGGAATTCTTCATGACATCTCAATGGGAAAATTTTCAGAAGTTGTTTTCTAGTGTCTCCAGGGAATGCTGTGTATGCTTAACAAATAGCTGTGTTTTTTAAAGGGGGCAAAAAAGGCTATTCCTCCCCTGGTTTTTCAGATAATTTCAAAGCTTTAGGGCAATATGAGGGTTTTTTGCATGTTTCAAGGAGCCTGGAAGGGAAAAATAAAACCCAATTAACATAAACATAACATTAACCCAATAAGCATAAAATGATCACATTGGGTCTGAAATGGACCATTTCTTATTTGCTGTGCATTCTGCTTGGAAGTATCTATCAGAGTATGAATTCACCTTTGTGTGAATATATTAATATAGTCATTTTATATTAATGTAGTCATTACACTACAGGCCATTAGTATAAGTTACACCAAGAGGGGTTTCAGCTCAATATTAGAAAGTGGGGTTTTTTAATAGTGATTAAATTACCACCCCAGGGATGTGGTGAAATCCCAATGGCTGGAGGTTCCCAAGATGAGACTGGATAATCTCAGCCAGGCTCCCTTTCCCACAAAAGGCTGGACCAGGTGATCCTTCCAGCCTGGGCTCTGATCTGTGATTCTGCAGTTACTTTCCACAGTGAAGTATTTTCTGTATTTTAAATAATATCTTTGGCAAATGTTTACAGCATGGATTCATGGGCAGATCAAGTGATTTATTTATTTTTTATAGATAGATATCTATCACGTGTTCAACCACATACTAGGTTTTCCCCCGAACTAGGTTTTTGTGGAAGAATAAGGGAACCTGAACATCCAACAGCAATTAAAAAACCAAACAAAGAAAAATCCTGTTCTAAAAAGTTTTACAGATTTCTTAAAGTGACTGTAGTGGTTGGGTAAATAGAATTTGCTCTGTCAGAAACCCAGCCCAGACAGAATCTTCAGTCCCTACCCTTTAACCCTGCCATTTTCAGAAAGAGAATGTGGACCACTGTCTCCTGCTGCTGCCTTTTTGTCCATGACCTTTCCTTGCAGGGAGCAAAACAACCCCAAAAGCTTTGTACATTCCCTGCCTTTAACTTGTGCTCTTCCCAAGGGTGCTCACGGGCTGGCCCGAGTGCTCCAAATAAAAGCACGAAGTTAATGTCAATTTAAGGAACAGCAACTCTCCAGCTTGGATATTTTTTTGCAGTGTGTGGCTCTGGATATTCCCAGCTCAGCTCGATTATTGTTCTTCCAGATCATGTCACTTTGTGAGGAGTCACAATGGAAGAAGTGTGAATCACAGAAAAACATTTTAAAAGCATGGAGTAAACCCGCAGACCTCTAGATTGTGTTTTAGATTGTAGGGGTGCTGCTGATTTCCATGAAAGTTGTGAGATAAAGTTCCCCAGCTCTTGATTAGTCCCTGTGGTTAATTGTTTCATCTCTGGGTCACAGGCTGCTGCTTCAGCCACAATCCAGGAATGAGTTTAAAAACAAACAAAATGCTTTTGTTGCCTTAAGCCTCTAAGAGGATGAGGGTAGATGTCACTGTTTGAGGTTGTGGCCTTGTATTTCTTGACAAAAGTGGCTTGAAGTAGCAGCAAATTATCTTCAGGACATCGTTTCTTTTTCCCTATAATTAACTTCTACTGAAACTGCTGTGTTAATTACGTCCTCGTAAGGATTTAAAGTGTTGCAAATGAGAGTTAGGCAGGGCAGTATTTTAAAGGTTGTGTGTATGGATTTAAGTAGGCAAAGAGAGGGGGAAAAAAAGAGTTTCCCTGAGGTGTGACACTGGATCCTGCTCTTTGGAAACAGATGTAGAAATCCAGCAGCCTGCTGGGACTCCAAAGAGCACCTCAGAGTTGAAAACTCTTCTAAAAAATCTCTAACGAAATGCAGCTGCTTTACACGCAGCGATTGTCTTGCAAGCCGGAAACGTGTGGAAAGTTAACTCAGACAAAAGAAAAAGTGTAAACCTTTCCTTCCCCGAGCTCTGGAAAAAAAACCCAAAAACCAACAAACCCTCAGCCATCCTCAGCTGCAAATTCGCTGTTGTGTGAAGTGTTGTGTCTCAAGAAGCAGTTTTTAGGAATGTGCCTGGCTGGGGTTTTTTTTGCTGTGATCTCACCTTGCCATGGGTATCCCGGTGATGGGTGCTGCTGCTTCCCGGGGGAAATTGTTCCCTGGCACAGCTGGAGAGTCTCACACCCAGCCGGGCAGAGCTGGAGGTGTGACAGTGATCACCCAGCCTGCGTTTGGACAGGCTCCTCCTTATCGAAACACTTCAACAAGTAGCAAATCCAGTTATTTTACTGTGAAGATGCTGTCTTTGATCCAGGTTTTTTGCTTTTAAAAATTAGCAAACCCCGTGCTGTGTCTTGAGATCAACTCCCTAAAGCTGAGCTCAAAAGAAGTTCTGGGTGGTTTGAGGCTGGGGCAGCCCCAAAATGCTGAATAATGTAGGGTTTGTAGGGTTTTTCTTGTTTCTTTTTCATTGTAATCAAGGAGATCTTGAAAGTCAATGAATCTGCACATTTATGAATGGAACAGCAGTGAAATGAATAAATGAGAGCTGTTGTCAAGGATTCTTTGTAAATAACAACAAAGTTAGCTGAAGGATGCTTCTGTGGGGGTGGTGATTGCAGTTTTACATCCTTTATGATGAAGTGCTTTAAAATTCCTGAAATTCTACATTTGGTGTAAAGTTTCACTTGGTCAGGTGCTGCAGAGGAAGTTACAAATTTTTTTTTTGGTCTGTTTACAAGCAGAGTCACTGCTGTCCTTGCCAGGAGTGTGGCATGTGAGAGGCTTGGACATGTTTAATGTAATTTAATTGGGCTGGAATGACAGGATAGCTGGGGAGGGCTGTGAAGTTGGCCAAGGTGGAAAAACTGAATAATTTCAGCTTAAATTTATATCACTAGTGTGTGATGTAATGATAAAGCTCCAAATATTACCATTATTTAACAGTAAAATTCTTTGAAGTCCCGCAGGGAATATAAAGTAAAATAAAAGAACTTGCCTATATTTGGACCCTAATGCAACGCAATATTGAAAATGGTGCTCTGCCAAAGTCAGGCAGCTTGGGGAAAAGAAGTAGCTGGAGAAAGGAACCCTTTAGTGAGGAAAGCAATAACCCAGGCTCCTCAGGCTGCTTCCATGCCAGCATCCTGGTGTGAGGAAGATTGCTTTCCAGGATCTCCTCCTGACGAGGAGAGCTGCAGTGCCACCGTTTCCAGGTAAATCTGCAGGGCAGGGGATGAAAGGAAGTGCTCGGTGGCTTGTGGAAGGAATGCCATGGCTCGTGGTGCTGGATGGACACAGATTTGGAGGATGATTATGGGGTAGGATTCCTGACAAAATGCTGCAGTGGTCACCAGCAGGAGCAGAAGGCCCTGACAGGGATAAATGGGCTGTGGGGCCAGGGCTGTGTGCACAGAGCTTTCTCTGGTGTTTCTCAACCAGTCATTAGTGCAGTTCACGCCCAAGGCAGGAGCAGGAGAAAGCTCAGGTCAAGGCTGCTTTGTTGCTTCACACGGTTCTGTGGGGGTTTTGTGTTTGATATCCTGTTCTAACAAACCCCTTTGGAGAGCTGTGTGGAGTCTGGTTGATCAGGGAGGCTAAAGGACAGCAAAAAATGGTCTTGCAGGATCACTGGTGTCAGTGAGGGCTGGGTGCTGTGTCCCTGTTGGCTGGAATGTGCCAGTTTGGGGGTGCTGGTCCAGGCCTGGCTTAACCCACCTGGGCCCTGCTGAGATTTTCTGATCTCTTTGCTCTTGTTACCAGTGACTGGGAAATGGCTGAGGTTGAGTCAGGGGAGGTTTAGGGTGGATATCAGGAAAAAGTTCTTCCCCCAGAGGGTATTTGGGCACTACAGAGGCTCACCAGGTAATGGTCACAGCCCCAAGGCTGCCAGAGCTCTAAGAGCATTTGAAAAACACTCTCAGGGACAGGGTGGAATTGCTGGGATGTCTGTGCAGGGCCAGGGATGGGACTGGATGATCCTTTGGGTCCCTTCCAGCTCAGGATTATCTGATTCTATGATGTCACATTGGAGACAGGAATCCTGGGCGTATTTATTGTGCCCTGGGAATGTTGAAGGCAAAGAAAATCTGTCTGCTTTTTGTGTCAGGGAAAGCTAAAAAAAAAAAAAGCAAATAAGGCAAGTGTGTACAGACAGCCACTGTCCCCAGGAGCTGGAGCAGAAGTGCTGGGAACTTTGTGCAGATATTCCATGGTCTCCATAAGCCCTGCTGCTGCTCTGGGCTGTGCAGAGATGTGCTTTCACTCACTCACAGATATTTGGGACGAGCTTCAAGTTAGGACTTTGCCATCCCAAAATGCACTGGGAAAGTTTCACAACTGGGTGAGTTCTTGAGAAAAGTTTGTGCAGGCTCTGGGGGAAGCCTGGATTTTATTAAAAGCTTTTTTTCAAGCTGCTCAGGTCATACGCTGAAACTGATACGGCACAAGGGCTTCCTGTGACCTTCTGCTCCTTCCCTCCCAGGGCTGTCCCTGGTGCGTCCCCCTGTCCCGTTCCCAGATGCTCTGTCTGCCTGCAGCACAGCCCTGACCATCATCTGCTGCAGGCAGATCCAGGAAAGAGCTGGAATGGTGGAGCTGGGAGCCAGAGCACAGCAGCAGGCCATGGGAAATGGAGAGATCAGAGATAAGCGAGGGAAAAACACCCGGCAGCTTTGTAACCTCCTCACACATTCCCTCCAGAGACTGGGAATGGAGCTGGGGATGCTTTTCCTACCCTGGGAACTTGAGAGTGGCTCTGGAAGGATGTGGATTTTCCCTCCAGAGACTGGGAATGGAGCAGGGGATGCCTTTCCTGCCCTGGGAATTTGATAGTGGCTCTGGAAGGATGTGGATTTTCCCTCCAGAGACTGGGAATGGAGCAGGGGATGCTTTTCCTACCCTGGGAACTTGAGAGTGGCTCTGGAAGGATGTGGATTTTCCCTCCAGAGACTGGGAATGGAGCAGGGGATGCTTTTCCTACCCTGGGAACTTGAGAGTGGCTCTGGAAGGATGTGCACTTCCACAGTCACAGTGTGAACACTCCTCTGCAAAGCTGCTCTGGCGGCCCCTGAAGATGCTAAGCTGAGATTTAAAGGATGGAGGGTGTAAATGTAATGAGCTGCCTGAGGCTATCCATGGTGTGGCTGGTCCATAGAGAACACCATGGCTGCTCCTGCAGAGCAGGAATGTGTGCTGGAGAAGGAGAGATTGGGATCTGAGTGGCCTTAATTTCAAAATTCTTGAGGACCTTTAGCTCTTACCATGTGGACATCCACTCCTGTGGAACATTTAAGGTGTAGAGAGTGTTTGTTCTCTCACTGAATTCAGTTTCAGTCAGATAAGTGTGACTGTGAACCACAGAGGTCTCTAGAAGACAGAAGCTTGGTCAGAGGATAAAAAAATAAAATCAGTGTTAGAACTAAGATTAGATCTGATTTTCCTTTAAGTGAGGTCCTCTTTGCAAAACCTCTGTCAACCTTTCTCCTCCTGGAGAGGAACCATCCCCGTTGCACAGGGGATATCTCACCTGTGACACCTTTATGGAGTTAATGTATATCTGAGCCCTGTGCAGTCTGCTCTGGCTTTACAACAGCTCTTGCCTCTCCCAGTTTTTCCTGTAAGGGGTCAGTTATCATGGGTGAGCATCTCTTCTCCAAAATTAACTTGGCTTCAAATGAAAGGAAGTGTCTTTATAATTGTTTTGTTTACTCTGAAGTACTTGATGTGCTGTATAAGTAACAAGCATTCTGTGCGTTTTCATTTTGAATTCTTTCTTGTATATGTTAATTATTCATTCCATATGTTTGGGTTTTTCTTTATAAAACACATTATCTCTCCATGAATTTAATGAAAATCTGTAGCACGATGGAGACATCTCTTTTTCTCCAGAACGTGCTGAGTGGAGAGAGCAGCACGTTGAGCTCTGCTTTCAGTGAGTTTCACCTACAGTGACAAGAGGTCATTTAATTCCCAGCTGATTGTCAGGAAGATGGATTTCTATCATTAAACGCTTTCAGGAGGCCAAGGAAGAGCTCATGGTGGACATTTCTTTCTGCCTGCTGGCATCTCTGAGGCTGAAACACTTCATGCTCACCAGAGGATGTTTCTGAACTGAGGGCCCCTGACTTTTACATTCACTTTTCTTGGCAGCCTGACAGAGCCCAAGTCTGGCAACCTTTGTAAGTGAGATGCAACAAGCCTCGCTTATTTCAGCTATTGCTCTGTCACTGTGTTTTTAATTTACTGTAATTCAAGAACTGACACAATGCTGGAGTAAATAAATGGGCTGTGAACATTCTCATAGACCTTGGGCATCCAGCTCAGGGCAAGATTTAGCTTTTAATTAACACTGTCCGTGAGATTTATTGTTAAAATTGCATCCTTTTAAATAAGTCAATCTGAAGTTGATTAAGAGATAAATAATTGAAACCTGGTGTGGATGCAGCAGTGGAGCACCATTGGAGCTCCAGATCCTTTTTCTCCTGAGTTTTGGGTCATTCCCATAATCTGGATGTTGTCATTATCTTTTCTGTGCACGATTTTTTTAGTCTATGTTGAAAAAGGAAGTATTCTTCAGTATATTAAGAACAGAAGAATTTTACCTGTGTATAAACTGCATTCTTAGTACAGCAAAGAGCTTTAGGAAGGCCTTGGGACACCCTGGTATAAACCCTTAAAGGGTTTTTGCTCCTTTCAGTCCTCTCTGCTGCATAAATTCTCCAAAAAGAGGCCCAAGCAAGGGAAGAAGCTGTAAAGGCATCCTCTCACTGTAGGGGAATCTTATTAGCAAAATTATGTTTCATCAGGGATTAGAAGAAAATACTGAGCTGATTTTCTTGTGTTATGGAGGGAGAGATGATATCTGATTTGCCCTTTTCCTTTTGAGAGCCTGTTTGTAGGATGTGATTTATGTTCTTGCATTCTCTGTTTGTGATTGATCTTTTTAAAAATCCTAATGAGTATTTCTGTGTAGTGACCCCTGAGCAGCAGCAAAATGTTCACAAACTTGAGAGTATTTTATGTGTAGAACTTAGACAATTTTCTCTTCAAATCTGTGGTCTCCTGCTTTTCCCAACAGCAAAAATGGTCCTGATATGAGGAGCTGTATGACCAACCCCTCTCATTTCAGGCTGAAAACCTCCAGGGAATGTCAATATCGATATTTTGTTGGTTGAGCTGTTCAGGGTGAGACAGATTAGGTTGGGCATTAAGTGAACTGGGCCATTCCTTCCTTCCTGAACTGGTTTCACCGGGGAGCCACATTTGGCACTAATCACACGTGTGGCTCTGCTTTCAACATTTCTGTAGGTCCTCATGGTTCTGGGGAAGTTCTTTGATCTGTCATGAAAACTTCAAAAGTTGGTACTGGGGGAAAGAGACAAAGGTGGTATCCGTGTCGATAGCAGGTACAGTGAATTTTCAGGGAATTTGACCACCTGCAAAGTGACAGCTTTTCCTTGCCATGAGGCCTCTGGTAGGGTAACAGCATCCCATGGTGGAAGTGACTCCTTAAGCAGGACACCTTTGCAAGGATTTTTGGGGATCTGAACATTTAAGGTTGCTCTGTTGTCATTTATGGGGTGTGTTCAGTTCTCTCATCCCAGAGAGAAGACTCTTGGATCCTATTCAGTTCTCTCATCCAAGGCTGTTCTGAAGTCTCTGGGCTTGGAGCTCTGAAGTTCTGGATGAATTTTTTTATCTCATATTTATTGTGGAGAACCTCTGGTACATCCAACTTTAAAAATCCAACGGTAGCTCTAAGAGCAATCCCTCTTTTTGGAAAGTTTTGACAGAATGCAGCACCAAAGTCTTAACTGGGCTTGTTCTCTGTCAGTAAATGAGCAAAGCTGTGGCCTCAGGCATCACAGCCCATCCAGCAGGGTCACAGCAGGGACAGCAATGCTGGCACTGCCTTTGCTTTGGGAAAATCTGAGTTCAGCTTTCTGCATGGGTTTGTAAGTGAGGTGCTGTTTATTTTGTTGTCAGCTCTACAGAAATCCCCTACCCAAACCCTGTAATTGTCGGATGTTCTGTTATCCTATTCCTTCTGCCAGTTATTATCTCCTGAGATTATCAGGGGTAACTTCACCTGGACTAATTGTAATAACTGACAAGGCCCGAGGGGAAGAATTCTGTCTCGGCAGTGCGAGGAGGGATTAGGTGTGTATATATTCCGTGTAATTTGCTGAGAGGTGTCTATGTACAGAGCTGTCAGGAGAACTGTAAAATCATTTGAAATGTTGCAAGGGATAGATGTGTGGTGATAGGAGGCTCAACTTTCTTCAGCTTTTGTTGCATTATCCCACTGAAGTGAATTTTATAGGCTTTTTTTCTGCCCTTGCCTGTGTAAGCTGGTGTCAGGCTCCTTGAGAAGGCACTTATGTTCTTGAAGGATTATTGTGTTAATTTAGCTTTCATTTCATCAGGTATCAAGGCTTGATATTATCCTGCTGTTTGTTGCTCTGTTCTTACTGGGAATTACTGACACCAGAGATGTCAGGGATTACACTGAGGATGACTGAGGCGCAGCAAGGAGATAATTTTTGATCTCTGCTTGCTTTGCTGTCTTAAAGATCCTAAAGATCCTGGTTATGGCTCAGTCATTCAGCAGTGCTGATTAAGACAGTCTGAGCAGCAGAGCCTGACAGGTTTTCTGCCAGAATCCTTTAGAGGATGCATGTAATGAATCTTTTAGTGACTTTAGTGGGCAGTTGCTTTCAGCCAGCTGAAATATTTCCTGTGTAAAGGGAGACAGACTTTCCACGTGAAAGTCATGATGTGCCCACCCCTGGTGTGGGATATTATTGCCTGAAAAGAACTCCCAAGAATGAACTCAGTCCTGCTAATGATGGTACTTGTTACCAGTACACAAAGAAAGTACATTAAAAACTTATTTTGATGTACTTTCCTTATTTTTAGACCCAAATCCACTTTGTTTTCCCCTAGAAAATGCTTTTGCTGCTTTGTTTCCAGACACGCTTCATCCAGCAGGGAACAAGTATAGAGTGTCCTGGAATATTTTATCCTGAAAAACAGGGAAGTGCAGTTCCTCTCATGGACTTTGTTGGACTCAAAGTACACTTGGTGCTTAAAGAAATGGGAGAAACGTTTTGTTCTGCTCCATGAAACTCCTGAGTGTTTCCCAAGATCTCTGCTGTCCAAATGGACCCTGGTACCATCGGGATGGTTTTTGTCCTGTGGGTTTTTGTCCTGGCGCCCCTTTCCCAGAGCTGGGAAATACCCACAGCACAACGTGTGAAACTTGAATACTTGGGATTTTGTCTTGAAGCAGGATCCAGTGTTCTCTTTGCTTCCTGCACCAAATGCCATGGGAGAAGGGATGGTTTTGATCTGTGTGTGATGAGGGGCTGGCTCAGCTTGCAGGGGTGAAAGACGAGTGTCACTTCCAGCTCTGGCTGTGGGAGCACACGGGGGCTGTCCTGCCTTGGTTGGCCCGGGGAAGGACAAAGCCAGGGCTTTGCAGACAGGAAAAAAAGCTGCTCGAGGGGGGGATTGGATTTCTCCAAACAAAATCTTATCCAAAAATATTCATGGGGTTCAAATGAGCAGCGAAATGCAAATGGTTGCACTTTTGGTTCCATACATATTCTCATGCTTCAGCCTTAAGCGTAATATCCCAATTTTTCCTCCAAAAATGTGCACAAAAGGCATCTCATTTGCCTACTAATAAATAATACAGAATTCAGTTAAATCCTAATGAGAAGACACCGTTTCTGTGAGGAATATTTCTCAGACTGAACATGGGACTTGAAATAATTTCCGAATTTTAACTCCGTTTGTGTGTCAGGAAAGCATTTGCAGTACTTGGTGAAAGCTGTTGCAAGTTGAGACAGTATTTGTTCTTGGAACCTATATTTAATAATTGCATGTACAGTTCAAGGAGGGCAGTAGTTCTTGGAGCAAGAACTTTTCACATTTTGGAGGAATATAAAGATAAAAAAAGGAAATATTTAATGTTGTGTGTTTAAATCTTGACTGGGGAGCAACCTGTGTTCCAGACTCTTACGTGGCTTTTTTGGCTTTTATTACTTTTCTCGTCACTGCATAGAGTTCTGAAATGAGTGATTTTTGTGTATGTAGAGAAAGGATTTTATAATCTTCAGGATTTTTCCGTTTTGCCTGAATCTATCAAACATTTGTTCAGATGAAGTGAAAGGAGAGGCAGCTTCAAGTGCCTCTTTCCTGTTGTGCAGAGCTTGATCCTTTCTGGAGTTCTGCAGAATTTCCCAGTTTGAGCCAAACTAGGAAACATTTTAGATACTTTGTGCTCATTCATCTTTGATGTTTGGGATTTGGGACATTGCTGGTTTATTTTGGACATCAGCCCAGGTGAAAATGTGCTGGAAAAGGGGTGCACCTGGCAGGGGAGGGTCTGGCAGCCCTTTTCTGGCCTGCACCAACACCTTCTGTCCTGGGCCAGTTTTAATCCAAGTTATTTCTGGGGTTTCCATCTCATTTCTGGATACTGGGATGTCTAAAGAAGCAGGAGAGGCATCTCTGGAGAGCACAAGCACTAAATATTTGGAAATTCACTTTCAGTGCCTGCTTGCCAGGGTGGATTTTTTATTATTATTTTTTATTTTCTTGTGTTTTACTGACAAACCTTCCCTCTGTGGGACCGAGTTGTTGGAGCTTTGGAGACAAAACCTCATGCACTGATCTTTGAGATTTGCTGTGTTTTTGGTAAAAAAAGGCTCGTTCAGAAACGCTGGGAGGTTTGAAGGCAGCATCCCACAGTGCAGCTGCTTTTTCACTCACATTCCTTCGGAGGAGCAGAGCACGCTGGGGACGGTGCCTTTGAGCTGCCCTGATGGATCATTTCTATTGGCAATTCACCGTCCTGGGGGGTTGTTTGGGTTTCAGTTTGGGATTCTTGTGTCGGCCAACAACTGCTTCGATGTTTTCTATTAACATCCCTTTCATTTGGGGGAATGTGCTTTGCTTAATTGGATCTTTAAAGCCACAGGAGGATATTTTAACCAAACCTGTTCTTCCTTACACTAAAGTAAATTCAGAATAAATGCATCCTGTACCCGATGCTGGTAATGAATTGTTAAAGAGGCCGTGATAAATGCTCCATCACATACTTTGCATGCATTTAAAAAAAAAAAAAATCTATTAAAATGCATTTTTTTGTACAGATGGAGCAGTTAGAGGTTACCTGGAGCCCCTGATGGGGTGTTAGAGATGTGCTGTAGTTCAGCCCTTACATGCACATGATGAGCAGCAGAGAAACACAAGCCATGAAGTCCTGCAGCAGTGCCAGCTCCTCAGTTGGTTTGTGTTTATAAACAGATGCTGCTTCTTTAATCTGGGGAGAGATTGGTGCATTCTCCACAGAGGGGCTGATTTACCAAGAGATGCAATCAATTTGTTTCCAAGCACAGACATGTCTGGGCTAATACAACACAGGCACACCAATAACAATGCAGTTTTTAATGCTTTCTTCTCATTTTCCATTTTTTACTGACTGGGGTTATTAAAAAAAAAAAAAAAATCCATCTGTGCCAAGGGAGAAGGTACTGGGGAGCAGGATTACAGATGTTCACATGCCCAGACTCTGTAGGAATATTAACAAATGAAAAATCTGCAATATTATTTGCCATGGCAGCTACAATGATTGACCTGCTTTTCCTTTCAGAAACTTTGTTTATATTAGAAGCTTTATATCTCAAATAAAATTAGTTTTATGTGAACGGGAACTACACTGGTGATGATTTAGTTTAGAAAATAATGTCAACACCCCGAAGGATTTCTGGTCTTTGATTTTCCCAGTGTCCAATGGAAGCCTTGGGTAAGGGCTGAATAATGTCTGGTTCCGACTTCTGTGGCAGCACACAGAGAAATGTCTTGACAGCTTCCAAAGCAATAATATCTTACTTATGTTTCAATATATGAATAACAGCCTGGGCTTTCTAGAGATTATCTTGCTGCAATGCAGTTCTGTAACATGCTGCAGCCAGATGAGTGGAAACCCTTCAGTGTTTGGAAGAACAGGGATATATCCCTTTTATAAATGTGTGTTGCAGGAGGGATGTGCAGTGTTTCACTGAGCCACACTTGTGTTCTTTTAATTAAGAGGTGCAGTTAGCAGAGCACATGATACTCCTTCCTCCTCATGCTGTTTCTTTCCTCTTTTCTAATCTCTGCTCTCCAGTGTGGTTTTTCTTCTTCACGGTCCTTGGGAGTCTTGTTTTTTCAAAGGGATCCCCTGCTGACTCTTCCGAGGTCTGTTTAAGCAGTTTCTGCAGCTCTGATTTAAAGGAAGTTGTTCCCTTTGATTACTGGAATCATTCCTCTGCTGTCTGGTGGTGTCTTTGCGGTGGCAGAGATGGGGAAGAGGCCAAAGAGCTGCTGGTGCTTCTCTGTCCATGTGCTGGGGTGGTGCCTCATCCAGCTGGGATGTCCTTGGGATCCTGGGGGCTGCGACAATGAGTCTGGGCAAGGAGACACTGGTGGGAGGCCGTTCTGGGCAAACTGGTGCTGGAAAAGCTGGAAAAGGGCGCTGCTGCTGATGTCTCTGGTGTTTTATCAGCCACGGCAAGAAGTGAGAACTCCTCCCGCTGCTCTTCTTCCCCAGGGAAAACACCTCAGGCTGTTACCTCCTCCTCGGGGCTGGTTTGATTTCCCCTTTCCTATCATCTCCCTTTGCCCCACTGTCTGCATTTACCTTTTTCTGTTGCCAGTGAATGGTGCTAATTTATTCTCATCTTGAGGAAATCTTTGAAAATAGCAACAACTCCCCTTTAGCATTTAGGATCTGCTGGTTCCTAGATGGCCGTGGTGGCAGAATCTCAGCGCTCAAACTGGGGACATCTGTGTTTGTTCAAGGAACAACAGGGGATGCAGCGGATGGGAAAGAGATGAAGTTTGCTGCGGCACCAGGAACTGGCAGGATAACTTAAAGAAAGTGTTAAATAATAATCACTGCTCGAGGCCGCAGTCCAGCAGAGCACTTACCCCTAGATTGGAACTGTAAACAGTGCAGTTGATTTAAACGGGCCCAGTTTTGTGTTTAGCCTTAGATCCCGCCTGAGTGCCTTCCTGGAGCTGCGCCGAAGTGAGTGAGACCCGGAGTTGTTTTTCATTTACAGGAGTGAGACTTGAAAGCGAGCCCTGACTGCTGCTTAGTGGTGTCCTGGGGCATCCAAGAGCTCGCTGAGGCTTTTTAGGGCTCTGCCCCTGCTGCTGCTTTTCCTGCCACTTGCAAATGTGCTGCTTGTTCCTTGCTGGTTTTCCTGCTCCCCGGCCCAATGGCTTCTGCAGAACGGGACTCTGAAAGATGCGAATCATTCATTGCATGCCAGGGGAGTGGTGTCACTGGTCACTTTTTCCAAAACCCTCAACCCAGTTTGTGTTGAGGAAGAGCAGGAAGGGAATGAGCAATTAAAGCAGTGATGTAGAGGTGCTGCTTTACTGGCATTAAATACATGCACAGTTCTCAGTCTTATGTATATACACGTAAAACTGGAGGTGAGGCTTGAAAATACAAATGTAGATAATCCCTTTTTGTCAGTCTTCAATCCATTTTAGAAGAGTTCCTTAAGGAAATGGGATTTTTTTTCAAGCAGTTCTTTCTGTATGACTTTGATTAGTGGAGAGGAACTTTCTTAGTGGGTTGATCCCACAAACTCTTTCTTTTGCAAGTTGTCTTTGCTCCAGAGGGCTGAGTGCTGCCTCCAGGGAAATCTGCCCTTCAAAAATGACTCTGCTGCAGGTTTGCCATGCACTTGCAACAATCCAACTGAAGCTGGATAATAATGTTTACCCACCTGTGTAATACAAGTCCAGATCCTTGAATGAAAGGCCCTAGTGTGCAAAAATACAAGGTAGCACTACTGGGGGGAGGGGGGCATTCTGTACCTGCAACTTTAGGCTGTTTACACGGAATGTAGGGAAGGTTTTATTAATGGAAAGGTGAGGTGTGGCTGGTTTGCACTCATGCAGGGTGCAAAGAAATAATATTAGAGAACAACACTGCAGTCGTCACTATCTTAGTATTGGCAAAAATGTGAAGGATTATCAAAGGTTTTCTAAGCCTTTAAGTGTGGAAATTCTATTGTTGCTGTTCCTGCTGAATATTCCAGTTATTGAATATAGATATTAAATATTCTGCCTGCCTCTTCCTCTCCTGGATTGTGTGATTCTGACTAAATGTCAGCAGCAGGGAGGTGGCAGAGGAAAAAGGTTCCAACAGTTGGATGATGAAGAGGAGTGAAGATGAGAGTCAAATTTGCCAATCAGTAATGCCTCCAGAATAGAATACTTATTTATTGTGGACAAGGTTTATGGCACAGCCCAGGCTGTACAAACTCCTGGGAAGGAGCAGCTCCTTTCTCTGCAGCTTCCTCAGTGTGGATCTCGGTGGTGCTGGTGGCAGCAGTGAAACTCCAGAGACCAAACCAGGAGTTTGCCTCTCCCTTCAGTAGATACTCCAGAAAGATGGAGAGAAGCTTTTTCCAAGGACATTTAGTGACAGGACAAGGGGGAATGGCTTCACACTGCAAGCCAGGAGGTTTGGGTTGGATATTGGGAATAAATTCTTGGCTGTGAGGGTGGGGAGGCCCTGGCACAGAGTGCCCAGAGCAGCTGTGGCTGCCCCTGGATCCCTGGAATTGTCCAAGGCCAGGTTGGAGCAGCCTGGGATGGTGGAAGGTGTCAGGGTTGAAACAGGATGAGCTTTAAGGTCCCTCCCAACCCAATCCATTCCAGGATTCCATGATTCTGTGTGATGAAGTGTGTGGGGAGGAAGGGTAGCCTGGAGCAGAGATTTGACCAAAAGTCACAAAACAGGTTAAAAATAAAGCCCAGACTCACCCAAGCCTGCAACAGCATTCCATATATGCTCCCCAAAACAATCCTTGAGCAGTAAATGAAAGAATATAGAAAATGATGAAATAAGCAGGACCTCTGTTAATCTTTCAGCCATGGGGGATGTGTGTGTGCAGCCCTCACTAAAGGGCCCAGAATTGTTCCTGCAGAAGCCTCAGGGCAGGAAATACACCTGACAAAGCTCTAATTTGGAGACCTGTGTAAAACACCTTTCCATAGGGCTTTGTTTCATATTCGCTTGGCTGAAGCTTCTGACAAATTTTCCTCGAGCTTTACGTGCACAAACTGTATCGTTGTTTTGGAAAATGCAAGCCTGACCACTGTAAATGGGTTTATATTTCCAACAGGGCAGTTATTTAATTTCCTGTTGGAAGTCTGCAAATGTTGGCACTGTTCACTCCCTGGCAGGGAGCCAGGGGAGAGCACGGTATCATTAACAGGCTACAGCCCAGTGGAGATTTCTTTTGGTTTCATCCAAACTTTTAAGACCAGGTTATAACAAAATATAATTTTTGGTTGAACTTCATAAAGGCAAGCAGGGAGATCAGGGAGAAGGGGCTGACAGGATGTTCTCTGGGATGAGAACAGTTTTTGTCCTTCTCTACCTACTCTTGGGCTGGACTAATCCTCGTTTTGCTGCAGATTTAATCTGGCTGAGTAATTTTCCACTAAAGCACCTCAGAATGGAGGCTGAGGGTTAACCTGGAATCGGCTTTTTGGGCACAAACCCATTCCCTGTGCAGTTCTCTTCCTTGGGATCCCTGTGGGAGCCTGGATGCCAGGGATTGGGTCTCTGATGGGGACAGTGACACGACTCTAAGTCCTGAAGCCACCCAGGTGCATTCCCAAAGGATCCCTCAGCATCCAGAGGCCTGAGCTGTCTGCAAAATGCCATCCTTGGAGACAACCATTTGGAAAGCCAAGTCTTGTAAACAAAAAAGGTATTTTTGGTCAGAGTTTGTTTTAAATACCCCGACTTCAGGCAGCAGAAATGAATCAGACTGGTTTGCTGTGAAGACACATCATTTATTTTGGGTGTCTGGCACGGGCTCTCTGTGCTTGATGATGCTTCAGGCGAGGCCCTTTCCCCACGTGGACCTTCTGGTGCCCCATTTCTGCTTCCCAGCTTTGCTCCTGGAATTCTCCATTTCAGTGCGGTTTGCAGCGGGGACAAACTCTTAAATCTCCAGCTTGAGCTCAAGGAAGCCAACTTCAATTTCTTCCACGAAGTTTTTCACTTTGAAAGGAGCTATTTGTGGAAAACAAATGGTCAAATGATGTGGGAGACTCTTCATCACTTGGGAGCCTCAGGAACAATGTGCTCACATCCACAGTGGGGTGTGTGCAGAACCACTGGATTCAGGGAACTGTGGCATGTGCCATGCAGGGGATCAGATTTAGGATTATTGTGGTCTCTCCTAAATCTCCCATAAAGCAGTACTTGAGTGTAATCTGTTTGGATTTCCCCTGCTCTGGGCTGCAGCAGCTGCTTTTTCTCAGGGATCCAGGGATGGAAGAGGAGCTGCTCGTGGAGAAACGTGCACAATTTCTGTATTAGAGTTAATATTTGCACTCGCTTTGCCTGGCTTAGGGGGAGCTGGAGTAGGAAGAGCTGGATGATGGAAAGCAGAAAAAGGATAAAAAGCAGGTTTTGACCACCTGTCATCCTTTGGTGTTGTTTCTTGAATGATATTCTAGGGGTTGATTATATGTAGCTATTGAATCAGATCGGGAAGTACCCAAATAAATTTTGTGTGTCAGAATATTAAGTTGGTTTTTTCCCTGAGTCCTGAGAAACATGAAGTGCAGCTGAAGGAAAAGGCACATAAACCCCAAACATATAAAACATGTAAAAAATGATGTGCCTGGACTGACGCACTGCAAAGATGTACTTTCATATTTTTGTGATAACTTATTTAATAAGATCTGGAGGTTTTCTTTTCTTTTTATTCCTTTTTAAACAGATGAATGCACTTATCTGTATTTACATCATCTCCAGGCAACCCAGAGAGTTTTCTTTCCATATGCTCACGGAGCTCACAGCAGTAATAAGTGCAGAGGGACAGGAGACCCTCTGGTCCTTTACAGTTTCTTCTGGGTGTTAAATTTCATGCAGAAAATATGGTTCTTATTGCAGCTTGGCAGGCATCAGAAAAAAAGCAAATCTTCTCAATGTTCCACCCAAAAGAAATCCTGTGCACTAAGTTTTTATTTCTCTGGTGATGGTATCCAGAAGTTACCCATTTTTTTTTAACAGTAGTTTTGATCAAGGATGCTCAGAACTGTTTACAAACAATTTTGAATTTTTCACTGTGGTTTGCTGTGGGTTATGTGTTTTTTTTCCTTTTAGATGCTTGTAGAGGAGTACAGGTTAAATCTTGTGTGATCTCCTCCAGAAAACCCCATAGCACATTCCCAAAACTGGGAATAAAAGCTGAGGATCTGCTCTTCCACATGCCTCTTTTACCAAAATTCCAAGATCAAATAATTTTTATTTATTTCTTTATTTGAAAGCAATGTGGGACCCATCTAGGTGTGCCATATGGAACCATCTCACACACATTAATCCTTATTTCTGTGCCCAAACTTCTCAACCACTGCCTGCTATCCATGTCCTTCCCAATCCTGCAAAAACCTCCTGCCATTCCCAGCTCTGCCCAGGTTGGTGGATTTGGGGAGGGGAGAGGGATGCTGACAGAGAGAAGTCATCATCAGTTTGGTTTTGGAGGTGGTAATGATTTCAAAACTTGTCACCTTCATGAAATAAATGCATTTTGTGGCGTTTCTTGAAATTGCCCAATGTGGGCTTGAAATGCTCTTTTCTCAATTATAAAATGACAAAGGGCTCGTAAATTTGCTATTGTGACTTTGGGAAGGATTTAAATGAACAATATTGAATGATGGAGTTCAAATTCCTTAGGAAATAGGGATGATATAAAAATACTGTGATTTATTAGACTGAAGTTTATATCTTATGGGAATCAAATCTGAAGAGACAAAGTATTTAAAGGATTCTGTTGTTACTTATGGAAAACATTATTATACTTTTGATTTGGGAATGCTGGGTGTAAATTAAAGAGAGAGAGAGGCCCCAGATAGGAGAGGAATATATTTTAAATCTGTGAATGAAATTGCCAGGGATCAGTACAAATGTTTAGGATAAACACAGCACCAAAGTCAGAAAAGCTGAGGCACAGAATGGGATTGAAACTCCAAGTGATAACGAGGGGAGCAGGAAAAGAGAAAAAGCCAAGAGAAAATGCTGACTTGTGACTCAGTGCACAGGAAATGTTCTGGAGAGCAAAACCAAAGGCTGAAATCCTTAATGCTCTTTTTTTTTTTGCACTGCTTTTGACCCTGCCCTGAAAAACCCAGCAGACACCAGGAATGCAAAGACATCAGCACTGCAATCTCTGTCTAGAATGAGAAAAAACTGTTAGGGAACACTTGGATAAATTAGATGTTTTAGGATTTCTGCTGTCACTTCTTTAACCTCTGAGGAAGTTGCTCAGCCTGGGTCAGGCTGAGGGATGAGAGACCCTGTGTGCTGATGGGAGGAAACCTAAAAAATTGGGAAGGAAGCAAAAAATGAGCGTGAGGATTTCGACATCAATCCGCTTAACAGCAGATAAAGTATTTGCAAGCAGCTGGGAGATAACAAGGAGATAAATAGCCAGCTAAAATGGTTTTGTCAGGGCCAAATCCTGTCACACCAGGATTTGGGATTTGCTCCTTTCCCCTCAGAGCAGCTTCTCAAGCCCTGGGGGGGACATGGTGATGTGTCTGGGGTTGGTGCAAACTTGTGATGACAGGGACAGAGACAGAGCTTAGTGAAAGGCAGGACTGGAGTAATTTCCATCGAGAGAAAACAGAGAACATCTAAATATCTGGAGAGCCTTGGGCCTGGTGGTTTGGTTCTTCTGGAAGCAAACTGGGAATGGGAGCAGCAGTTGTGCTGGAGGACACTGGGTGGGAGGGATGGGAGGCAGGTTCAAAATGATCTTGCTGAACTGGAGAAATGAAAGAAATAGAAAGAAATAGGATGATGGAATAAGTGCAATGTATTAAACTGCTGAAGGAGAAGCCACCTGTGTAAATGACAGAGCAGGAGCTGGCTGGGAAAGGATTTGGGAGGGGAAGGGAGCCAAGCCAAGAGAGCTGCAGCGTGAGGGGAAGGCAAACGTTGTGTTTGGCCGGGCAGGCAGCAGCACAAGCAGCGAGGCACAAGAAATCTCTGTCCCTCTGCTCAGCAGGGGACAGACCTCAGCAGCAGGAAAACTGCCTTTGGGAAGTGGAGCTGGAGAAAGGCAGGGACCAGCTGGAGAATGTCCAGGGAGAGCTGCAAGAATGGAAAACCTCGCTGATAAGGATGGATGAGCTTTGATTGCATCACCAAAAAGGAGGAAAAAGGGAAAAAAAAGATATATTGTGAGTTGGTACAACATCAGCTGGTACAAGGAAGAAGAGAAGGGCTTATTCCCAATGGCAGTGATTGCTGAGACAAAAGGTATTTGACTTAATTTAAAGCAGAATAGGCTTAATTTAGATATGAGAGAGAAAACTTGCCCGGGTGAGGAGAATAAAGCCTTTCATAGTCTTGGGAGGCCGTGAGGGCTGTGTTTTAACAAGAAATCAGATTTACATCTGTTAGGAGACAGTTTGGGAGGGGCATGGCCAGAGGACTCTGCCCCATCCCTTTTACCCTGGCTATCTTGGTGACTCGAAAGGGATCCTAGAGAAACCCAAAGCTTCTGTTTGGTCTTTGTGAATATTTCTGTTTATTCAGACCTTTACAAATATCCTCCTTAATTAAAGCAACAACAGTATCGTACCAAAGTTTTTTTCTCCTGTCAGACCTGATGGAGTATAAAATGCTTTTTGATAGGAACACTGACAGAAAACAAACATGATCCCAAAACCTCCTTCTGTCCTTGCTCCTGGGAATTCCCATAAAAAAGGGAGTTCCTGCAGTGCACATCCCTGCTGCTGTGGGTGGGATGCATTCACCTGTGGTGTTTCTCTCAAAGTCTATTTGTTTTTGCTCCTAGCAAAGTACATTTCTAGTTCTGTCCAAGGAGATGACAAATAGATCTACTTTATTAATCACATGAGTCACTTGAGAACAGCAGAACATCAAACATTCTGAAAGGATTGAGCATGTCAGGATCTCTCTAATGTTTTTGCTGTAGCTGGGTAATAGCCTTTGATTCACTTCTGCCTTCCCAAGGAGTTCCAGTCTGCCAAGAAGCCTCATCACTCGACACCAGCCCACAAAACTGAATAGGCTTGGGCTCACTGTCGTTTTGAGTTAATGCATCAGTGATGAGTCCAGCCCAAGAGCAGGAAAAAAAAAAATCTGTTTTCCAGGGTTGTGTGAGCCATTAAGAGGGGTAGCTCTGCTGGGACTAGTTTACATCTAAGTTAAATACCAGATAGGAGGGGTTGTCTGTACTGAAAAATAAGTAGTCTGTTGTTCTACAGAAAACAGAGGCCCGTTTCTCTCTGGACATGTGTCTAACTCACAATTCAGGCCCCAAAGGATGTGTCTGTTGAAAAGAGAAGGCAGAGATTGCCAAGAAAAAAAGGCATGCCCTGCTCAAATAACGAGTATTGCTTTCCCCTTTCTCCTTCCTCCTTCCCCCCAAAATACATGGAGACAAATACAGCCCACCCCTTTTTTAATACTCAATTTTTTATTCAAATGGGCTGACCTGTAATCTCAGGAGTCTGAGGCTGTGTTTAGCTTTTCCTCCTTCCATTACAAACCCCAGCAGGTTTTTTTGGTTGGTTTTTTTTTGCCCCAGTAATCTCCATCTGACATCACCCTGTTTATGAAGTCTGCTGCTGTTCTGGAAAGATCAAACTCAGCCTTTTAATATTTATTAATCAGCCTTTAGGTAAGGAGGTTTGTGTCCTGTGTAATGGTGGCAGTCAGTCATGCCAGAATCCTGCTGTTTTCCAGGATGCAGAATGCCTGAATTTTATAAATTGTGGAATCCTTGTAATGCTGCTCCAGGGAACTTGGGGTCACCTATCCCAACCTCTGCCTTGCAATCCAACCTCTGCCTGTTTTCCCTCCTCTGTGGCTCTGTCACAAAGGAAGGAAAAGGGATTTAGGCAGCAATAAATAGATATTTGTTCGTAAAAACATCCCCCAAACCTGATTTCTGCTGTTTGGCTGAAAGGAACGTGAAGGTGAAGGGACACAGGAGCAGCAAGGTCAGGGGCTCTCACTGCACTGCCCTGGGAGCACACTTTTAATATCCAATCAAAGTTTTCAACAAATTGGGCTGAAGCCCTGGAGGAAAAAAATTCAAAATCAATTTGATGTTTTTATTTTGGGGAAATGAAGACCTGTTACAGTGAAAGGGATGATGATATTTTGTGCACATCTTTGTGCTCCCAGCAGGGACAGGGGCGTTATTTAGAGCAAGGCATGATTGTAAAAAAGAGGGAACCAACGCAGACAAGGAAACCTCAGCTAAATTCCAGAGTTTCCTACGAGTAAAATCTCCAGGAGTGAATAACCGTGCAAGGGAGGTTATTGAGGCTGCAGTGCTGGAGATGTTTGAATTGGACAGGGCACAGCTAGGGGGGATTATATTCCTGGCAGCACGTCCTGCTTGGCACTGCCTTGGATGCACAGGTTGGTCCAGCCCTTGGGAAGTCAATGGGAGGCTTTGAGCTCGCCCTGGATCAGCCTTTGCTGACTGAAGATGTCTCTGCTCTTTCTGGGATCCCTGGTTTAAATGTTGGTGCAGATTTCCATTCCCTCAGCTTGAGGAGGGGATGAGTGACAAATTTGTTGTCACCATATAATGATCTGAGTCTGCTGCATTAATATTTTTTAATATATAGATAATAGACATTCCCCTTTTGAGATGAGAACGTGTCTTTCCCCTTTTATGATTTTCATAAATATATTCTTAACCTGCATCTGTTCCATTAATACTGAAATTACAAATATTTCTGCGTTTTTTTTCGTTTCTCTGCTTAGTGCAAAGTCCCTGTAAGGAGAGCCTTGGTGGTCTGGAAAGAACCCCAAATATAGATTGGGTCGATAATGTGTAATGTAAATAAAATTAGTAGCATGTGCTTGCCTGTTTGTTTGTTTGTTTTACTAAGGGGAAAAGGTCTGCAGGATCATAACGCACACCAAACCCAGGGCACAGGGAGGAAATGGGGGACACCCTTAACTTTGTTACCTCAGATTGTGGAACTGCTCTTAGGCTTCACATTCCAGAGCAATGAAGAGCTGTATTTTTAGTCTCCCAGATTTAAATAACACACTGTGATCCCCTGATACTGCTCAGTCTCTGTGGGAAAGAGCTGTGGCATATTGTGTTTTTCCTCCCTCGTTTCCCTGCCATCTGCAGTTAATAGAGTAAGAGTGGGTGGGATGCCTGTGCCTGGATGCAGCCACCACACTGGAGGGAAGTTTCAGGCCCTTTGGCTTCTCCAGTGCCCATATCTTAGCAAATCAATTGCTTAAACAACAGAGCAAGTTCCTCCTGGATCCATGAATTCCTTCTGCTGGCATGTGGCAGAAATTCTGGTCCTTAGGTAGTTAAAGCTTTCCTCTTAAAAACCAGCTTTTGTTGGAGCTTATATAACTTCTTGGTATTACAGCTCTCTTTTATTTCTTTTTTTTTTTTTCCATGAAGAAAAAATTACTTAAATCTATAAAACCATATTTTGTGTTCCTAGAATTGTTTGGGAAAATAGCAACTGATTTTTTTGGTTTCTTTGTCATCCTCTGAGCTTTGGCACCGTTGACACTTTCCTACTTCTTTCTGTGGTAAGTGGGAAGAGATTTTTCAGTCCTTGCACAGCACGGGGCAGCTGCGCAGAAAAGGAGACAGCCTGGACCCTTCTTCTTCTTTCTGCCTTGCCCAAAATCCACAGGGCACATTTGTGGCCACCCTTTTGGATCCTCTCCTGAGCATGAATTCTTTCCCACAGCCAGTTGAGCATTTCTAAATGTGAGGGTTTTTTTTTTTTTCCATTGGAAAGACACATTTGGATATTAAACACGTGCTTGGAGTGTCATCTTCACTGAGGAGAAAGGATTTTAGCTGGGCACAGCAGACTCATTTCCCATTTTCCTGAGGTTCTGTGTGCATCTCCCTGGCTGGCACTTGGGAAGCCAAAAGCTCTGCATCTCTGGGCACTGGGCTGCCATAATTTTACTCAAATGAACCAAGTGAAGGCTTGTTCAGAGTTTCAGCCCAGAAAGGGAGCATTGTTCAGGTCTCTGTGCAGGTATTTGATTGCTGACACCACAAGGACAGATGAAGTTGGTTAATATCCATCCATTTTATTAAATATTGCTGCTGAGCTGAACTTCAAAGCACTGTGGAGTGGTTTCCATTCTGATTTTTGGCTAAACCACCATTTTCTCCTATTTTCTGGTCCTCACAGTTCTCATCACCCCAAACCTTTATGATCCTTGGCGTCATTTTCCTTGTTATGTTCATCATCAGGCAGACAAAAAATGCTGTTCCCATTGCACAGGTGAAATAACTCTGTGTGTGCTGACACCTTAAATTCAGCAATGAGCAGAGGTTTTCCAGAGTGAGTTTTCCACTCCTTGGGGAGTGGTGGATGCAGGGCAGGAGGATGAAAGGAATTTTGCCTCCTGGTGAAACTTCTTCCTCCTGCTCTCCTTTTCCCCAAGGTACAAGGAGCTCAACCCCACTCCCTTCCAGGGTGGCTTCAAACTCCAGTTAGGAAATCCTCATTCACTCGCTTAGTTATTGCATTTTTTTTCCCCTTAATAAATCTGATTTTAGTTGCAAACCTCGAATTTACAGCAATATATTTTTTGCAGTACTTGCAGCAGGTACTTTAAACAAATATTGCTATTTAAGTGCCAGGTTTGTGATTCAGCTTTTAAATCTGACATGGCAAAAAATGTTATGTTACACCTGAGTTGGTGTTTATCAAATGATTTTCCTCGGTGTGTGCTTGAAGCAGTTTTTTCATATATTTTGGGTTAACTGTCCTTGTTTTGAGCACTTTGTGTTTTACATGCCTTGTTCTGCAATGAATTTTTCCAAGGAGTTTTCACTGCTCCTGCTCTGCCAGCGCAGAGTGGAAATCCAGGTTGAGTTTTTATAACAAAACTCCTGCACTTTGTCCCTGTAACTGCACTGATAATGGCCACATTTCAGGGGCTGAGGAGCTGCAGATCAGCCCAGATTTTACAATCATTGGCCTGTCCATCTTGCAGGGTTTGGAATTTAGTTTTGGAAAGCTGCATTGCCTCCTGGCAGTGCTGCCTGGGGACTTTGTGAGCAGCAGGAACAGGGTTAATTCCAACCCTGCTGGAAGAGTCTCCAGGCTGGTGGTGAGGGAATTGACCTGCCCTGGCTGCAACAGCAGGGAATTAATAGAAGTTTTCTGCTCTATTCAGAGCAGGGTAGTGAAGCAGCTGAACTTCCCACCAAACTCTGTTTTCTATTGTACTTTTGATGCCAGATTTCTGTAGCGCTGGCCTCCAAAAGACAAATATCCTTCCAATTCCAACTATCCTGCATTTAGGCTTAAAAAATTAAAATAATCTGTAACAATACCAGTTTTATTTAAGCAAGGCCGGGGGGAAGGAGCTTTGCTGCTTGCAACTAAGAACATTCAATAAGTTTCAGAATAAAGCGTGTAAATAAATAGGGCACACTTCCATTTGTGTGCTGAGATAATCTTATCTCAATTTTTCTTCAGAAGGGGACTTTTGATTGGGGTGTATGACATTTTTATCTCTCTTTAAAGCACCCCTGGTATTGTGGTGCTCTGTGCAAACAGCAAAGGCAGAGAACCTGATTTTTAAAAAATACTTCAAGTATTTTACATGAACCTCCCAATAAAACACAAAATATTTGACTTTCATCTTAATGAACCCCTACGCTCATTTTCCTTTGTGGTGTTTTCCCTATTTTTTTTTTCTCAGTAAAGTCTTTGCTTTTTTGAACATTTTTTTACAACAAAAGTACCCAAAGAAATCGGCTGTAAATTTACATACACACAGAGATGAGGATGAATTGTATGAATATTGCTAGGACACTTGTATAACTTTATACATTGCAAGAATTTTACACATCTGTGCCTGTATACAGAGCAGTGTGTGCAGCAGGACAAGGAGACAATCACTGCAAAAACCTGGATTGCATCTGGATCTGGGAATAACTCTTGCCCCAGCCCAGACAAGTGATTGACACAATGAACGGGGGAGATCTGAGCTCAAATATTGGCAGGAACAAAACTGCCTTGTCCTGACTTTCTGTGATCCCTCGGTTGGAGGCTTTTGGAAAACCATCAGGATGGAGACCCTGTGTTGAAAGAGTGTCTGGTAAGATATTGTTGAAAAGAGGCAGGGGGAAGACAGATCCTGAAGAATTTAGAGCCCTGTTGATCTACTCACCCCATTGAGGAAAGCAGCTGAAGCAGAAAGTCCCCAAAGGGTTAAGTGGAGGCAGGTGTTCTGTGGACATGATAAACTCCATCCCTTTCAGCTCTGCAGAAATATCCCATTTCTGGAGGGAGCACGGACTCTGTGCACCTTTTATACCTAAATACTTTCCAAGGGCTGATTAAGTTTCCCCATTACCTGTTGTAAATATGCTCATTTAAAAAGAAAAAGAAGAAAGGAAAGAAAAAGCTTTTTTTCCTGAGGGCAGAGTGCTTACTGATTAGAGGCTGGGAGAAATTGTTCTTAGTGTAAGGAGAAGTTAATTTGTTGGACAGCAGTGACCTTACATCCAGGACAAACCTGTGTCCCTTCCACATGACACCATCAGAACATTGATTTGTGTGTGTTTGAATGCACTTCAACAGGAGGGCTTATTTTAGACTGCAGAAAGTTTATCTTGAATTGAGCATGATAAAAGAAGATCCTTTTTTTTTTCCTTTTTTTTTCCCCCTCTGACCAAGCTCCAAGTCCTGAGCTTTTCTCCTGGAGCAACAACCTGCAGGATCTGTGCTACCTCCCCCATCTGGGCTGCATTCACTCCTTATGTCTTTTATTTTACATCCAACCTGGTTTTCTTTGTCTCCTTGTTCTCCTGCCTCTCTTCCAGGCCTGGAAAACTGAAGGAGCTGAATTCAGGCTTCTCCCTTGTCCTCCTCTGCCCACGTGTGTCTGAGTTTTATGACAACTCTGCCACATGGCATGTGTGGAAATCTTGGGGAGGTTAATGGGACGTCAGGAGGAATATTAAAAATCCTGATTTATATTGGGACATCTGGCAAATCTTATTTCCACAGCCTCTTTTGGTCTGTAGGTGAATCCTGAAAAGGCTTTTAAAACTTCCTAGGGTCTGCTCTGTTCCCCTGCTCACAGCAAATATTTGGTGCTGTGTACCTGGATTTTGGACAGAGCTTGTTTGGACTTTATCTGGCACGACACATTATTTCTATTATTTTCCTCTCCAGTATTTTTAGGGCTGGTTGCATTTAGTTTTCCTTTCTTATAGCAGGCCTGGTATTAAAAAAAAAATAGAACATTTTCAATTTAAAAAAAAAAAAAGGAGGAAAGGACTGGCTCATTTTTTTAAACTTTTTTTTGTGTGTGTGCGTGTGTGTAATTTATATAAATTTGAAATATTACTGCACATGTTAACATGAAGGAAAGATCCCAGGAATTTTTCATTTACCAGAATGAATTTGAATTTATCAAAAGCTCCTGACATCTCGAGGCAAGCACGACGCCTCCTTTGTGTTTCAGCCTCCTGCTGGCTCCCGGCCACGGGGGCTCTGAAGGATCGTTTTCACCCGAGGCCTCTTGTACTTGGAGGAAATCAATCTTGTGCCATACAGAATTTCTGAGCGTCGGAGGCTTGTCCATCCTCAAAACTTCCAACTCATTCTCTTGCTTTCAGGCCTTTGGCTCGGAGGCAAAGGCTGAGCTCTGCTCTTATCCAAGAAAAATGAACAAGCCTTGTAAAGATGCTTTCCCCTCTCGCTGGCTGTCTATTGAGCTGGAAGATTCTGACTTCTCCCCGGAGTGGGGAAGATGTGGGTGGCCTTGGGTAGAGATGAGGCTGCAGAACAATGGCACCATTGTTGGGGCTGCTCCGGGAGGGAGCAGAGTGTGGCTGTGCCGTGGTGGTTCTGTTGCTGGTGGGCTTTTTGTCTTGTAATTAGAACAGTCGGAGCTGCAGTTTTGCCCCTGGCTGCTGCTGCTGATCATGGATGGCCATGGGATGGTGTTGAGGTCACTCTCTCTTCACGTGCTGGGGGAGGAATGGGGAAGAGAGAAGGCAGGAACAGCAAAAGGGTTTGCCAGGGAACGGGTTGGAGGTGACAGCTTTTGAGCCCAGCTCTGTGGGTTATGATTGAATAGGAACAGCAACAAAAATCCAGCAGGCTCCTCGAGTGCTGTGTGCTGGTGTCCCAGTGACCAGGTCACCCATTCACCCAGGGACTGCGGCAAAAATTCCAGTGCCCTTTGCAGATGGATTGGCTCAGGCCTCTGTGGTTATTCCCCATTCCTCCTTTTTTTAAAAAAAAAATAACGTGTTTAATTTGGGCAATGCTTTAATACAGACTTGGGATTTCTAGCTGTGATTCCTCTGTGCTGTTATTTGCTGTGTTCCCCTCAGGGTGGGGATTTTTGGGGTGTCCAGTGCAGGGACAGGAGCTGGACTCTGATCCTGGTGGATCCCTTCCAACTCAGCCTTTTCTCTGATAAAACATCTCACTGAAGGCCCCCATGGTGGAAACCTTCGGGGTTTTTTGTGAGAAAATCTCACAATTTATGAGAAATCTTTGTTCTGTTTCCCCCCAGCTGCTTTCTGTAAAAACTGCAATTCCTTCAAGTTGGTGTTAAAAAGAGCAAATAAGAAGCTGTTTTCTTTTTTGCTGGCTTACATGGCATTTTACCTTCTAAATCTGTTTGAAACCTGTGGGATCTGCACTGGTATCCACACACTGCACAGCTGTAAGTCCAGGTAAATCCACCTGGATGCCACTGAATGTGCACAGTGCCCAGCAGCTCTGAGATTTCACACTTCCTCTCCCAGGATCTGCTGCATGAATTGCTCTGTGCTGAATTTTTGGGGTATTGGGGTGAGCTGCTTTTAGAGTAAATTAAATATCTTTAAATAATTGCAATTTGATCAAGAAAAACACGTAGTTTGATTCAGGTAGGTAGCAAAAAGATGAGGATTCTCTTGTCCATGTTTGTCCTGCTCCTTTTTTATGGATCTGCTGTTGGAGACCATATCTGTGGGATAACTGTGGTTTTTCTCTGCTTGGAGTGGTAAATCACTCAGCTGCAGCCTCATTTCTCTGCCTGCTCACTGAAGTGATCCTCCAAATTGTCCAGCAGAGTTTGTCATAGCCTCTGCCCACCACAGCTTTTTCCTCTGCTGTTTATTTTCCAGAAGAAAGAACATCTTTTTGGATATTCTGGATAACCCAACAAGAACATGAACATCAGCACTGATTTTTTTTTTAAATTAAAAAAAAAAAATCTTTTTCTTTGCTGTGCTTGTGTCAGGGAAGTTGGGCAGAATATCACAGCCCTGGAATGGGTTTCTTTTCTTCTGCCACTGCCTGACTGCAGGGCTGGTGTCAGAGCAATAAACTGGTGAGGCTGCAGTTTTTACAGCCTGTTGCAAACACAAATTGAAGCCCATTTGACCCCTGAAGGGTGGCTGAGTATTGGCCTCTTCTCTCCACAGCAGAAGCTGAGCAAGGACTTGGCCAAACAACAAAATCTGGGCAAGAAAAGAAACAATTGCGAGCAGCAGCTGCAGCAAGTGGAGACTCCTGACTGCAGGGGCAGTGCCCAGGCTTGGCTCAGGGCAGCATTTCCCAGATTTGGCACCTCCAGTGTCAGGCATAGATCATCATTAGTCTCACTCCAGCAGCCCGTGGATTTGCTTTCCTTTATTTGCTGCCTGCAAGCTGTGAGTGGCTCCGGTAACTGCTGAGAATAAATCTGATTTTATCCAAGTGAGTGCCCGGCCCTGTGCAGCTCTGCCTGGGCTTTATTCATTAATTAATATCAGCTCTGCATTGGGTTATGCTTATGGACACAAACAGCCCCCAAGCAAAGCAGAGATAATGGTTAATAATTAAACACAAGCATCTGGAACAACAAATTGATAGGACAAAATCATTAATTAATTAATGATTATTGCAGTAATTAATTCCAATGAAAGGAATGACACTATTTTGAACCTTTTACCCTAATATTGCTGCAAATAGTACTGAAGTTGGTAGTAGGGTTACTACCTGTGCTTTTCCTATGTTTTTTTTCAATTAAGTAAATTTAAGAATGTTGAAATCCAGGGAATGACTCACAGGGAGCCAGGAGGGGCTGCCCTGTGCTCTGGGATGAGCCACATTCCAGGCATTATTTTCCAGTGATAAGATCTGTGGAGCTACCGGGACATTTTTTGTTGTTTGTCACTCAATTCATAACTCGAATCATTCCCGGGGAGCTCATTGAGCTGATCTGTTCTGTCAGGCTGTGCAAAGAACTCAAATTACTTTCCAAAAAAAAATCAAGCCATGTGCCTCTTCTGGGATTCTCCCAGTACTTTTCCCAAAGGACTTGAACTGGGAATTTGTAAGGGATAGAAAAGCTGTAGCTCCCTGCATGTCTATATAAAGATGTAGATAAATTATATTAAATTAAATGATATCAAATTAAATTAAATTATATTAAATGATATTAAATGTCACACACTCTGGCTTTTGCTGATGTTGTGTCAAAGAGAAAAAATAATCTGAACGTTTTTAAAGACAACATTTTAAAATGGTGCTTCCAATGAAAGAAATGACATTGTTTGGAGCCTTTTACCCTAATATTGCTACAAATAGTACTGAGGTTGGTGGTAGAGTTACTACCTGTGCTTTTCCTAATTTTTTTTAAATAAGTAAATTTAAGAATGCTGAAATCCACAGATTTGAGGCATGGACATTCCTCTCTCTCTTTGCATAAATTAATTTGATGCTTTCAGGTAAAGAATTTTTCCTTACCTTATTCAAATTGAGTTTTCAATGTATAATGATGCGATTTTGTCCTATCAATTCGTTGTTCCAGATGTTTGTATTTAATTATTAACCATTACCTCTGCTTTGCTTTGTTTGTGTCAATAAGCATAACCCCATCCAGAGGTGATATTAATTACAGATAAGGGCTGTGTAACACACCCAGCTTTGTGTGAGCCAGCAGTCACAAAATCTGAATTTGGAATGTTCAGCTGCGTGGGGTTTGCCTCACTCAGAGGTTGTTTCTCTTCATTTATTTACAGAGAAAGGAAGGTGGCTAAAATCAGTTAATGCCCAACTTTTATGTTCAGTTTGAGTGACTTGCTGGAGATATTTTAAAGGGAATGTTAAATATTGAGGGGGTTTTTTGATGCCAGGAAAGTACCTCTTTATTAGAAAATAAGAGACGATGGGAAGGAATGCTACTGGATTTTTTTATGATTTGCACAAGGGTGCAGAAATCATTGTTTAGGTTTCCTTTGAGGTCAGACAGCAGCGAGATTTTATTACTGATGGCAAAGAAGTATTTTCCTAAAAATAAACTAGATGAATCCCTGCTTTTTGTGCTGCCTTTTGAAAGAGCCCTGCAATGGAAATGTCAAGGTCATGGTTTCCATTAGTGTAATTTAGAGGTGTAGAGAGGATAAAGTCAAATGTTGTGGTACTTGTGTGCTTGTCTTTGCCATGCAGGAGACAGCTCAGCTCAGCTGGAAGTTTCTGTCTAGAAATTTCTTTTTCTTTCTCTCTGATGTTTTGAAATAGTGCTGATGTTCATTGTCTTGAACTGGGTGATCACTTCGTGCCCTGATCCCACTTTCAGAGCCAGGAAACTCTCAGCCAACAACTTGGCTGAATTTCTTTTTAAGGTACAGGAGAGAAAAAATTGGAGATGGCGGAGGATTTTTTTAAAAAATATATTTCTGGGTTTTGTTGTTGGGATTTTTCTTTTCATTGTCTTTCAAATATTTTTGGGTTTAAAACAAAAGTTAATAATCTTAAATAACTCCCAGTGCACAGCTGGCACTGCTGGGCCTTGTAGCACAAATTTCCTTCAGGAAGGATTGGCAGAACTCACCTTTTCATCATGAGAGTGTTGGAATAACCCAAGCTGAGCTCCTGGAGGGACTCATCCTGAATTTCCCTGCCTCTGAATCCCAGCAGGATCCTCTGAGGAATGTGCAATCCTGAGCTCAGGCTGAGTGAAACATTTAAATGGTTTTTCCTAAGTTTGTGGGAATCTCTTGGGCACAACAATTGAATAAATATTTCACCTACCCTGGGGGGGTTTATTGTAGCTTAGACTGTCTTAACTCTGGGGAGAGGCAAATCCAAGAAGCTGATGATATTTTTAATTTAACTTATTATCTAATTTAACTTATATTTTAAATTTAATTTATTTTTTAACTTTTGAATTTCTATCGACGTGCTGAATGAACCCAACCCGAGCAGCTCCCTGGGCAGATCCCTTAATTGGGGTCAGTTCTGGATAGTTACAATTTATGATCTGCTGCTCGTGTTCATGAATGCTTTGGGAACGCGCTCCTTCCTTGCGCTGAGTTTGTCCAGATGTATCAATATTTTGGTTTGGGTGATATAAAATAAATGGTGGAGATTAACTGCCTGCCACGTTGTCTTTTAACAATGAAGTAGAGCCATTTTTCACCTCGGGAGATGTCTTTCAAACAAAGGTTGAGGTTTGCAGAGTGGTTACAGCAGCTCGTGCTCCAGGGGTTTCCAGCAGCCTTTGGGACTGTGAGAATTCCATAGGGAATCTGCTTTGATAAAAGCTTCCAAGTGTGGAAAGATGGGAAGGATCTCCCTGATTCTTGTGCAGGGAATTGTGCACAGGAGAAGAGCTGGGAGGTGGTTTGGGGAGTTTCGTGCTGAAATCAGAAAAGCCATCGTGTCATTTCAATTCCTGGGCTGTGATCCACAGCTCCGGTCTCCAAGGCCGGTGTCCCTGGAGCTGCTCGCAGCCGCCTCCGTGGCGTTGTGGATTCCCAGGTGCTTCCATGACAAAGCCAGGAGGTGTTAATGGCAATGAGGAGCCCATTTCCCCTTAGTGCCCTCTGCCTTTGTAGAGGTGTGAGCAGCACCGCACCACGGGGGATGGAAAAGGGCTGAGAACCCCTCGGGATAACTCCGGGACAATGGCAGACACCCGGATCCACATCAGGGAATGGCAGTGAATCCCATTCCCTGCTAAAGACCCCTTCTTCCCCGGGGATTGGGAGGATGTGGAACAGGGAAACCCTCAGAGTGTCACTGCCCAAGTGATGGATGGCCAGGGCACCCCACTCGGCAAACAGAATCCTCCCAGCTTCAAGCACTGAACTCCTGGAGCTGTAATAATTAAATTATAAATTTTAGGATTTGATGTAAGAGATCCTACAGAGCTGCAATGAACCTATCTCAGAGTTGGGGTGAAAGGAGGAAATGTGTTCATTGGGGGACTGCAGGAGCTGTTCCCATCCATGAATTTAAAATGATCCCGAGCAGGTAGGAAGGATTTTCTGTACGGGCCAGATTCCAAAGGAGATGTTTGACAGAGCCTGACTGGGAATGAGGTGATGTAAGTGTGAGCCAGCCTGACCCCAGCGGGGCCTTACAAACGTCCCCTAAATTGGCTACTTTAGGGCTGGAAACACTTGGGTTTTTCAAAGACAGAGCTGTTTCCACCAGGATTAGGCCTTTGATACTTCTCAGTTGTTCTGTTTTTCTAAGCCGGAGAGCTTTGAGCGTGTAATACCTGCAGAGCCGTGTTCTGGCAGAGCCATAAACCTGGAAATGCTGCACAGGGAACGCTTCGGTTCCTTGGGCAAGGATGGAATATTTCATATCGTGCTCTCCCAGTAGGATGGAGGGAGTTCAAGATCAAACTCTCTTCTCTAATAATCAACATTGATAAAGGAGGGCAAAAAGGAGTTTTTGGTAAGAAATGTCCATATCTTGCTCTGAACTCTGAGCTAGAGAAAGAATTTCCTTGTAAGTTCAGTTTTATCTCTTTTATTACCAACACCCTTGGTGTTTTGTAATCTCTTGGTGGCAATGCTGTGTCTAAATCAGGAATATTTTATTACTTATTTAAAAAAAAGCGTTGCTTGAGTTACTAAAGGTATGGCTGCAGCGAGAAGTTGTGTATTTCATTCGAAGCTGGTTACTTTAACTTTAAAAATATTTGTCTAAGCTTTCATTTGGCTTCTCGCTTATTTTATAGGAGTGACAGTAGTTTAATTGGAAACCCCAGTTTGTATTTATGGAAAGTTTTCACATGCTGTCTTTTCTGAAAGCTGAAGAATCCAAGAAGGAACACAATGTTTCCCACAAACTATACATCTCCACAATTTCACAGGCTCTCAGCAGCTGGATTAAAAAGGTTTTTAATCCGAGTTATGTGTTTAATTAGGGAAGGGAGCCTTTGGCAGATCTTCTGACTTACAGTTCATTTTAAAGTCTCCCCCCCCCAAAAAAAAGAGAAATCAATCCAATTTGGTTTAATTGTCATATATATAAATTAAGAACTTGGTTTTTTCCACTTCACAAAGCTATCTGCTGCAGCCCCTCCTGATGGATTGCACGGGGCAATTGCTTCCAAATGAGGAGCGTGGGGCTGGAATTTGGGGCTGGAATTTGGGGCTGGAATTTGGGGCTGGAATCCGCCGCGGTTCTCACTGGCTCCCCAACCCCAAACTTGTACCTCTCCACATCCTCCCACTGCCCAGCCCACAGAGAGGGATTTTTTCCTCCAAAGTCTCCATCCCCTCTGCAGAGCAGGGAAGGAAAAACCCATCAGGAGATTCCCGCTTGGAGCATCCACGCACGAGGCAAGGCCGGGCTCTCACTGGGGCATCCTCCACCACCCTCTCTGCCCTTCCCCAATCATTTTGGGGACATAGAAATAATTCCCTTGGTGTGTGGGAGAGGATCAGTGTGACAAGATCAAACCGAGTGGGTTTCAACCACAACAATTTAATGCAAGAGTACAAATTGCCTACCAGCTCCTTCCGTTGAGTTGGAGCTCTTGGTAACAAATCTGAGACAAATGGGGAGGAGAGGAGAGGAATTGCTTCAAGCTGGCAGAAATGTTTGTCTGCATAAGGAAACACAAAGAATTGGAGCTCCAGGGTTATGACATGGCAAACTGGACTTAAAAATATCTGTATTTCTGCATCGACCTCCTAGCAGCCTTCATTCCCAGGATATAGGGTTGGAAACAGCTAAGGATGGATGATTCTTATTTTTTTTTAATTAAAATAGGACATTCTCAGGACTTGGGGATGTTTGCGCCATAATTATTAACTTTTAAGCTGCCTCACTGTCTCCTCCTCGGCCTCAAGAAACCAAAATGTGAAACTGGTGGAACTGAGTGGATCTGCAGAGAAATCCTTCACGTCTGGCCTGGATGTCTGACTAAATTTGGTGTGGATCTTGCGGGCTGGGGCAAGCGCTGGAAGCGATTAAAGGGCTGAACAAAAAGCTCCATTCAAGGCCTATCGCCTTCCTGCTGGGATAATCCAAGTCTCCAAAATTCAAAAATATGGGCTCCGAGGCTGTAGCTGCCACAGAGCAAAACTTCTAAAGGTGTCCACAACATCCACTCACTTGAAAATGTTGCTTCGGTGGTGGAGGATTAATTTGAAAAATGCGACAAAGAGGCCCAATATAACATATCCATATATATCCAATTAAACCAAATTGAGCACTTTTAATAAACTGGAGTTGCAAGCTGGGAAAAATTTTCTCTTGTCACTCAAAGTTAGGCCAGGAAAACATTTTTTTCTTTGGCCTTGAAATAGCTGTATTTATTATATCTGACCTGCCCAACGTTGCTGGTTTTACTTAAGAACTAGAAAGAAACAAATGCTTCTCATCGCTCGATGCCTTTTTTTGTAGCGTGAAATTGTTTGCCCAAGAAAAACAAGGTAGAAATGGTTTCCAAAACACGGCCCAGAATAATCAAACAATCTTTTTAAAAATAAAAACCCAAGCTGGTTAATCCTAATTGTTTGAATCTATTCTAAATTATTTACTTTCTGCCCAGCAGCTTGTTCTCATTTTTAAGCTTTAGAACAGCTCTATTTGGTATTTAGTTTTCAGTAGTAGTTCCTTCCTCAAAGGTGAAAATGAAGAGGGGATTCTTGAGTGCTCAGAAAAACCCAGAAAATATAAACTGATTCAGCTTCCACCAGGGTCATCCTGAATTTTAGTAGCTTCCTGATAGAAAATAGATAGCAGCTGGAAGTCCAGCCTAGGCTGGGTTTACTTTCAGGAGATATTTTGGTTATATTTTAGTTAAATACAGAAATTTTGGGAGGATTGTGCTATAATGGATTTGCAGACCTGCTCCACTCACAATAGGCTGAACATTTCCAGCCATTCCCTGGGTTTATTTANGGACTGTGCATTTGGGGTGGATGGGAAGCAGATTTTTCCCTCCTGCTTAAATGAGGGAAATATTTTTAGTTTTTTTTGTACTTTTTATCTCCCATGTGCTCACTGTGAGAGATTTCTGTGCTTGAGTGGGGATTCCCATATTATTAAATCTGCACATAAAACTTTTATTTTGTCAAAGCTTTTATTTGCTGCTTCTGTGACAGCAGCGTAAGCGGGAAGATCCAAATTCTAATTTGATCCCAGGAATTTTTACATTGAAAATTGTAATGATTCATTTGCAAACCGTAGGCGAAAAATCTGAATGCTTCAATTGAAAATTAAAATACATGAGCACTGTAATAATTGTGATAATTGAGTGTGTGACTGCTGGGCTGGTAGCTGCAGGGAATCATTTTCCCCATGGGATGAGCAGCATGATCGCTAGGAATGTGACCCAGTCCCTGGGTACTTTGTATGTGAACAGAGGTAATTGATTTAAATTGATTTTCTTCTTGTAATTCTTGGTTTTGCCAGTGTTTGCTTTGATAGGGCCACGTTTGCTGGAGGTGTTAATTAGTGAATCTTTATGGCCTCCAGTAATCAGCACCTGGCTCCTCTATTTCTGTACAACACACAGAATATTTGGGCAATTTTCCTTATTTTCAGTGTAGTGCTGAGGCAGCAGTGAGGTTTGTGTTATTTTTACCACCATCTTTTGCAGAAATAATGAAAAAATAGGCACAGAAAGCACCGTCCTGCTGAAGAGAAAAGTGGTTTTAATTTCTCAACGAGTTAATCATTCATTGCTCTGTTGGTGGCTGCAGGACTGGCAGTGAAATGTGCTGTAAAGATGCACCTGACTGCCCAGAGCTCTGGAGAAATGAGGAGCCTGCCTGGCTTTAAACTCCAGCCCAGGCACAGCAAAATTGGGCTTCAAGTGGAGCTCTGGGACCTGCAGATAATCCAGGGCTCAAACAAGTTTCCAGATTTTGCTTCTTGTGGCAATGGTATTCCAGGATTGCTCTTTCCATTTGGACATAAATGCGTGCTTCCCTTGCCGGTTCTGGTCTCAGCTTTGGCCGTTTATGAATTTTAAATCCATGATGTGAGTGGAAATCACAGAATCATGGAATGGTTTGGATTGGAAGGGATTGTAAAACTCATCCAATCCCACCCTCTGCTGTGGCAGGGACATTCCTACAATCCCAGGCTGCTCCAAACCCCATCCAGCCCGGCCTTGGGCACTGCCAGGGATCCAGGGGCAGCCACAGCTGCTCTGGGAATTCTATTCAGGGTCTCACCACCCTCCCAGCCAGGAATTCCTTTCCAAAATCCCATCTAAACCCACTC
>VWYN01003361.1:0-15352 GCA_013400075.1 Hippolais icterina | reverse complement strand
CTCCTGCTTCAGAGCTTTTCCTCCTGTCCCAGAGCTTCTCCTGCTGCTCTAGAATTTTCCTCCTGCTCCAGAGCTTCTCCCCTGCTCCAGAGCTTCTCCTCCTGTCCCAGAGCTTCTCCTGTTCCAAAGCTTCTCCTCCTGTTCCAGAGCTTCTCCTGCTGTTCCGGAGCTTCTCCTCCTGTTCCAGAGCTTCTCCTGCTGTCCCGGAGCTTCTCCTCCTGTTCCAAAGCTTCTCCTGCTGATCCAGAGCTTCTCCTCCTGCTCCAGAGCTTCTCCTCCTGTTCCAAAGCTTCTCCTGCTGTTCCAAAAGGCGTTGCTGCAGCAGGAAGAGCAGCTCTGACTCAGCTCCCAGAGGATGCTCCCAGTCTCTCTGTGGTTTTCCCAGCAGCTCCAAACCTGGGGGGCTGAGGCAGTGCCTGGCTCTCCCAGCTTGGAGCAATCCCCAGCAGCTCCCAGTCAGGAGAGAAGACCTTTACAAACAGCGAGCTGGGATTTTTTTAAAGTCGTTTTTCTCTTTTAATATAAGCCAGGGTGTGGAGCTCTGAAGTGCTCAAGGGTGTGTTTCAGCCTCGCTGCAAAAAATGAAGCCTGGGTAGGGAAGAGGAAGGGAGAGAGGGAGCAGGATGAAATCTCACTCACTGGAAGAGTGAAGCTCTTCCAAAAAATCCCTTTTCAAAGCATTTGAAATACCAATTTCAAAGTATTTCAAAGTACTTGAAAAGGGTATTTTGGAAGAGCTTCTAGGGATAAGAAACAGTGTCTTGGGCATGTGGGTGATGTTTTTAACACATGGTGATATTTAATGTTATAATTGAGGTGTTTTTTTCTGACATGAAGTGGAGAATTGTGATTTTTGTAGATGCCCTGCTCCCAGCCCGTCCCTCTGGGCCAGCCCCGCTCCTGCCCAGCTCTCCCTGGCTCTCATTAGAGGTGATTGAATTACACGTGCAGCCCCTGAGCTGAGCTGCACATGACGTGTTCCCATTTTCCCGTCCATCAGACTGGAAGATCTGGGGAGGGGAGGCCTGAGGAGGGCGGGAGGAGGTTCAGGTCTGTCCTGGTGTGGTTCAAGTTTTAATCAGTGTGGTATTTCCTCTTCCTGGGGCCGCAGAAACACCTGTGTTTTTCTTTCAGTATTCCAAGGGACAGTTGGTGGGTGCTGTCCTTTTGAAGGGGATCTTGTTAAAGCCCATCTGCATCCATCGGCTTCAAAGGATGTGCACAGGGCTCTAGCTGATAATTTAAAACAAAATCAGGATGAGATCTGATGGAGCTGTAGGGCTCCAGTTAAACTGCTTTAATGGAGCATCCATCTGGAGAGGAGAGCTCAGGGTTGATCTGAAAGCCTTGTGGGATGAAGTTTTAAAGCTACTTCAGGGCTACTTTCTTGTTTTGGAGTTTTGTTTCATTTCAGAGGACAAACTATTCTTAATTTCATCCTTTGCTTCATACAAACCTGTGTTAGCTGTAAAACTACATCTGCTGTTTTCTCTGCGGGGTCTTTTGCCACTTCTGAGAGCTCCAGTGGGAATTGTTGCTCCCAGGGCAGCACAGGCAGTGCTGCATCCCCATCCTGGGAGCAGCTCCATGAAATCTGCAGGGGCACAAACCCAAGCAGGGAATCTCTGTAATCTCCAAAAGTGGGAACTGCCGGCTCCTGCTTTCCCCGTGGATGAACTTGTTTGTGTTTTTAAAGGATTAAAATGCGAGTTCTGCAGGGAAGGATGATTTCCACCGAGGGAGGGCTCGAGCCTTGCAGAGCTGTGGGGTTGTTGGGGGTGGCAGGGGAAGCCAAATCTGTGAAATTCCCTGCAAAGGGAACGGGGCCCTCACTTGGGGTATGTGGAGCCATCAGCCCACAGAGCTGGGGCTCCCTCTGACACTCACAGCCCTGGGAACGAGCCCTCCCAGCTCTGGGCTGCCCTTTAATCTGCCAGGTGGGCTGAAGGGAAGCCAGGAAAGCGGGAATCTCGGGAGCCACGGCTCCAAAGTGTCTGGCTGAGCCAGCGTTGCAGGCTCAGGCTGTGCTGCAGCTCTGGATGGGGAGCCAGAGCCCTGCTTCCCAACACCCCTGCAGTCAGCTCTGGGGGGGCCATCTGAAAACCGCAGGCTCTGAGGGATAGAAGGGACAAATCCCAGTTACCCCAAATCTCAGCTACCTCAAATTCCAGTTACCCCNAGGCTCTGAGGGATAGAAGGGACAAATCCCAGTTGCCCAAATCCCAGTTATCCCAGTTACCCAAATTCCAGTTAGCCCAAATCCCAATTATCCCAAATTTCAGTTACCCCAAATTCCAGTAACCCCAAATCCCAGTTCCCTCAAATCCCACTTCCCCCAAATCCCAGTTACCCCAAATTCCAGTTCCCCCAAATCCCAGTTGCCCAAATCCCAGTTACCCCAAATTCCAGTTCCCCCAAATCCCAGTTGCCCAAATCCCAGTTACCCCAAATTCCAGTTCCCCCAAATCCCAGTTGCCCAAATCCCAGTTACCCCAAATTCCAGTTCCCCCAAATCCCAGTTGCCCAAATCCCAGTTACCCCAAATTCCAGTTCCCCCAAATCCCAGTTGCCCAAATCCCAGTTACCCCAAATTCCAGTTCCCCCAAATCCCAGTTGCCCAAATCCCAGTTACCCCAAATTCCAGTTCCCCCAAATCCCAGTTGCCCAAATCCCAGTTATCCCAAATCCCAGTAACCCCAAATCTCAGCTACCCAAATCCCAGTAACCTCAAATTCCAANGTTACCCCAAATTCCAGTTACCCCAAATCCCAGTTATCCCAAATCCCAGTAACCTAAAATTCCAGTTACCCCAAATCCCAGTTGCCCCAAATCGTAGTTATCCCAAATCCCAGTTGTCCCAAATCCCAGTAACCTCAAATCCCAGTTACTCCAAATCCCAGTTACCCCAAATCCCAGTTCCCTCAAATCTCAGCTACCCGAAATCCCAGTAACCCCAAATCCCATTTGCCCCAAATCCCAGCTACCCCAAATCCCAGTTACCCTCACAATTCTGTTGCTGGGGATTGGAGCTGCAGCAAATGTGTCAGTGCTGAACCCTCTCCAGGTAATGTTTGGATTGTGCAGCTTTGGCATTCTGCAGTGGAAACTCGCTCTCTGAAAGAATTTCTGGTCAGCATTTCTAAAATCCAAGGATTTTTTTTCTCCTTTTCAAACGAATTAATTCTGTTGATTAAAGCCTTGCTTTGGCAGTTCAGTCACCTGGGGTTTTTTTTCTTCCTTTGTGCCGTTGTTGCTGTTTGTTTTTCAGGATTTCTGGTCAGTTTTCCATAGCAAATGTCCAGGAGGGTGTTAAATACATCTTTCCTACAACAGAGAATAAATTCACTCACCTACAAAGTGGGGGAAACCTGCTTCCCACAACAGTCAGGACAAATTTCATATCAATTAACTTTACTGCAGCACACCAGGGATAGAAATTAGGCCCTAATCACATCATCAAATTCCATGTAATGGAATTTAGTCCTTTAAAATGTGACAGAGAAGATGCAGCCTCACTTGGAAGCTGTCCCCACCTGTCATGAGATCAAGAAATTGCACCTGAAGTGGGGAGAGCAAAACAAAACCAACCCCAAACTCAAAAAACCCCCGAGGATCCAGGGCAAACCACCACCTTTGCAAACCTCTGTAAACTCATATTCCGAGAGCTCCTGATTGTTTGCAGTTGTTGGATAAACACGTTGCACAACAGCTGTGCTGTTAGCAGAACACACAGACACGTCCTTGCAATATTTCTTGGAGCAGCTGATAGCACGGGGATGCTCACATCACCCCAGGGACTTTGCTGGCTCTGCAGCCAGTGCAGGAGTTGGGAAACTCCTAGCACAGAGTGTGTGTGCTCCTTTTTGGGATAGACAGACACTTCCCAAGGCTGCAGGGTTCCTTTCCCAGTGCCAGCATTACCATCCTGGCTGGTTTTCTTCATGTGTGGCCATTGTCCAGCCCATCTCCCACGTTCTCCTTCATTCTCCTTCCTTTCATGCCCTTCCAGTCCCCATCCTGATTTTTCTCTCCTCCTGACCAAGCTCTAATTCACACTTGTGCCCACCATGGAGGTTGGTGATTCTTGATGGAAATTATTGGTGCAGTCTCAGCCCTGACCCTCTGAAAGAAGCTTTTTATCCCTCAGAGTTCCCAAGAAGCCTTTTCCTTTGCCTGCTTTTTGCCCCACGTAGGCAGGAATGTTTGCTGGGTTTCTCTAAGGTCAGATTCTGTCCTCTGTGCTTTTTCCATTTTGACATTAATGAGAACATGGAAAAAGGATGGGAAATGGGAGTGTAGCAACCAAGGAACTGGGAATCATCCCCGTGGGCAGGCAGATGAGGAGAAAAATGATGTCCTGGGGTGTATCAGGGAACTGATATTAAAACAGTGGAGCAAGGGAAGTGAAAAGTTCCGGAAAAACCTCTGGAATTCTCTGCACAGCTGTGCTTTATGATTCTGGAGACCACCACTGATCTGGCCAGGCTCCTTGGTGAGGCTGCAGGTTGGGCTTGTTCAGTCAAGCCAAGGGAATGTTCCTGCTGTGTGAGCACAGTGTTTATCCTCAGAAACACCAGGAAGGCAGGGAATGCAACCGAGGCTCACAGCAATGCTGATGCAAAGTTAAATTTGTCTAAACTGGCCATCAGTAGCTTTGAGTTGATGTTTTCCAAGTGCAAGAGCTGTGAGGCACTGGGAGAGCTTTCCAGCAGGAGAAGTTTGGGCAAGAACCTTAATTAGCTCGACGATGGCATTCATTCAGTTCATCAGCAGTGCCTGCCATAAAGGAGACTCTGCTGAGCCATTCTCCAGCCTTCCCTCCTCCAGAGGTTATCCTGGCACATTCCAGCCATCCCCAGCATCCTGTCCATCCCTGCTGCCAGCAGCCCACCCACTCCCCGTGCTCCTGAGTGAAAGGACATTCTGTGGGCTGATTCACGGCTGTGTTTTCCCTCGTTGCTCCTTTGTGTAATCCGTGCTCATCCGAGCCAGCAGCTTCCCGTCAGAAGGTTTGCCAACAGCAATTGTGATCTTAATATTTCATGCCAGCTTCATCTCGCTGTCCTTGCAGGATAAATGAGGCTTATGTGCACTCCGGAGTGCAGCTTGCCTTTTGTGAGGCCACACTTAATTGCAATTAAACAGTCAGCCTTTGTGAAATTAATATTATTGTTGCTCTGCTCTGCGTGCGCTGACACTTGGGGAATGGCTGACAAATGTCAGGCAAATGCAAGTGTGGCCCTTTGCTCACTGGGATTTTTAATGTATTTTAATCACCTGTTTGCCTTGGCAAAAATAATGTATATTTTAGATATTCAAATCAGTGGGAAAATAAACTGGTAACTTTGTTTAAGGATAATCTGACATCTGTTCCTTTCTTCTTTTCTGTTCAGCTTCCTTCATTATGCTTTTCCAGAGCTCTCTTTGTTCTCAGATATGGTAATTCTTGGGTTCTTTATACAATACACCTAAAATGTGGATGGTAAAGAGTTTTTGTAGAATTTAAAGTTGCTCTTCTTACTCCCAGTCTCATTTTACCACCACTTGTACACGTACAGTTTATGGGCACATCTGATGTGACAGGGTGACCATCTGAAGGGACTTCCAGCAGCTGCTGCTTCTCCCCAGGCATCTTTCCCAGCTTTCTTCTCCCAGCATCTGTTGTTGCTGCTGTGTGGAGCCAACTGATCCTGGTATTGGGGTAAAATCACAGAATCCTGGAATGGTTTGGGTTGGAAGGGACCTTAAAGCCCATCCAGTTCCACCCCGGGGACACCTTCCCATCCAACCTGGCCTCGGACACTTCCAGGGACGGGGGAATCCACAAGTCTTGATCCCAAAAGGGCTTTCATATCCCTCTGAATTCCCCTCATATAATTCCCAAAAGTGCCTCAAGAGTTGGAAATCACAGAATTCTCAGAATCACTGGGTTGGAAGAGACCTCCAAGGCCATCGAGTCCAACACAGCCCCAACACCTCAACCAAACCATGGCACCAAGTGCCACATCCAGGCTTTTCTTAAACATGTCCAGGGATGGTGAATCCACCACCTCCCCAGGCAGACCATTCCAGTGCTTTATCACCTTTCCATAAAAACCTTTTCCCTGATATCCAGCCTATATTTCCCTTGGCACAGCTCGAGGCTGTGTCCTCTCGTTCTGTCAGTGCTGCCTGGAGAAAGAGCCCAAGCCCAGCTGAGCACAGGCACCTTTCAGGGAGCTGTGGGGAGTGATGAGGGCACCCCTGGGTCTCCTTTTCTCCAGGCTGAACAACCCCAGCTCCCTCAGCTGTTCCTCACAGGGTTTGTGTTCCAAGGCCCTCACAAATCAGCCTTCTTTAGGAGGAAAACCCCAGGAGCACCGAGCTGAAAACCCCAGGAACCCAATTCTGAGTGCAGCCCTCCCACCTGGGCAGCCCAGGGGTCACGGATGTGGTGCCCAAGGAGCAGGGAGGGCTCTTGGCCCAGGCTGGAGGTAGAAAGGATTTCAGTTCCCTAACGTTTCACAAGTTCCTTTCAGAATTTCAGAGCAGAAAAACCGTGCTTGGAGTAAGGAATGCAATTCCCTCTCCCCGCAAAAGAGATATTTATTCAGAAGCTGGAGCCTGTCCAGTTCAAATGTTGAGCACTGAGCCAGCACAGAGCAGTCCAGCACATGTTCCTCACCCTGCAGGTGCAGGGCGAGAGCGACTTTGGGCCTGAGCCCTTGTGAAATACGACTTTTACCTCCATGTTTGACATTTTCTTGCTCTTTTATAAGGAGTGATGGAAACGTGCGTTTTTCCTCCTTTCACAAGCCCGGCTCCTCGCTCGTTAAAGGCGCTGGATTGACAGTGGAGACTGGAGCTTTGTGTTTACCCCCAGGGTAAGCACAGCCTGGAAAAGCTTCCTTGGGGTGCTGCCTAAGCTCAGCCTTGCCCTGGGCAGGAATTCATCCATTCCCATCCCTGCTCCAGCTTTTTCATCCTTACTCGGCCAGCCAGGAGGAGTCAGTCCTGGTGCCGCTGTTGCTGCTTTAAAAAATTTCTTGGATCTAAACAGACCACCCCAAAGCTGCCTCCGGAGCGGGGAGGCAGAGTAACCTCATCATCTTCCCTCTCTCTCCCTTTGTACACACAAAACCCAGCGTGGCTTTGATGGACCCCAGGTGAAAATGCTGAGCTTGCCATGAAAAATAAAGGAGCAGGAAAAGATGACGAAATGAGCACATCCAGGGAGAAAACCTCAAACTGACGCCTCGCTTTCCTCCTCTGCTCTTAATCACTGGTGGATTTGTCCTCCACAAATTAGGGAATGTCTGAATTTTTGGGTAATAGTAAATAGGGGCTTTGCATTAAGTGAGCTCCGGGCTACACATCCCAGTAGAAGTGAAGGGTTAAGTACAAAGATCTTTGCACTTCTCTCATTTTTTCCAGCTAAAACAACCCAGACAATTTAACTTTGGAGAAATATGGGACATAAAACCCACTAGGTTGTCTCCAAATCCAGTTTGTAATGATTGTCCAACTTCCAAGAGGAGAGGTAGACAAACGCTCCAATCCAACAAATCGCTGAAGGATATAAATTCACGTGTCACAGTGATACTGCTGACCCCCAAAATGGAACTTGCCAGCTAATCTTGCATTTTCATTACTGCCCTATCCTATATCCCATTTAAAAAAAAATATTACTATTTCTGTGGAGAAATAAACTTCAAGTAAAGTCTCTCGTGATGAAACTGGCAGCAGTGAGGTCTTAGCATGATAAATAGCAGATTCCTTGAGCACGGATTTAGATAAAGTAATGCTAGAAATGATTAATTTGGGAGGTTTGGAATGAACGCTGGGATGGCTGTGGGCTTTTCTTACATTGATTTTTTTTTTTGGGGAACACACTCCCACTGTGCTGTGGGTCTCTGATTCCCTCAGTGAAGCACAGCCCTACAATCCTCCTGGGAAAGGGAAAACTGGGCTGAAAAAACAGCTCTTTCCACATTATCCATGACATTAAATGCTCTTGGGGAAAAGATTTGTGCCAACGGCATCCTGAAGAACAAGAGTCCAGTTGAAGAGGAATCAAGGAGGATAATTTGCTTTTGAGAAAGGGTTAAAACATCAAAACCTCTGCTTGAAGTTGTAGAAAATGATGAAATGTGGAGATGGTGTTCACAATGTTTAGCTCAGGCTTTTAATGCTGGGGCACAGCGTTGTGTTTTTGGGGCAGGAATTCTCAGATAAAACTTCCAGACATGAGCTCTGCTTTAAGGCTTGGCCAGAACCAACATTAAACAACCTTAAGTACACTTTTTTTTTTTGGTTGGGTTTTTTTTTTAGTATCATCTTGATAGGTGGTGTTATTAACGTAGCTTTTAATTTCATGTCAGAGTAGAGATAAAACCCCTTGGGATAAGGATCACCGTGGAAGTGCTGAGCTGGTGGATTTTAGCTGTGTCACACCAGGCAAGGGGAATCAAGTGGGAGAGGGCTGGAACCCTTCAGGGTTGTTACAGGTCCCATCTGGTGAAAAATCCCTTTTTTTTGGGTAATTTCCAAGAGATAGATAGTGCTGTGATTTCACCCCTCCACGTCTGTCACCACATCATCCAGTGTGGAAACCAGCACAGAGGAAGGTGAGATGTGAATTTAAGTGCTGGATTTATCATGCTTGTGCAAATCAGCTTTCATATACTTCCATTGAAATGTTTTTTTTTTTGTTTGAGGGTAAATATTACTCACTTTCAAGAGAACTTTTGGTGACTTCATGGGAAAAATGTATTTCTTTGTCTGGTTTTTGTAAGTTTCTCTTTCATTGCTGGTTCATTCCCGTCAGAGCCCCCATGGAATAATGACACAGGCGTTTCTTTTCTCTCACACCTGCTTGGTTTGGCTTTTTCTTCCACTTGGATGCTGAGATCCACAAATCTCTCAGAACATTCACCACAGGAACTGCTCATGTTCCTGCTTATCAGGGAAGAAGGAGGGATGTCCTTTTAATTAGAAGCAATAATAATTTCTGCTCTAAAATCNAATTCCATTCAATCCCAGTGGTAAAATTCCTTTGTTTTTCTTTCTTTACCCACCTTCTTTTACTGTGTTAAATATTTCGCTTTATATTATTATTTTGTGCTATAATAGATGTTATTTTATATATAATATATATAATTATACGCTATTTTATTTCACTTTGTATTATTATTTCATGCTATAATATTAAAGGTTAAAAAAAAAGCAAGGATGTGAACTTGGAGTTATAAAAATAGGATTTTCCATTTCTCAATCTGTACGAAAGCAGGACATCCATAATTTCTGCTCTTGTTTTTTATCACCCAAGGAGCCAAATGCAGCATCAGTGGTTCCTGTCCTGCCCCAGGCCTGTGGGTGCATTAATTCTGAACCAGTTTGGCACCAGTTTGGCACCAGTTCCTCCAGTGGTGCTGGAGCTGTGGTGGGATTTGTCCAAATCCTCGGCTGTTCCTCGCTCTGGGCAAAAGAATTCCCAGCCTGGGTTGTTCCCAGTGCACAAACCAGTGTCCTGCCACTTCCTAGGGATCCTCAGGGTCAGACTTTGGGCAAAAACATCCAGCAGAGAAAAGATAATTTTATTTATAAAGCACCTGGCAAGGTCTGATGTGAGAAAGGAGGGTGTTTAAACCTTCTCAGACTGGTCTGGTAACTCCATTCACATTTCTTTTCTGGAGGTTTCTAACTCCACTTTTATGCTTTATCACTTTCTTGTTCCTTCCTGTTCTTCCCAATACGTTTTTAGAGGGAATTAATGGGAATTCTGCATTTGGAACGAGCTCACTTGGGAAGAAAGGAATATTTTGGAGCATTGAACAGTCTGGGTCTTTGCATATTGAGAATTCCTGCTCTGATTACATTTGAAGATTAAAATCTTCCTGCTCATGTCCACGTGCTGATAAGAGAAATCATTCAATGCAGATTGAATTAAAGAAATATGATTACAACAATTAATCTGATTTTTGTATGTAGAGTGATAGGGAGAAACATCTTTGACCAAAGATTGATCTTTTCCTGTATGGTTAAATTTGGCACAGAAGATCTTTGACACACAAGTAAGGATTTCTATTTCTTTGGGTTCAAAAGATGCCTTGGGAAGGTGAGGAACCCACCAGTTCATTATTCAAATATTGCATTATTATTCAATGAAAAGATGTTGGAAACCAATGATAAAATGAGAGTATCTGGCTGATTTTTATGCTTTAACCCAGTTCCTGCCCAGCCCTTTGCTGGTGGATGAATCCTTCCAATTCCTGGAACCGGCTGGGATTTGAGCAGGACCTGTGGAGCTGGGAAATCTTTACTCCCTGGAGCTGCAGGGTCTGCAGGCCATGCTCAGGGACATTCTGCCTTCCAGTGACCTCTCCAAGAATTCCACACACCACGCAGGTTTGCCCTGAAGTGCAAATCCATATGTTTTAGGTGAGGGAAAGCAATCAACAGGTTGTACCCTTAACCCTTCAATCCCAGACATTTTTATTGCATTGCTTCACTCTGTGTGTTCCTCTCCTAGCAAGTGAGAATTTAAAAGCCTGATACAAATGCCTCTTGAATAAGGTATTTTTTTTTAAAGCTTGTTGATTGATGTTTATTCCAGATGTAGGTTGGGCTTTATTTATTTCTTTCATACCTTTCAGAACTGAGAATCAGGACCCAGTTGAGGAAGGTGGCTCTGCTGGGGGGGCTCAAACACATTTCAGGCTGGAAATGACAAATGGAAATGCCTGGGAGGTGACATTTCATGGCACAGATGCCCTCCAGCTTTTATTTACCAAAATTCTCCTGCTGGATACTTTCTATTCTGCCAGCTGCAGCACTGTAGGAGCTCTTTAGCATCTAAAGAAAATACAGAATTTTCTGCAGCCGGAGATTTTGCTGTCTCTGAGGGAGAAGTGCCCTCTCTGTCCCTCCTCAGAGTATTAGATCTTACAACTGATGGAAAGCAGTGGCATAAGCTGATTAATGGCAGGGCTCACCAGAGTTGACATTTGAGGTTACATTTTTTGCGAGACACTTCTGAAATTGAGCCTCTAATGTTATTTTACAGCCCTCTTTTTAATGCTTTGAAATTCCTCTAGCAATACAGAATGTTATTTTTCCTTTTTATCAAATTTTAAGGGTATTTCAGCAATTAAACTTGGTGTGCTTCGGCCAAAAAACATAAGTGCAGTCAGCTTCTTTGGCTTGTTGGATAACAATGCTTCCTGTGTTAGCAACAGAGTAAATATTGCTTTGTTTGGCACCTCGTGAAAAGAAAATTTCAGACGAGGATGGGAAAAATCTGCAAGGTTGGGACAGCATTTGACATGGGAGCGGGTGGTGAACATAAATTGTTGTGGTGCTACTAAATTTAGCAGAGCAGTTGGTGAGGATCCGTCATGTGTGTCCTGCAAGAGAAGCCCCACTGCTTCTTCCAGCTTGATTGTTAAGCCTGGACTTGTAGATTTTTTTGTTTGTGATCAATAAAAAAGGAAAGATGGGAATGGAAAACGCTGGAAGTGGTGACCCCAGAACCAACCTGTGCATGGGGAGCACAAAAAATGGGGTGATTTTCAGGAAAGGTTTTCCAGGCAGTCTGGCTTTGGGATCATTTGGGTAATTTCAGATCATTTGGACAGGGAAAACAACACGAGGCTGAGATGTTGGTGGAGCCTCATGGTATCTCTGCTTTCCAGCAAACATTTCATCAGGATTTGGGACTCCTGCTGGATTTAACACTCCCAAAATACTCATCGGTGTGGCAGCCTGCAGCCAGTTGCCTTTAGAAAAACCCCTAAACCAGGTTTGCAATTCAGAATTTTGAATGTCCTCTGGCCAAACACAACCTGTGAGGAGATCCCTGCTCATCCAGCTGGGCCAGGAGGGATTTTCCAGCTCAGGGCTGAATTCCTGCCAGGTTGTTCCTGCTGTCCCTGAGGAGCAGCCTGGGGAAGGAGTCACGGGTCACTGCCTGACCCTGTCTGCCTCACACTGAGAGGGAACAGCCCAGGAAAACCCTGGCTCCTCTCTCTGGACAGCCAGCTCAGCTTTTTGTCCTTATCACCATTTTTCCGTGCAGAAGATGCAGCAAAATTTCATTGAAGCCCAGTTGAGCTCAGCAGATTTTTGCCTGGATCCAAATAATACAAGAGCACAGCTGATCCATGTCCAACAAGGCAGAAACATTTCTCTACCTGTTCTTTTCCAGAATTCCTCCCCGGGAGCAGGTTTGGAACCACATTCACTGAATCATGTTCCAAAATTTAAAGGCATAAGAAAGGCCGAGCTTGTTTGAGCTCAACAAAACCACCACGGACTGGAAAATGGACCTGGATTTTTTCACAGCTCCCCTGCTTGTTCATAAGGGCTGCAAAATCAATTCCAGATGCAGCATCACCTCTGCAGTCCCACGATTTTCAGGTGATGCCCTGTGTTGCATCCTCAGGGGCAGGGGGAGGTTTTGCTGTCACAGGGATGAGGGCAAGGTCACTGCTGGGTGGCAGGCAGGAAGCAAAGGTAAAGCACATTCCTGGGGAATTCCTGGCAGGGTTTTAGCTCTGGAATTCTCTGGCTGGTGCAGTTCCTTGGAGCCCTGCAGCAGTGCTCTAACCCTGTATTTAATGTGCATTCAGTACAGAATTTCCATGTCTTGGTGTGCTCGTTATCATGGTGCTTGGCTATAAATTCTGCTCTCATTTCAAAGGCTCCAGTTCATGTGGAGTTCTTAAAAAGCCCCTAAATTATCTTTAAAAAGCTGCTTTTACTTATTATTTTTAATAATCATGTTTCCATGCTATGCTCTGTATGAATTATTGAGGAATTGCAACAAGGTGAGGATTTCACTCTGTGTTTACACCTGTGTGTAAAAGTGTTGTTGAAGGAAGTGTCCAGGTGAGCTTTCCCTGAGGAATTCCCTTTTCCCTTGGAGAAGCTGCCATGGGATTTTGGGAAGTGGCTGTCAGTGAATCCCAGTTCCTGTGGATGGCTGATGACACACCTCAAGTGACTTTGGGCTTCTCTTAATTCCAGATTTTCCTGAAGCAGCTCCACGTTTGGCTGATGTTTAGGCTGATTTAGGAAAGGCACTGGGCATTTCCTTTGGGAAAAGGCTTGGGAATGGAGCTCCCTTTCATCTCCCAGCCTTCCTGGGGAAAACTGAGGGTGTTCATGGAGTAAAACTTCACAAAGCTGAACTGCTGCAACTTGTGCTTTTAATCTATGGTGGATAAAAATGGACTGAGCAGTTTCCCAGAACCAAAATTCATTAAAAAAAAAAATAGTTCAGCTGTCTAGAAAACAACATGTGTACGTTGTTACACAAATATATATAGACTGTTATATAGAACATAAAAACATGGGGCTTCAGTGCTTCACTGAATTCATGAACATTTATATCGCTGCTTTAATGGGATTTCAGCAGAAGGAATCGGGAGTTCTACCTGAAAATTCCACAAACAGAAGGTTTTAAGGGTGAATTTTATATGTCCTGATATATTTGGTGCTATAATATCAAATTACAAGGTGCCACACGTAGCATTTCAGGTAGAAATTCTGATTAATTGCCAGTGAGTCACCAGGGAATGGCTTCCAGTGCTGTCCACAAATTGAACAGTTTACTCCTGCGAGTTTGTTTTACTTATTTACTTTTAATTTTGGTGTTATTTGTCAGGTCAGGGCGCAGTGAGAGCCTCCCCGAGGTTCTGTCCCCAGCAGTCTGAGGGTAGGCAGAGCTCTGCAGAGCTCTCCATAAACAAACTGTCAGGACTGTTTGGATAAGAGCTGGGGAAGGACAATAATGGACCAAATGTACAAGACAGTTTGAAAAGCCAAGTTTTCCCAGACTGTTTATTTTTCACGGGATTCCACCACTAGAAGGTGCTTTTATTTGTGATGCAAATAAACACCATGAGTGTGCAGGTCTTCAGCCACTGCAGAGCCTCGGGGAGTTGAGTTATTTGCAAAACAGCATGAAAGATTGGATATTCCTTCGGAAAAAAATCCTGTCTGGCACGGGAGAAAATGATTTGTCTGGTCTCTGATTTAAAATAAATAGAGCCTGGAATTCCCTGGGATTTCTTGGGAAAATGCAGGTAAATCCAAGGTTGTGCAGGATGTGGCATCACAAGGACATCGGCAGGGGCTGCAGCTGCCCCTTTTCCAAGGATCCCCTCCTAGATCAGAGGTTGCCAGGTCTGGTTTTTATCATTTCCCTGCCCAGACTAAATAGAAAGAACCCCCAGATTAATGCCACGTTCATCCAACGAAGCAGTGAGGAGTTTGCTGGGCTGTTCAAGCCAGGCTTTCCCCTGTGACACATCCCCCAAAATCCTGCTGCTCCCAGGAGCAGATCCCAGTGGATCTGGAGGTGCTCAGGGTGCCCTGAGCAGATTTAGGCTGCCCTGGGGACCATCCCCAGAAGATCTCCTGGATCTCCACCCCCTGCTCATGGCTGTGACCCCGTGGGGTTTGGGGTAAGGGTTGGTCCTGGAGCTCTCACTGCTCTCTGCATTCCTTGGATCCCTGTTCTCTCTTCTCAGTTTATTTTTAAAGCCACACTAAGTAAAATAATAATCATAAATGTAATCACAGAATTGTTAAGGTTGGAGAAGACCTTTAAGATCATCAAGCCCAACCATCAACCAGCAGCACCACCGTGGTCATCATTAAACTGTGGCCCCAAGTGCCACATGCACAGGGATTTTAAATCCCCAAGATTTCTCCTTTCCATGGAGAAATTTCCCCAGATATCCAATCTAAACCTTCCTGTTGCTGTTGGACACGAGGAAACTCTTAAGATTCTCAGAAGGCAAAGAAATCAGAAGGCTTCATTTTTCCAATTCTTCCTACTATTTATAGGATTTTAGGATACAAAATGAATGTGATTGGTGCATAGGAACGACACCTCTCTAATTCCACTGATGAAACTAGAGAAACAGAAAAACAACTAGCTGGGCAAAGTTGTTCTGAGAAAAGGTAGTTTTTTACATAAGATTGTTTTGAGAAAGGAAACTTGTCAAAAAGTTTCTCTTGGGGGAAGCACTAACAGTTACAGGCTAAAAAATTCTCTCAGGCTTGGAAATATCAGCCCACACCTCCCCATGCCCACCCTGGGGCCGTTCCCTCTCCTCCTGTCCCTGTGTCCCTGGGAGCAGATCCCAAATCCCCCCTGGCTGTCCCCTCCTGGCAGGGAGTTGTGCAGAGCCACAAGGGCCCCCCTGAGCCTCCTTTGCNCAGGGAGTTGTGCAGAGCCACAAGGGCCCCCCTGAGCCTCCTTTGCTCCAGGCTGAGCCCCTTTCCAGCTCCCTCAGGAATTCTCCAGCCCCTTCCCAGCTCCCTCAGCCTCTCCTGAAGCTTCAGCCCCTTCCCCAGCTCTCTC
>VWYN01003354.1:18009-66141 GCA_013400075.1 Hippolais icterina | reverse complement strand
TAATTTTGTCCATAAAGCCCTTGCCATCAACTGGTGCTGGGCTGGTCCTACATAATAAGTGAGGGAGGACTTAAAAACAGTCTTTTGGGTTCTTGATGTCTTACAAAGTGGAAGGGAACAATTTCCGTGATGCCAAGAAATAATGGACTTCAGGTGCAGTGAGAAAGATCCAGGTTATATTCTAAAAAAGCTTTCTAATGGTCAGATGACTGAACAGGTTGTCTGGAGAGGTCTTGGAGTCATCATCGTGTTTTGGTGCGTTTTTTTAATTGGCAAATTAATTACTTTTAGTGGTGATACAAGTTTAAACACTAAATCCATTTTACAGGATGATAGGGCACGGATGTCTTGTCACAGGAACAGGAAATATCCACCCAAACCGTGGATGCTTTGGCCACCAACCTTTGAGGTGTCAGCACTTTTTCCACCATTCCACAGGGGTTTTTTTAATCTTTTGCTCTAGCTTTTTCCTCTCACCCTTGTTTTATCCTAATAGAAAAATTGCACAGTATTGCCATGGACTTTTTTGTCTTTATTTTACTAAAAACAGATAGACCTTGGTAGAAAGTAGGGCCAAGTGATATTTTCTGTGACATTTGGTTGACCAAACATCACAGAAATGCTCCTGAAAGCATCCATTTTAAAAACAGCAGTTATGTTAGTGGTGTGGTCATGGACAAGTTTTATTTCCTGTAAAACTGGTTGTTTAATTAGCAAACACCAACTAATTGGCAGGGAAATTGCATGAGCAATAGGGAAATAATCAATTTTGGAAGTCCTCAGGCTGTTTCACAGCTGCCCGTGTGAGACCTCCAACTTTTCCACATTGTTTTCCAGTGAGGCAGATCAAGCTGGTGAAAGGCCTTCAGCCCCTGGAGGTGGCTGAGAAAGGGACTGTTACCTTCGAGGTGGAGGTGTCACATGAGGACGTGGAGGGGACCTGGCAGAAGGATGGTGTCCGTCTGAAACCTGCACCCAACGTCAGCTTTGGTGTCCTGGGCAAGAAACACTCCCTGACTCTCTCCTCGGTGGCCCTGGAAGATGCAGGACTCATCTCCTTCAAAGCAGAAGGCATTAACTCATCAGGGAAGCTCACTGTGACAGGTATGCAGGCACAGAAGGCTCCAGCCCTGCTTGGGGTGGATGAAATCGTCTTCTCCTGACCTGAAGAACTTAAAGAGGGCAACAAATTTTCCTTGTAAGTGCAAGGGATGTAAAACACAGTAATGTTCCCTTCTAATGCCAACAGTGATTGTGGCATCACTGTCCACAGAGCAATGATAAAGTGGGAGGGAATGATAAAGTGCCCAAACCAATACAAATTTAATTTATTATGAAAGCCGGGCTCTGCCTATCCATCAGTGCCTGTGTGACCCCATTCCCCATTCACTGGACTTTCTCTTTCCTTCCCAGAATTGCCTGTGAAGATCAGCAAACCTTTGGCAGATGTCAGTGTAACTCAGAAGCTCAAGGCCACATTCGAGTGTGAGCTGTCCAAACCCAATGCCAACGTGAAGTGGTTCAAGGTACAGCACTTAATGGATTGTGATATGTTAATTTCTGACTTCGCTGGAAGGGAATGGGAGCCTTCAATTCTACTTCCAGAAAATATGAGCTTGAGCCTTTTCAGTAGTGCTCTTAGCATTTCTCTTGTCCTTATGTTCATTTACTCTCCCAATTTATCACTCTCAGGTTTTTATTTACTGTATTTGTACACTGGATTGAAAGTTAAACTTTTCTGTTCTTGCACAGAATGTGAGCACTGCTGTTACAGATTTGCAGCTTCACTCTACACCAAGCATTATTCACCCAGGATTTACAGCCTTTTTGGGAAATGTGATATAAAGGGAAGCCTCAATTTCCTTTGCCAGTGACAATCCAGCTCCCTTTCCCTAGACAGTCATTTTGGGGATCAGCTCTGGCATTTCATGTACCTCCCCTGTGGCTCAGCTGATACATTCCTTAATTTGGGGTAGCAGCAATTCTCCAAGGTGGATTTTGGGAACGGTCGTTTCATTTCAAATCTCCTGCCATGACCAGCGACACCTTCAACCAGATCAGGTTGCTCAGAGCCCTGTTCAACCTGCTCTTGAATGTTTCCAGGGATGGGGCATCCACCACCTCTCTGGGCTGCCTGTGCCAGTGTTTTGCCACCCTAATTGTGAAAAAATTCTTCCTCATTTCCTGTCTAAATTTGACCCTCTTTTAGTTTAAAACTGTTTATGTCTTAAGGGACACACTACCAACCCTGCATGGTACTTTAAGCCTTCAAAAAGGTGTCTGAGATTGTCCAAAATTTCTCTGTGTTCTCCAGCCATTCCAATTTCCTGAAATTTTTGCCCTGTGATGAGTATTCAACACATGCTCCTTTAAACACAGTTTTCCATTCAGTCCAACGAGGAGGATGAAATGAGCACAGATCTGAATGTCTGTTATACTCACTGTAGATGTACAGGAGCTCAGGGTGATCTGCTTTGACCTTTTCCCCTTCTAGGATGGGAAGGAGATCCAGCAAAGTAAAAACATTGGGATTATCTCCCAAGGAAATAAGAGAAGCCTCATTATTCACAAGTGTGAATATGAAGACCAGGGAACCTATACGTGTCAAGCAGCTGAAGACAAGACATCAGCTACTCTAAAAGTTCATGGTAAGTTTGGCTGAAGTAGGAAAATACATTTATTAGAGCATTTTTGGCCACACAGCAAGAAATTCTTTGTGGAGTGTTTGTTTTTCACAATTGCTCATTTTGGTTACGTTTCTCTTCCTGGTGAGAAAATGATGGCAAAACTGGCCTGTGCTTGCTCTATCCTTGCAGTATTTTTGGAAGAGTTCCTAATTCAGTTTTCCATTTATCATAAGTGATTTCTATTCTCTGGAATCTGAGTGGTGTTTGTGGATTTGCACATCAGGAAATACTGGACAGCCTGGCCCAAAGCAGGGATTCAGTGGCTGGTGCTGATGTGGTTTGGTGGCACCACTGTCACAGGGGGACTTTGCCTGAATAGGGGCTGGACAAGCTTTGGGTATGAGCTCAGGAAGTGCCCTAATTTTTAGGTTGTAAATGCTAAGAAAAGGGTCATTTTTTCTGCCTGTACCTGTCCTTTATGCTCTAGGCAGTTTTTGCATCTGAGTGTTGCACTGAGCGACTGATGGAGCACCAGGTGTGTTTTGTCACCAAGCCCTGAAGCAGCTTAGATAAGCTCTGAGATAAAGGCAGGTTACTCAACAAACAGCTCTGCTGTGCCCTGGCAGATGATATTTTCTAAAGGGGCACCTGAAAAACAGATCAGCTCTTCCTTAGGGAAAGACAGAGCATCTTTCTCATTGCTTACTAGATGCTGTCCTCATGTGGCCGCTTGGGTTCAGATTGTCTTTGTGAACATCTGTCCCATTGCTCTGCTGAGCTCCCCCTTTTCTCCCTGGCTTTGGGATTGGGATGGGTTGTCATCTGCATTTCAGCTCAGCTCCTGATGCTGATCCAAGGTGTGTCAAGGCCTTCTTTTTCAAAAAGAAAGGGCTGCAGTAGCACAGATAAATAGATAAATTTATCTAATAATAGATAAATAGATCAGTTCTGACAAAAGGAGCACCAAGGTGCAGAATTAGAGGATTATACTCAGTTCAGGAGATTCTGAAAAAAGATATCTCCTATGTAAAACAGGAGAGCATGCAGAGAAGCATGAAGGAGACAAGTTTGTAATGACCTAAGATTTTAGACTTGTGTTCAGTTTTTCTAAACTAAAAACTAACTATTTCTTTCATTAATATGTATATTTCTTTCATTAATACATGTATGAAGTTCCAGCATCCATAAAATGCTCTTGCAATAAGCTTCAGCCATAAAAAATATTTACTGTGTTGAAGAGAGAAACTACCCAGGAAGAAAGGCTGGCATAAAATAAAACACAATCCCATTTTTTTCCATATAATTATGCAAAAAGTAAACACACCATACTCACTTATGGAGAAACCCCCAAATTAATATTTGTCTTTGTGATTTCATAGCCCGAGATGTCAAAATTGTAAAACCACTGGAAGATGTGGAAGTGAACGAATACGAGAGTGCCTCTTTCACCTGTGAGATCTCACACGACGAGGTGGAAACCCAGTGGTACAAAAATGACAACAAGCTGAAGACTTCGGACAACATCAAAATGCGGCAGGATGGTAGGAGGAAAAAAATGGGGGATTTTGTTCTGGAATAGGGGTGGGTTGGAAGAGGGGCTGGCATTGGAGACTAGAAAATAGGGTTTTGCTCTGGGATAGCTGAGCTGTGTCTGTCTGTGTGTCTGTCCCCAGGAAAGACCTATTCCCTGACTTACACACGTGTCCAAGTCGAGGATGCGGCTGAGATCAAATTCGTAGCAGAAAAGGCAGAATCTCGTGCTCAGCTGACTGTAAAAGGTAATTCTCCTGTTCGTGCCAGCGCTGCTTCTGCTCTCTCACGTTACAAACAAATTCACTTCCCCCACTTTGGATGTGAAGGTTAAAAAAAAAATCCTACAGTGTTCAGGGGAAGAAAAACTGCCTACTTTACTGCCTGGTAAATATTAGTTGGAAGTTCATTCTGGCTTAATTCCAGTTAATTTTCCTGGGAGGTTGGATTTGTGCCTTTAGACATTTAAAGTTGTGTGCGAAATTTGAGGGGCCAAAAAGCTGTAGCTTGACTTTTTCTTGAATTTTCACTTTCTGGTGTATGTTATAACAAAACCCAGAACTTTTAGGTGTGTTTAACTAAAACAATGTGATGGAAGGAGAGAAAAGAAAGACGTTTGAATTAACACACTGCTGAGGAGCACAGGAAACTGGAGATCAATCCCTGGTTTTGCCACAGCACTGCTGTGAGGTGTTGAGGAAACCACCTGTTACTTCTGCAGTTCAGCCACTCCAGTGGTAAAATATTTAGGAAAAGTTTCCCTTTAATTAGCTCTTATTAATTAAACTTGTTAATTGAGTGCTCAGCATAGCGGGAATGCCTGTCATCCTCCAAATTACCGGACACAAAAGAAATACCACTAATGAGTTTTAATGGAGACCGTATTGATTGCTCCATTCTCTTTGCTCTCTTAGAGCTGCCTGTAAAAATTGTGAAGCCTCTGCGGGATAAGATCGCCCTGTGGAAGCATCGGGGCTTCCTGGAGTGCCAGGTGTCCCGGGCCAACGCCAAGGTCCGGTGGTTCAAAAAGGACGTGGAAATCCACCCCGGGGACAAATACGAAATCGTGAGCGAGGGCGTCTACCGCAAACTCATCATCAACGACGCCGACTACGAGGATGAGGACACGTACACGTGCGATGCCTTCGATGACAGAACCAGTGCTAATTTCTTCGTTGAAGGTAGAAAACCCCCTTTTTTCACCCTTAGAATGCACTGGGAGGAGGGTGGGCTGATTCACTTGTTGTTTGCTTTGGAAACACAATAGTGCTTAAAATGAATTTTTATTTCATGTTATTTGTTCTGAAGTCCATTGGTCTTGAAACCTTTTACAAACAGGAGCACCCTGAAGAATGAATATATGGTATATTCTCCTAAGGAAAAATGAGGAAATTCCCGTTCCAGAGATATTTAGCAAATGTATTGGATACAGTCTGTTTTTCAGATGAATGTTGCAGCTCCTTTTATCAATATCTGCATTCCAATGAACCTCCTTTTCCATCTTATAGCACTACATGTTTGATATCAGGATAAGAAGGTGACTTTAGAATTAGGACTAGGAACCAAGAGATACAGATTCAGTTTCTGGCCTGTGGTCAGCAATATCTGTTTGCTTTTATACAGAAAAAAAGGGACGTTTTAAGGCCTTTTTGAGTCCATAAGAGCAGAAAAGATGTCATGCGTGTTCAGGCTGATAATGCGAAAGCTTTCATGACTCCTAAATCCCTGCTCTCTTGTTCCATCCAGAGCAAGCCATTAGTATTGTAAAAGAGTTGTGTGATGAGGACGTGACTGAGCCTGAAGAAGCCAATTTTGAATGTGAGACATCCATTCCATCTGTGAAACCTGCCAAGTGGTTCCTGAAGGGAGCAGCCTTGCAGGCTGGCAGGAATATCGTCATGCAGCAGGAAGGCACCATCCACAGGCTGACAATAATAAAAACAAGTGTTGATATGACAGGCACCATCCAGTTCTCCATTGGCAAATCCAAATCCACGGCAAACCTGCTCGTCAGAGGTAATGTGATTTTTAATATATATCACGTGAATCAAAACAAAGATCTTCCCTCTCACAGTACCTGGAAAGTAATTTGTCATAAATATTCTCTAGTCTGGGCTGGGTTCTTGGAAATGTGTACCTGGAAGATCTGTTTAATTCCCAGCTGCAAGCTGTTGGGAGCAATACTGGATGCACCGAGCCAGAAATGTCTTAGGAAGGGATCTGATTAAATGATTTTGGGGTCCTTGGTATTTAAATCTATCAAGCTAAAACTGGTTTCTGGTTTATTTTTATTCTCTTGACTTTACCAAGGAGGACAAAACAGATGAAATTTGCCAGGAGAGTTTATTTTGTCCCATTTATGAACTAGACAAGCTTGATAGCTCATTTACTTAATTCATTTTGTCATTGACTTGATCTGGGACAAAGCCTCAAGGCTTTTTATCTTCTGCTGTCACCATGGTAAATCTCTCCAATCACATCCTGAAGTCCTTGTTTTGTCTTTCATTTGCTCTTAACTTGAATGAAAACCTCAATTAGAGAGCAATTCAGCAAGCACTGAGCCAGAAGTGGACCGTGAATTTTGGTGGTTAATATACAGTATTATCTTACAGAAATCAGCTTTCCTTATATATCATCATGCTGTTGTAGCTTCAAAGCACATGAGCTCTGTTAGAGACACTTGTAGCAGGATATGAGTAGTTCACAAAACATATGTGGAAGTCATAGATGAAATTATTGGGCATGAAATGCAGATTAAAACCTTCCTCTTCTTTAGTTTGATCCATTCTTCTTCCTCACCCCTGCTTTGCAGATTACCACATCCAGATCACCAGGAAGCTGGAGGACAAGACCGTCCTGGAGCGACACTCGGTCATCCTGTCCTGTGACTTCAGGCCTTCCCCAAAGCATGTCAGGTGGTTCAAGGGTGAGGTGCTCATTGAGCCCTCAGAGAAGTACAAAATCAAGCGGGATCAGTACTCAGCAGAGCTCAAGATCATGAAGGTAAAGCCCGAGGATGCTGGCGTGTACAAGTGCAGGGCTGGGATCGCTGAGACTGAAGCCACGCTGAGCGTTGAAGGTACGAGAGGTTTGCAGCAGCCTGATGCTGATTTTGATGATTCTCTGTTTCACTCAGGGTTCCTCCTCCTGAGGAGAGGTAGATTCCCACAGTTACCTTCTAATTTTACGTAAATGCAGTGTCACAAGCAAACTGCTGATTCCACCGTCCTGAAATCCATCTCTTGCTGTGAAGTTGGTAATGCATGAGGGAGGGCACCATCTGGGTAAGGTACAAATTAGCGTTTGTCAAGATATAGGAATTTTTCCTATCTCTCTGAGGGTGTAGCCTTTGCAGAGAAATGGCTTAAATAATTAGCGAGATGGCTCTTCAGGTGTGTTTTGTAAAAGCAAAAGGTTTAATAAATGCAAAAATAATAAACTCTACAGAAATAAAAGAAAAACCAAGCACAGGTGCCTGAGAAGCCTCTGACACCTTGCTAAGACACCCTAAAAAGCTCTAAAAAAGCTCTCTTGTTCCTTTTTGCTGCTTCTTTTAGTACCTGATGGTTCAGGTGGGCTGTTTCGCTCTTGGCCCAATGAAATCAGCAATAGGTTTTGACTTACACTTTCCAAACCCAATCAATGCCTCTGTGCTGGCACTGAGCCAGTTACAGTCAGAACAGTAAAGAACTTTCTGGGCTCTTTACCTTATAAGAAATACAAGGGGTGAGTCCCAAACCTTTCCCTATATGGACTCAGGTGTGGGATGCATTACTACATTGAGATATGTTATTGTCCATTTCATACAAGGAATTAGAGCTCTGGTGCTTTTAACTAAAAATATCCTTTATGTTAAACCACCACAGACCTCTCATTCTGGTGATCTTGGCTGTGGTTTTCATTTTCTGACCCCTGTGTCAGCTTGTCTGCCTACTATAATTTAATTTGTCTACCTGCTATATATACATTTTATAGCTGCTATTATATATCTGACTACAATTGTTATTCATAGTGATGTTCTACCCCATCTGGGCATGGAACTTTTTGTAGCCAGCTCTTCCCCTCAGGTGACACAGCAAGGAAAGATATTCACTGTGTCACTTCCAGCACGACTTGGAGCTGAGCCACAGAATCCTTTCCAAAAGTCCAGGGAGCAGCTCTTGGTAGCAGTTGGGCTTTGCAGATGCTCTTCATTGAATGTGTGGTCAAACATTGAAATGAGCTACTCAGGGCAGTGGTGATGTCACCATCCCTGGTGGGATTGAAAAGTTTGGGGATGTGGTTTCATGGTGACCTTGGCAGTGCTGGGGTCTCAGCACTCAATCTTGATTGGACTCAATCTTAGAGTCTTTTCCAACCTAAATGATTTTGTGACTCCATTCTATCCAAACAAATATATATAAAAAAAAAAAAAAAATCAAGTCATAGTCCCAAACCCTCTTCTGAGTTCTCATCCTTGAAAACAGCATTCCATGAGTGGAGAAGCTGCAAGGAGAAATTCCTGCCCAAGGACTGGGAAAGAAAAGAATCAAAAATCCTCTTGCTCCCTAGACCTGGGCAAGTTGCTTAATCTCTTTGCACTTTGCCTTTGTGGCCAAATCCTTGTCTTCATCTCATCCTCTGTGTCACAATTTCCCTGGAAATGAGGGACAATTTAGTAAAAATGTGTTTGTGTGTGCAGTGACAAGCACACAGGGATTGGAGCTCTGTGGCATGCTTAGGGTCACTGTAACTTCATTTTAAAAAAAGATTACTTATTTTTAAATAAAACACAAACAAACAAAACATCCAAAGTGATTTATATATAAAAAGAGAACTGAGGGTCCTAGACAATTTTAATTAATCTTTTTAATAGATTAGGTTTTTTTCCTGTTGGAGCAAATGCAGAACCAAGTAAGTGAAACGTGGTGTGCAGGAGACCAGAACAAATCATCTAATAAACTCCATGAAACTGTGATAACAACTGATTTATGATGGTGGTGGTGACGATGCCCTTTGGTTTTCCCCCAGCCCGCAACGTTGAGGTCCTCAAGCACCTGCAGGACGTGGAAATTGAGGAAGACAGCTCTGCTGTGTTCTCCTGTGAGCTGTCCCACGACGACGAGGACGTGGAGTGGTTCCTCAACGGCACCCTCCTCTACACCAACAACTTCAACGACATCAAGAACGTGGGCAAGTGCTACACGCTGACCATGAGGCAGGTGAAGCCTGAGGACGCTGGCACGGTGACAATGAAGTCAGACAAGGTGTCGGAGACCGTGCGGCTGAAGGTGATAGGTGGGTCCAGGTCACGCTCCTGAATGAAAATGAAAGATGCAAATGAGCCATTGTTTACCAAATCCATGGGGCAGTCCTGCTTAATAGATTAAAAAAACATTGAGCTAATTAATATGAGCCATGAGGATAGTGAAGGGTCTTGAGGGGAAGCCTTGAGAGGAGCGGCTGAGGTCGCTTGGTTTGGTCAGCTGGAGAAGATGGAGGGGACACTTTGCTATGGGCTTCAATATCATCTTCATGTGAGTGGAAGTGGAAGGGCGGGTACTGATCTCTTCACTCTGCTGGTCAGTGACAGGACTTGAGGAAACAGCTGGGGCTGAGTCATGGGAGGTTTAGGTTGGAGATGAGGAAAAGATTCTTCCCCCAGAGGGTGGTGGGTCAGGGCATGATCATGGCCCCAAGGCTGCCAGAACTCCAGGAGTGCTTGGACAATGCTCTTGGGAACCACATGGGGTTGTTGGGGTGTGTGTGCAGGGGCAGGTGTTGGGCTGGATGATCCTTGTGGGTCCCTTCCAACTCAGGATATAATTCTATATTCTCTAATTCTATGATTTTTGATACATTAGTTCTGGAGCTGGACTCAATCAGCCATGAGAAGAGAGTGTCCTGCTGTCCTTCATATGTCTTAAAGTTCAGTCACACAACTGAGCTTCTGTGTTTTAACACATTCTTGAGCAAGTGTGCAGGTGACACCCAGTGTGTCACTGAGTGGGGTATGTGACGTGCCTGAGGGTTGAGGTCCCACCCAGAGGGACATGGACATGCTTAAGAAGTGGGACCATGTGAACCTCTTGAGGTTCAACAAGGCCAGTGCGAGGTGCTGCACCTGGCTCAGGGCAGGTCCCGGTGGCAACACAATTTTGGGCTGAAGGGATTTGGAGCAGGATGAAGAATTGAAGACAGGATGAAGGGTTTGGGGTGGCTGGAGGGTGACGCTGGTTTAGATTCTGAACTGATATCAGCAATATTGCCAAGGGCTCATTAATGCCTCTAAGTATTTGACGGCAACTAAAAATGTCCCAAACATCCTGGTTGTTCTCTGTTTTGCCTCTTGACCTTCAGAGAAACCTGCTGTCTTCATGAAATCCTTGGATGACGTTTTCGGTGAGGAGCGAGGAGTGATCAAACTGGAATGTGAAGTCTCCAAAGAGAAGGTCAAACCTGTTTGGAAAAAGGATGGTGTGAAGATCACTTCTAGCAAGAAGTATGAGGAGATTCAGTCTGGGAAGACCCTGTGCCTCCTTATCCATGACCTTGAAAAGACAGATGCGGGGTTGTACACCTGTGACATCGGCACTGATGTGGCCAAATCAAAGGTCAGCGTTCAGGGTAAGTGTTGTACACTGTGGCCTCTTAAGGGGTGTTAAAAATATGTGTGGGCTTGGTCCCTAGGGCTCTCACCTGTTCCTGAACAAATCCCACATAATACTACGATGTCTGAACAATCTCTGTTAATTTTGATGTAAGTATATCTGGGATTTCTAAGTGAAAACCAGGTGTCAGGAATGTAGTGACAATATTTTCTTCCTGAACATCCCTAAAATGCAGAAATCCTCCCAGAAAAGCAAAAATTTCTCAAAAAAAATCCCAATAAACTACAGAAAATCCCTCAGGCAGCCTGTTTCGTATTTTGAGCTATTGACTCAGAGTGCATTGTAGGAACACAAAAGCAGGATAACAGTATCTGTTGAGGAACCCAGCTGTTCAGTCTGTCCTCTAATCCTTGTGTCAGCCTCAAGGACAAAGAATTGTTCATGGCTTCCAAACTCATACTGTTAATGAGAAAAATTTTGAAGTTCCCTGGTTTGAACACCAGGAGTAACAGGTCAAAAAATTCAGACATCCCGTTTCTATCAGCATGGAGAAGAACCTCACCCATTGCCCCAGAGGTTTCTTTTCTGACAGCTTTTCCCTTCTCTAACTCATTGAATCTTGAATCTTCTCCACTGAGCTGTTCTTCATTCAGTCCTTCCTGAGCAGAGCCAGGAGATTCACATTTCTCTTTTTGTACAACTTTGAGATGATTCTGAGTCTGAAAAATCCTTCCCATCTCACAGCCACCTGTAAGGAAAGCAGCCAATCTAGCAGATAAACCCCTCTTACAAGTTAAAATTTTTAACATGTATTAATGTAAATTTTTTTTCTCCAGAACTGAACATTGGCATAACCAAACGGCTCAAGAACACTGAAATCCAGGAGGGAGAAGATTGCACTTTTGAGTGCATTTTGTCCCATGAAAGCATTGATGACTTCAACTGGACGCTGAACGGGAGAAAAGTGGAAAGTGGGGGGAGATTTAAAGCCTCCAACGCGGGTCGGAAATACACACTGAGTATCAAAAATGTGATTCCTGATGACACTGGGGAAGTCATCTTCACTGCCCGTGGTCTCACCTCCAAGGCTTCCCTGGTTGTGAAAGGTAACAGGATCAGGAAAGTCCTGGGTGTATTTTCATAAGGTTTGCCAGAAAATGCTTGTTATGATCTGAGTCTAGAGCAGCCTTCCCTGTGAGCCTTGAAGAGCTGAGATTTTTCTTTAAAAACCAGTGAAATGCTGAAAATTTTAATAGATATTTGAGAACTGACTACACTAGGTAGTGTGTACAAATAATTACAGCTCAGACAGTGCATCAGAGGTAATCACCCAAGGCTCCTGGGGAATCACTGGAGAGAAGAAATTAGTAATTTTCAGACATAGTTCATAATCTGCAATTAGTCCTTTTCCATAGAATCAGGAAATCCCAGAAAGGTTTAGGGTTGGAAAGAACCTTCCATCATCTTGTTCCAGCCTTGCACAGGGTGCCCAGAGAAGCTGTGGCTGCCCCTGGATCCCTGGAAGTGTCCAAGGCCAGGTTGGATAGGACTTGGAGCACCCTGGGATAGTGGAAAGTGTCCCTGCCCATGGCTGGGGGTGGAACTGGATGATCTTTGAGATCCCTTCCAATCCAAACCATTCTGGAATTCTATGACTTGAATTGCAAACCCCCCAACCATATAGAGATGATTTTCACTCAAAAGTCCTTTTTTTTATTTTTTTAATCTCTGCAGAAAAACCCACTGAGGTTACAAAACAGCTGGAGGATAAAACATCACCAGCAGGGCAGGACATCAGCCTGAGCTGTGAATTGTCCAAAGCTGATGTGAACATCAGGTGGTACAAGGATGGCAAAGCAATCCGGAAAAGCCAGAAGTATGACCTGCAGCAAGAGGGAACACGGGCCACGCTCATCATCCGTGACTCCACGGTCAAGGACAGTGGGGAATACACCTGTGAGACAGAGACCTCCAAAACAACAGCCAGGATCACTGTGCAGGGTCAGTAGAGGAGCTGGCAGGTTCAGGGGTTGGGTGTAGACATCTACAACCATGGGAGATTTCTTCTCCTCCATCTCCCTGGGCAGGATCAATTTTTAGTTTTAAAAAAACATCATTTGTAGGAATTCTCACCAAGCCAGGTGTTTTTAGCTCCACGAGGGTCCAACACACTCTACGGGCTGTCCAGCAACTTCTCAAAAATGGCTTACTAATAATTAGCAAGATGACATGGTCGAGAGAGTCTTGTAAAAGCAAAAAGGTTTTAATTTAATGAGAAAACAATAAACTATACAAAACAAAAGAATAAAAGCTGCACACAGTGCAGGGGAACCCCCTTTTGCACCTGCTACAACACCCTGAGAATGCACCAAGAAGCCTCGTGCTCTCCTGTAAGAGAGAGTGATTTAGCTGCTTTTCTGAGGAACAGGTAAAGAGACCTATCAGTGTTTTTGGCTTGGCATTGAGCCAATTACTGCCAGGAGAGCCAAGAAGTTTCTGGTGTTTTTCCCTTAAAAGTCGTGGGGTTAAACTGGAACCCTTTTCCTTATATAGAAAACATCTACCTGCTTGTGGGGGTTGCAGTGCAACAATCTTTGATTAAAAACTTAAAAAAATTAAATATGGAAAACCACCTTTTAGATGCTGAACAATCTTATGGGCTCTGTAACGAGCCAATCAAAACTGGCAATTTGAATTTGTTTTGAATATGAGTGATGAAAACTGTCTGCAAGAGAGGACCTTGCCAGTACATGGACCATGACATTAAACTTTCCTGGAGATATTTTTCCTGATATGTCCTGTGACAGGAGGAGAGCTTGGTGATCTTAGATGCATTCCATCTGATAGGATGGGAGGAAATGGCCTCAGGGTTTAGATTGGATGCTAGGAGAAATTTCTTTATGGAAAGGCTGGTCAGGCATTGGAGCAGGATGCCCAAAGAAGTGGTGGAGTCACCTCCACTAGGGAGATTTAAAAGATGGGTAGATGTGACTATTGGGGACACGGTTTAATTAAGTTAATAGCTGGACTTGGTGATCTTAGAGGTCTTTTTCAGCCTAAATGATCCTTATGATTATTTTCGTTGATTCTATGAGTTGGAGCAGAGAGGATCCAAGATGACTCTGGATGCTCAGGATAAGTTTGGGTAGCAAATCCGTCTCTCTTTTTTTTTTTTTTTTAATTTCTTTCTTTCATTCCAGAAAAGCCTAATTACTTTGTCAAGGAGCTGTCAGACCTGAAAGCCGACGAAAGCGGAACCGCGGTTTTTGTGTGCCAGAGCGAGAGAGCCGCGTCCTCTGTGGTCTGGAGGAAAGGCATCGCTGAGCTCAGGGCTGGCAGGAAATACGAGATCACACAGAAAGGACAAGTCCTCCAGCTGACCATAAAGAACCTGGAGAAAAGTGACAGTGACACTTACAGCTGTGACATTGGGGACGCCCAGTGCAGAGCCAAGCTAACTGTGCAAGGTATGACCGAGAGGAATGTGGCTGCACATCCCTTTTCTGCCATGGGAAGCATGCACAGGCAGAGCTGTGTCTCAGCAGGGCAGCAGAGCTGCTGATTCCTGGTTCTGTCTCTCTCATGATGGCAGGAACACATGGCCAAAAATATAGGAATGTAGAGCTGGACATGCAGGGCGGTTTGAAGCAATTACACCTGGAGTATTTTGGGTGTGATTTAACCCCCCCAAAGGCTTGTGTGAGGGAGAGATTGGTGTTCCTGTGTGAACGTAACATGGATGTGATTCACAGTGCCTGCTGTTGGATGAGGGGAAAATTTTCCTGCCTTCAAGCTTTTCTTCATACCCATTGATTCGTTTTCCCAGGAGCAGTTTCTAAGAGGTGATGGATAAATAGAATGGTCCATAGAATCATGGGTTGGGTTGTGGAAGGGAACCTAAAGATCATCCAGCCCCACCCCTTGCCATGGCAGGGACACCTTTCCACTGTCCCAGGCTGCTCCAAGCCCTGTCCAACCTGGTCTTGGACCCTTCCAGGGATCCAGGGGCAGCCACAGCTTCTCTGGGCACCCTGTGCCAGGGCCTCCCCACCCTCACAGGGAACAATTCCTTATTCTATATCCCTATTTCCCATCTAACCCTGCCCTCTGGAGAAATGATTCCAGAATAGTCAGATGGAGGTACAGCAGCATCCACTTGCTAATTATTGTAGTTTTTAAAGATAAGAGGATGAAGTCAAACTCCTCCTCTGGTCATCTGCTACAGCATCCTCAAGAAGCAAAGAAATGCGTTTAATCCCAATCATAACCTCAAGTTCTGAGCTGTCTGAATTCACTCTGAGGTTTTTAACTCTAGCTTTTCTGAGTGGAACAAACACTTCTCTGTCCCAAACATCAAAGTGAAACATCCCTGTGCTGATTTTATAAGTAGGAGGAACATTGGAGATGTTTTTGTATACGGTGATAACCTTATTTTATATATATTTATAGTGAGGTTTATCTTGGCGTGTTTATATATTTATTGGTAGAGATGTGTCTTTCTATACAGGGAGGTTTTCAGGTTTTTTTGGTTTTTCTGCCAAAGGCACAGTCAGACATTTTTTCCATTTCCCACTGTGTTTATGGTTGGACTGAACTCAAAGAAGGTGTGGGATCAGTGGTCCTATCCCATAGAAAGGAAGTTATTTTTGCTGTAGAAAATCAGGCAGGTTGTCAAAAGAGAGAGATCATCTCTTGGTGATGTTTAGAGCCCAATAATTCTGTAAGAGACTCATCATTCCAACCTTTCCAAGGATTTCATTAGGAGAAAATTTACAGCCCTGGATTTGCCTTGTACTGGCTACTTGTTCTGCTCTATGTTTCCTGGTGCTTTAAAGCTGTCTGCACTCTATTTTACTGTGTGTCCTGTATATATTACCTTCCTGTGAGTGGGTTTTCTGGTCAATATCAGGAGAATTCTGTTTCAACCTTGTCTGTCATGAATGTATTTCTTACTTGAAATGCTCACGTGGGAAATCTTGGGCGTTTTCCATGTCGATTTTCACGCCAGAAACCGAAGATTCCAGTAATTGATGTATTTATGTTCCTTTCAGGCCAGAAAGTGCTAATAACGGAAGACCTGGAGGATGTCATTGTGTTAGAAGGAGAATCTGCCATGTTCAAGTGCAGAATCTCTCCCGTAGACTATAGCAGAGTGCAGTGGTTTTTGGATAAAACCCCACTCCATACCAATGAACTTAATGAGATCCAGTCCCAGCCTGGTGGATATCACCTGCTAACGCTGAAAAAGCTCTCACTGAAGGACTCGGGGGTCATTACATTTGAAGCTGGTGATAAGAAAACATCTGCCAGTTTGGTTGTTAAAGGTAAATTCCATCATCACAACTGCAGGAGAGGAAACGATGAGTAGAAATAAGTGGGGTTAACGTGGGTAGGTGGAAAACACAAAAGAGAAACAAAAATGCTACAAATTTAGCACCATCGTTGTGTATCTATATATGTTCAAGAATAACATTAATTATATAATGAAATTATGGCTGGAGAATGAACTCTTTGTAATCCTGGACAACTCTTGGAGTGTTTATTGAATTTAGATGGGAATGATATATTGCAGTGATGGTACAGTGGATGCCTCATTTAGTTTTCCTCAGGTTGGGAAGATGACGATGATTTATGAGGAGAAATCAATTAGTTCAATGGAAAAAAAAAAAAAAAAAGGGCGACCAGTTAGTTTTAAATTCAGTTTTCATCGTTTGAAAGGCAACATTGCATGTGTTCCCTGCTATTCATTGTTGACAATGGATTGTTTTCTCTGGAGAAGTTAAATTGAGGTAAAACTGCAGTGTTTGGTAGCAAAGACACAAAATGAATACCAGACAGCCCAAGAATGTGGGATTAAAGAGATGTTTCCTTACTGGAGATATAAATACTTCTCGTTGCCCAGAGATATAAAACACACAGTCTCCACTGTGTCAGATCATAATCTCATTTTTTTCAGAATAACCACATTTATTTCAAAGAACTTTTCTTTGTACAAAAGTTGAAAATTGGCCCAAATTTTCCTAGGCTGCAGAAATGCCAATGGATTTCTTTTTCCTGAGGGAAAACAAAAGGTTTTATTTGCAAAAGGCTAATTATTTGTGTTCTTCAGCAGGAATCTTTTCTTCCCAGTTTCTCCCAGATATCATCTGATAGTTAAACAACATTTAATAACATCACTGGTGACTTTCTGAGGGCTTTATAGTCATGAATACCAAATTATTTGTTACTATAGCTTTGATACCAGCAATCCTGGATCCAAATCTCACAGATTACTTGTGATCTGAGAATCCACACTTCTTCTGAACCATGTCAGGTGGTTTTTATATGAAGCTTGAGAAGCTGGAGAAGCCCTGTCTTCACAAAGGAGATTGTTGACATGAAGTCACTGCGGGAGAGGATGTGAGGCTTCAGTGCTACACCTCCAGATCAGCCAGCCCTGAGAAGTGGTGCAAAGATGGGAAGAGCCTTAGGAATTCTTCCAACTATAACATCAGGCAGTCAGGGTTTGAAGCCAAGCTTGTCATTCACGGGATAGAGGAAAGATATAGTGACAGGTGTGAGTGTGAGGCTGTAGCAGCCAAAAGTGGTGCAGTTATTGCTGTCAAGAACTTTTGGAGTGATGGTTTGGGTCCTAGCACCAAGCCCAGAATAATCAATTGAAATGATAAAAACATGANATCATCAGCAGATATCTCCCTGGAGGATGGACAGGAGGTGACAGATAAGAAACACTGCCCCACCTGGCTTTAACAGCTGGCCCATTATCAGAAGGCATCTGCCCCCCTCCCCCCTGGAGTTACAAGAGATAAAGAAATCTCTGCTTTTACAACAGATGAAATAGAATACAAATCTCTTGGCTACCCAACCCAAGACAACCACACTGAAAAGGAACCCTGTGGTGGTGTGCACTGAGGTGTTCTCATCTGGAACAGCAGCCAGAGAGGTGACAGAATGTGAACCAGGAGAATCCTTCATCGGACCTGGCTCTAGCTCTGTGGAACTTTAGTGCCTCTGAGAATCAAGGAATTCCAGAATGGTTTGTGTTGGAAGATACATTAAAGATCATCTAATTCCAAACCCCAAAAAGAGAGCAGTAGGAGAACACCCCAGGCTAGGAGGTAATCCACAGAAAGGGTGGATCACCTCCTGGAGCTGTCTCCAGTGGTGGCTCTCTCCAAGGAGGGAACCCACAGCCCCACGTTTGTCTGTGCAATTGCTTTAGGCAGCCAGATTTATTCAGAGCATCCCCAGGTAGGAAGTGTTCTCCTACTTGATAGGTCTTGGGGAGATGTTTTAGAGTAAAAGAGGGTTAATTTATTTAGATGTAAGCAAGTTTTTTTACAATGAGGGTGGTAAAACACTATAGGAGGTTGCCCAGAGAGGTGGTGGATGCTCCATCCCTGGAAACATTCACGGTCATGTTGGATGGGGTTCTGAGTGAGGTTGTTCAGCCTGGAGAAAAGGAGACTCAGGGGTGACCTCATCACTCTCTACAACTCCCTGGAAGGTTCCTGTGCTCAGCTGGGGTTGGGCTCTTTCTCCAGGCAGCACTGACAGAAGGAGAGGACACAGCCTCGAGCTGCGTCAAGGGAAATACAGGCTGGATATTAGGAAAAAGTTTTTTACAGAAGGGTGATAAAATATTGGAATGGTCTACCTGGGGAGGTGGTGGAGTCACCATCTCTGGGTGGGTTTAAGGAAAGCCTGGATGTGGCACTGGGTGCTGTGGTTTAGTTGAGGTTAGGGTTGGGTTGGACTTGATGGTCCTGGAGGTCTCTTCCAACCTAATGATTCTGTGATTCTGAGTGCCTGGTCTAGTTGAAGATGTCTGGGGTCATGTCAGGGGGGTTGGACTAAATGAGCTTTAAAAGGCCCTTCCAACCCAAAATATTCTATGATTCTGTGATCTAAAGGATTGTTGTCTGAGCTGAGGCAAAAGTTCTCTCCCTAGATGAGTCTTTTATCTCTGAGTTAGGTATGGGTTGGGTCTCATCCAGGTCAGAACCAGGCTCACCAAATATCATTTTATGATTTCTCCTGCCTGTCCTGAGTCACTGTCCCAGCCCCAGGCTTAGGAGGAGCTCTGTCCCTGTGAGTTAAATCACTCTGTGAGTTAAATCACTCCCCTGGGCAGGTTTGAGCAGGCACAGGGAAGATTTTACAGGTACAGGCTGTGTTTATCCAGACCAGAGGGTGTTCTGTGTGCTAGTGGTGTTACTCACTTGGGATGGACTGATCGGAAGCTGCATCTGGATTAGAGAAATCAGCGTGAACAAAAAAAGCATTTGGGTTGCTGGGATGGACAACCTGAACCCCAACCTGAACCTCAGAGCACCGAGTGGAAGGACAAGCTGCTCATAGGATTTTTCTAGAGAGCAAAGAACCAACTTGAGGCTGTACAAGAAAGAGAAAACCTTGATGATGCAATGAAGAAGAGCTGGTTGTTAATGACTCCGATTTTCTGTCTCTCTGTAGCCCAAGGATGTTTTCCCTATATCCATTGCACAGAAAACAAAGATCTGTGTTGACTCCAGTAGGATCTGGATGAACAATTTTCTGTTAGGAACGATTCACATTTTAATGTTCCCTAAAGAGCCACATTTTTCCCCTCACAGAGAAGGGTGTGGGTAGATGTAGGATTTAAACACACGGATTCAGGTCAAGAAGTGAAGTCATAAGGAATTGTGCTATTGGAAAACTTCCCTTTATCTGTCAGAGTCACATCAGAACAGCAGAATGCAAAAACAGAAAATAGAAACTCAGTAGTTGTGTGACACTGAGTGTCCCAAACTAAAGGTAAAAGGGAGAAGGATAATAAGGTGTAGATTTCCAACAGCCACAGGTTAAGTGCATTGTGGGTCAGTAGCTGACTTGCATATTCTTAAGACAGCAAAATTCAAGAGGAATTTATTTTTTCCTTATCTGAACATTTCAATTATTTTTCCTCCAAAAGTGCCTTCCCTGCTTACCTTAAAGCCTTGAATCCCAGGCTGTGACAGAGCCTGCAGGGGAATCTCCACAGGGACCCCATCATGTTCAGCTGTGCTTCCCTCTCTGTGTTTGCTCTGTGCTGGTTTTAAGTCTGTGCTGGATAAAAAAACCACATTGTAGGAGTTTTTCATGATGAGAAATCAATACTGCTGGTCACAACTGGAAAAGTGCTTTGCCATTCCTCTGTGTCCTCTGTGTTGTGTGTGAGTTGACCTCAGTGAAGTTTTATGTTTTTTGTGCTGGTGGTCAGGCTCCGAGCAGCCATCTGCAGCACAGTTTGTGTCATTAACTGCAGTGCAGCATCTGCCACTGATGTTAATAATGAAAGCAGTAAAAGCAGCAGCATCTTCTGCAGTGCAGATAGTGGCTAAAAAGAAAAATAAGCATCTGGCCTCAATTTTTTTTTTTTTTTCTGCTGTAAAGTGCTGGCAGCCAGATGTGAGATGTCAGAATCTGTTTACTCTTTGCTAGTGCTTTTTCATTCCTGCGGTTTTTCTGCCTCAAAAATGAAGCCTGATACTAGAAGAGAAAAGCAATTTCCAGCCTCATGTGTTTCTTTTAACATTTGTGTTATTCCTTTTCTCAGAAACACCCGTTCTTTTCAAGCAAGAGCTCCAAAATGAAGAAGCCAAAGAAGGGAAGCAGGTCAGGCTGACCTGTGAGCTCAGCAAGCCTGGTACCCCTGTGAAGTGGATGAAGGGAGACACTGTTCTCCATGCCAGTGAAAAGTATGAGTTGAAGCAGCACGGGACTGTGGCAGAGCTCATAATTCGAGATGTGAAATCTGTAGATGCTGGGGACTACACCTGCAGTGCTGGGGAGCTGAAAACCACTGCTTGGGTCAAAGTGAATGGTGGGTACAACTTGAGACCTGGCCACACTTAATCAAGTGTTTAATAGATCTGTTAAACAAAAATAAATCACATAACTCTTCATATTTTTTTGGTGGCAGCGCCATCTTTAATAAGTAAAATTTAAACGTAATATTGCACCCTTGTAGGCATCTGTATGTATTTCATTCAGGTGATCTCATCTTCTGTGTCTGGGGTTTTCAATCTGTAACTGTCCACTGGGGGGAAAAAAATTTAGGTACAGAGGATTAATTTTCTCTGTGCTGTAGTTCCTGTAGTTCCTGTAGCTGCTTTACATGGCTGTGATTAAAACTGGAGTGGGAGGTAGAGACCAGTTGTACTGGAGCATAAGGATGTGAAAATACAAATCTAGTCCCTGGAAAATTGAAGGTGATCAAGTAATTAATAGACTCCAGACTCCCCAAAACATCCTTTCAAAGTCTCTTGGGTGCCATCTCCACTCTGCACTGCCCTTAAACAAATACACTGCCTTTAGTAGTATGTGCTGGAACAGAAAGCAGGAGAAATAAGGGATATGAATGTTATTTCAGAGCCCTGCAGGAGCAGGGAATTCATTAGGGGATGGTGCCCAGAGGAATCTGCAAGGATCTTTTTAAAAAATAAAAGAAACTCCCCAAAATTTCTAGGAATCCACAGTGAGAGGTTAACATCAGAGGGAGAGATTTATCCCTGCTCCCGGACAGAATCTCCCTGATGCCACACAGCCAGTGGAGGGCTTAGGGCTGCTCTGCTCACTTGGATTTAAGAGGTGACAGCTTTCATGGAGGGACTTGCTGTAGAGCAGATCAAGAGGGCCTGTCCTAACCCCTGGCTCTCTGTGTTCCAGCCGTGCCTGTCCTTTTCAAACAAGCCCTGGAGAACACGGATGTGGAAGAGGGGAAATCCGTCTCCTTGCGCTGTGAACTGACAAAAGCTGATGCCACCGTGGTGTGGAAGAAGGGAGAAGCCGCGCTCCAGGCAAGTGCCAAATATGAAATGAAGCAGAAGGGAACAGTGGCAGAGCTGGTGATTCATAATGCAGAGCCAGAAGATGCGGGAAGATACACCTGTGACACTGGAGACCAGCAGACCACAGCCCAAGTCAAAATCCATGGTAGGAATGAGACACCTGCTTGTGACCATTTGTTGTTGTCCTTGCCGTGGTCCTGCTACCCCTGGACACTTTCAGAGAGTGTTCAGGAGAACAGGGATCAGCACAAACACAAGGCAGCTCTGGCTAGGTCTGTTTTGTTCTTTGGTTTTTGGGATGATAACTTCATGCTAAAATATATCAGTCAAAGCTACCTGATAAAATAATATCTTTTCTTCCCTATGAAATGTCTCTCATGCTTTGGATAGAGGTGACTGTCCAAGCTCTAAGCCAAGAGGTAAGAAGTGTCTCAGCTACACCTTTTATTAAAGAATATTCCATTCTTCCCTCCAATTTCTCAACAAGTTTTTACATGTGACCAACAGCTTTGGGCAGCAGAAGGGTAATTGTTTTGGTGTTCTAATTATTGGGAAATAATTGTTCTTTTTTCATTTGGTCCAAAACTCTTGTTGCCACTGTAAATATCACCAGGCTCCTGGAAGTGCAGGTAGGTCAGAGCTTCTTTGCTGTGAGTGCCAAGAGAATTTGAACCTTGTTTTGGGTTTGAGTCCTGTGTGAGGTCACCAGGTGGTGACGATGCGTCTGAAGTAAACTGAGAATGCTTCACTCCTCAGCTGTGTCTGTGCTCTTCAAAGAGGAGCTGAAGCCCACGGAAGCTGTGGAAGGTGGGACAGCCACCCTGCGGTGCCAGCTGGGCACAGAGGCCCCCGTGGAGTGGAGGAAGGGGCAAACTATTCTCCGGGCCAGTAACAAGTACAAGATGAGGCAGGAGGGCACCGTGGCTGAGCTGCTGATCCACGACCTGGAGCCAAAGGATGCTGGAGACTATTCGTGTCTAGTGGGGAACCAAAAAACCACAGCAGCCTTGTCAGTGAATGGTAAAAAGGCAGAAATAACCTGTGGAACTCCGGAATGTTTTTGTCCTCCTCTTCTCTCCTCCTCTCTGTACATTCCCTCACAACAACTTCCTCCGTGTCCTGCTTCCACTGCTTTCCTCCATCCACATGCTCGTGTCACTCCTGTCCCCAATCTCCATTTCCTTATACCCTGTATTAGATGTGTGTTGTGTTGTCTTCTTACCTTCCCCTGAGTGAAGGATGTGGTCCTGCATGTGTGTTTTCCTGAATTAGCATGGAAACATAAGATTCCTTAGGATTTTCTGTTTCAGAGGGTTCATCATGTGCAACAATGAGAATGAGTTTGTCTCTCTTGATGCATGACCCAGCTGAAATCATGGTTTTGTTGATCATCACAGAACAATTTACTAAATAATTTCTTTTACCATCTGTGAAAAAAGAAGACAGGATGTGCATAAGGATAAGGGTGTTGCATCATGTATAACGATGAGAATGAGTTTGTCTCTCTTGATGCATGATCTCAGCCAAGATCATGGTTTTTTTGATCAGCACAGAACAATTTACTCAATAATTTCTTTTACCATCCATGAAAAAACAACAAGATGTGCTTAAGGATAAGGGTGTTGCATCATGTGTAACAATGGAAATTAGTTTGTCTCTCTTGATGCATGATCCAACCGAGATCATGACTTTGTTGATCCCCACAGAACAGAATTTACTTAATAATTTCTTTTACCATCTGTGAAAAAAAAGGACAGGATGTGCTTAAGGATAAGAGTGTTGGAGTAAGGCTTAGGTAGACACACGATAAATCACAATTCAGCCTCCGAGCGGGGTGTAGGGTGGCAATCCCTTTCCCTTCTGCATCTCCCAGCCCTGCCAGTCCATTTCAAGCAAGAGCTGAGGAACGAGGAGGCCACGGAGAGCGGGACGGCGACGCTGCAGTGCGAGCTGAGCCGGCCGGCCGGCCCCGTCCAGTGGAGGAAGGACGGGAAGGCGCTGACCCCAAACGGGAAATACAAAATGAGGCGGGAAGGGCGATTCGTCGAGCTGGTTATTCAAGACCTAGAGCTGACGGATGCTGGGAGCTACACCTGCGTGTGTGGAGAGCAGGAGAGCACCGCTGCTTTGAGAGTGAATGGTAACGCTCCTACCCACGTTTCTCTTTAAACCCCAAATAGTTTTGGCAGCATTTCCTCGTCAGCCAGGGTTTGGTTGTGTGCTTTCTTAGGGGTTTCATGTTCTTGGCGCTGTAGTGCCAGAGAGTCACCCTATTACAGAATATTCTCTTGTGCTTTTTTCCTTGAGACAGCACCTATATGTTATATATAGCTTAATCTATTTCTCTCTCCTCTAGGAGGTTTACCCCCTTTTTCAATTGTACCCACCTAGAAACAGAGCATTTTTGATTGAGTGTACACACACTGCAGCCCAGTAACTCCTGTTCATTTCATTCTGGTGCTGATTCCTTCTCTGTTGGTATTGCATCCTTCAGCCTTGCCTATCCTCTTCCAAGAAGAACTGATGAACAAAGAAGCTACAGAGGGCGAGGCAGTCACTTTGCACTGCAAACTGAGCAAATCAGCCCCAGTTGAGTGGAAAAAGGGGAATATGGTGCTCAAACCGAGTGAAAAGTACAAAATAGAGCAGGAAGGTCCCTTTGTGGAGCTGACCATCCAGGATTTGGATTTGGCAGACGCTGGGGATTACAGCTGTGTGTGTGGAGACCGACAGACTACAGCTGCTCTGGCAGTAAATGGTAAAAAAGAAATTCTCAGCACGTGTTCCAAGTCAACCTGTGTGATTCCAAGATCTCTTCCTCTCTTACTTCTGCTTCCTCTGAAACCTGTCTACTTCCAATACCCCTTTCTGCTGATTAATTTTCCTATCCTTTCTTCCTTCTTTCTTTTTCCCCTTTCACCTGATGCCCTCCTGATGTGCTTCCAAGGTGCTTTAGTCAAAAGACAAGTGGAGAATGGGTTCCCAAGTCAACAGAACCTCCCTAATCCAGAATAGGTTCTTGTTTAGAAGTTTTCCCATAGGAACTGACCTAAAAGTGGGAATAATATTTATTTTTTGTGACTTAGACTGTGGCACTTGTTGCCCCTAAGAGGAACAAGTTTTCATCCATGTATGATGCTACACAAGGACAATCTTGATAAAAAATAGGCTTTTTACTCTCTTGCTATTCCCAGCTCTTTTTTACCAATTTTGGCTTAATACTGCCCAAGCAAATATTTTATTTCTGCAAAAAAAACTGACAGCATGTTTGCAACTGCTCTGCTTTAAGGGACTGTTATTTATAAAAATTTAGACAGTGCTATGAATCAGGCCCTTCTGTAGAACTGCTTTTCTCCAGGGAAGCAAAATGCTCTGGGTCTCATATTGAAATACAGCCTCTAATTTTATATCTTTGATTTTATGGTGTATAAAGAGTAGTTGGCTTGTCAACTAATTTGCAGATAGACTTGATTTTAAAGAAAGTTTTAAAGTGTGAGGACAGAAAAAATAAATTAGACTGAATTATCTCTTGAAGGGTTAGAGGTTGGAGAAAAATTGTGGAGGAAAGAAATCCTGAAGGAGACCAAGAAGGTCTATTTCTGCAAGGGAGATAAGAGAGGGATTAAGTCATGGATTCAGGCTTAGCTAGGATTGATGCCATGTCCGTGTTTGCTCTGCAGTCCTGCCTGCTCTTTTCACCAAGGGACTCACGGACAAAGAAGCCACTGAGGGTAAAAGTGTCTCCCTGCACTGTGAGCTGAACAAGGCTGCTGCTAACGTGGAGTGGAAGAAGGGGCTCAAGACCCTCAAACTGAGTGACAAATACAAAATGAAGAGGGAAGGTGTCGTGGCTGAGCTTATAATCCAAAATCTAGACACGGCGGATGCTGGGAATTATTCCTGTGTGTGTGGAGACCAGCAGACCATGGCGGTTTTAACAGTTCATGGTAAAACAAACAGAACAAGGCACATCCTGAAAGTAACTACCCCGAGTTCTCTGTTCCTTTGGACAGACCCCTGGCTACTCTCCCATCTCCTTCCTCAGCCAGACCTTTATCCACAGCTCACCGATGCCAGTGAAATGCATCCATTGGCATCCATGCAGCTGGCATCTCTGGCACGAGAGGGATATCGGTGTCCTAGCTCAGAGTGAGGCAACCAGGATTGCTGCCACTCTTTTAATTAGGGGCCAGCATTTTGCTTTTCCCTTGAAAGGTCCTTTATTAGACTCCCCCTTATGCTCAAGGCAAAAATGGGTTGCTGCAAAGGGATTATGTCTTAGGGATTTTAAAGTGTCATAAAATTCCTAAAAGGTTAGGTTATGGAATCTTATGCCCATACTCCATTCCTGAGACAACAAAGTGCTTTGATACTTACAGCCAGTTGTCATGGAATTCAGTTGGTGTTCTGTGTAAAACAAGCCCAGAGTTTTTAAAGGACAACCATTCTCAGGGAGAACTTTGATTTTTACTGAACCTGACATCTTTGAAAGGCTATGTCAGTTCAGGTGAAAATGCTTGTTTTCCCACCATGTATTGAAATGAACAATTTCATTTCAAACTGACATTTAAAATGAAACTCCAGTGTTTCATTTTTTTTAAATGTAAAATGTCCCTTTGTTTGCTTGAGTATGTGGAAACACAGCAAACATCCTCCCATTGCGGTTTAAAATGCCGTAAAAGAAAACCATTTTCTTTCCAGAAATTTCAAATTGGTGACCACTCTTTTTGATTGAAATTTCACAGGGGGAAAAAAATGGTGTTTCAACCTCTATTTGTATTGATTTGTGACTCTAAGTACATGTAAAATACTTCTATGGATTACTGCAAACATCAAATCCTCTCCTGGTGATGACACTCCTTTCCCAATGCTGATTCTTGGAGACCCATGAGAATCCCTGTTCTTGCATTGATAAATCAGTTCAAGATAAGAGGGAAAAGGAAACTTAAACGTATTTTTAACTCTTTGGAGCGCTTCATCTCACTGCTGATGTTGCTGTCCTTCAGCTTTGCCTGCATTTTTCAAGGAAGGGCTGAAGAACAGGGAAGCCACCGACGGTTCCACAGCCACTCTGCGCTGCGAGCTGAGCAAGGTCGGCGTCCCGGTGGAGTGGAAAAAAGGAGACAAGGCACTCAAACCAAGTGAAAAGTACAGGATGAGGCAGGAAGATACAGCTGCAGAGCTGCTGATCCGAGATCTGGAGGTGGAAGATACCGGAGAGTACACCTGTGTGTGTGGAGATCAGAAGACCTCGGCTGTCCTGACAGTCCATGGTAAAAAAAGCCGTTCTCCGTTGGGATAGCAGTACCTCCAGGACATCCCTTTTCTCTCTCTCCTTCCCGCCTGCTTTGGTGTTTTGATTCTGCAGCATTTTCTTGGCTTGCTGGTGCTGTTTCACCCCATCTCCCACTCTCTGTCAATTTGAAACTGGCAGCTTTATCTCAGAGTAAAGAATAGTTGTGAGAGTTTCTCATCTCAGAGAGCAGGAGTGAGCAGATCTCCAGCTAATCATTCTCAGGGGGTTTCTCATTGTTGTCTCCCTGACTTCAATGGATTTTCATGCTTAACCTGAAGGAAAATTCTTTAAATCTGCTGAGCTCAGTCAGTGAGAGGTTTTTCCATTCAGGAATGAGTGACCACCCTCTACTTCTGCAGGATTGTGGTATTATTCTGCTGAGGAAACAGTACTTAAATAAATCCCCACCCCACAGCATTTTTATTCTATCCTGCAGGTCCTGACTTAGGGAATAATGGGGGAGATTTTGTTCCTGGCTCTGACAGGATGAGCTCTGGTTGCCCCTCCAGAAGGAGCAGTTCCTGTATAGCTCCCATAGATGGAAGAACAGCTTTTATTTAAGATATCTCTTAAGGATAAAAAGCTGCCAAGGACAGGGGGAAATTGAGGAGGCAAAACTATTCTCCCAGAATTTCTGCACAAGTTTTCTTCATCTTCTTTCTCCCAGCTGGAGAAATTCTTGTTTCTCCCCTCTTTTGATGTATCATTTTCATCCCTATGTCACTTGCATTTTATTTTAGTAGTACATCATAAGACAACTTTTTGGATGCTGCTAAAAAACCCTGTAATCCTAATATTAGTGTCATTATATCTTTTGAAATCTTGGGTTAAAGGTGCACCTGTAGCTACATTACAGGTTTCTTTTTTCCCTGAAACAGAAATTTAAATTACAATGTTAGGAAGGCAGGAATCTCCAGCAGTCCTGACACCCTGGCTGATGACTTTTAATCAAAATTCAGGTCATTAATGCTCAAGATAAATTATTTCAGAGTGAAATAGGCAGAGAGGAGTATTGGAATCAGCTGTGAAGTGGTGAATATGAAGAAGTTAATGTTAGAGGCAGGTCATGGTGGAAATCATCCTGGTGGGATTTTCTCATTGTTTTCTATTAGAGGCAGCGTTCCAGACTGATTTGTTTTCCTGTAATGGTGAAGGACTGGTCACAGACCCCAGCCCTGAGTTCCCCAAGGTCTGGTTAATGGTTTTGATGTCCTCTCTGTTTATATTACACCCCATAGCTCTGCCTGCACTGTTCAAGAGGGATCTTGTCAATGTGGAAGGCACAGAGAACAGGACGGCTGTTCTGCAGTGCGAGCTGAGCAAACCCGCCCCGGTGGAGTGGAGGAAGGGGCAGGAGGTGCTCAGGCCTAGTGAAAAATACAAAATGAGGCTGAAGGACACCACTGCTGAGCTGACAATCCACAGCCTGGAGGAAGGAGATGCAGGAGATTACACCTGTGTGTGTGGAGACAAGACAACCACTGCTTCCCTGACAGTGCATGGTAAAATATTTGGGTTAACAGGAATTTTCTGCATTGTCATCTGGGATCCTCCTGTGGGATCACAGTCTGCTCTTGATCCCTTCTGTTATTTTAAAATGTTATGGCAGCTGTTCCAACCATTAGGAATATCTTCCACTGAAAGCCCTTCCTTTGGGACTGATAAACAGCATCACAGAGAGTTTTCAGTCCCTGCTCTTTCTTGTTGATGGTTTGGAAGTGGAAAATGAAAAGCTTGATGATGTCAGAAGTAGCACTTTGGAATATTTTCACTCATTCATTTCTTTAGGGCATATCACTGAGATTTCACTTGTTTTTCTTGGATGAAATTGAAAAGTGATGAAATTTTAATTTTAAACAACATGGTGTTCATTTAAATTCTTAGTCTGGTTTTGAGAAAGAGCTGTGTGTAGTTCCTTGAAATCTTGGGCTCAGCTTTCTGTTGTTATATCTTAAAATGCCTTTTAAAACATAGCTCCCAGTACTGATATTACAGTTTTATAGGTTTCCAAATCAGTGGAAATTGAGGTGTTGAGACTGGTGCAGTTCTCCATGTCATGCCATGTCTCATATCATTAAAAACACCTCTGATTTATGAATAAGGAGTTTTACAGCTGTTCAAAGTCACTCTTTTATGGTTCTCAGAGTCGTTATAAGTCAACACTGATTTCCAAGTCATTGTGAGATGCTGAATGTGGTGTCTTGCAAAGCACAAGTCAGGGATGTCCCTGAAATCATCCTTTGCTCTCAGGTTCTGTGCATTCTAAAACATTTTAGAAGTGTTTTAATCCAGGGGAGCTGTCAAGACATGGTATTTGCTCAGTCTTAAAGCCCTCTCTTTCACCTGTGATCTTCAGCCCTCCCTCCTCACTTTAAGAAAGAGCTGAAGAACGTGGAAGGCACAGAAAAAGGCACGGCCACTTTCTGCTGTGAGCTGAGCAAAGCTGGAGCCACCGTGGCATGGAGGAGAGGAGACAAAACCCTGGGGACAAGTGACAAGTTCACCACGAGGTGCCAAGGCACGGTGGCTGAGCTGGTGATCCGTGATTTAGTCCTGGCAGATGCTGGAGATTACACGTGCTCTTGTGGAGAGCAGGAAACCACAGCCACGCTCAAAGTGAATGGTAAAAAATGAAAAATAATAAATTTAAGAGACTTTTTCAAACAGCTTTTTTTTTTGTTTTTAAAGAATGTAAGAGTGTCAGCTTTGGAAGTGCAGCCCTGTTTCTGATGAGCTTAGCAGTATCTGGTTGAATGTGGGAATTTTGGTCAGTGTCAGGTGCAGATTCATGGCAAAAATTGCAGATACTCATCCTGATGCTAACTCATTTTTTTGATCCTTATGCTCTGCAGTAGATGCTGAGAAAAGGAAAATCCCATTATTGTGATTGTTGTGATTGTAAAGATGTCAGGATTTTAAAGCTGAGAAGATTTGTTGATGAGGTATTTTTGGGACAGTTATCAGTGCTTCAGTACAATTTGATGGTCAAGCTCTGCTGGACCACTCTGTGAGGTGAAACTTTAGAATAGTTTGGGTTGGAAAGGACCTTTTAAACGTCCCTCATGGAAAAGTGAAACTGATGCCTCAGGTATAGGTTCATTTATGCACTTTTTCAGTAACAATTTACATTTCCATAGAATTTAGACGCTCTGGTTAGGCTTTATTTTCCATTTTAGCAGGCAATAACCAGGGTAGGTCTAAAGTTGAGACTGATGTGGTTCTTCACACCATGGACTTCACCATAAAAAAACCTCTCTGACTTATGAGTGAGGTGTTTTCCAGCTTTCCAAAGCCACTCTCAGAGTGGTCATCCAGCTGTTACCAATCCTGATGGATTTGATTAGGAAAGGCTTTGCTTATCACTTGTGGCTGTCAGACCACATGAAATGGTTTTGAGTTGCTGCCACAGTCCCACATTCTGCTCCTTTTGAACCCCCCAGCCCTGCCTGTGCACTTCCAGAAGGAGATGAGGGATGAAGAAGCCACAGAAGGTGCCACAGCCACTCTCCAGTGTGAGCTGTCCAGGGCTGCCCCCGTGGAGTGGAGAAAGAAACACAAAGTGCTCAAACCGAGTGAAAAATACACCATGAGGCAGGAGGGCACCACAGCCCAGCTGCTGATCCGTGCTCTGGAGGTCAGGGATGCTGGGGAATACACCTGTGTGTGTGGAGAGGAGAAGACCACGGCAGCCCTGACAGTGCATGGTAAAGAGCAGAGAAATGGGACTTTTTGGGTGGTGTTTGTCCCTCCTCCTCTGGAAGCCTCAGTACTGACACACACAGCGAGTTCTTTCTCTAATCTTGCCATCATTAATTCTGTTGGTAACAGATTTTCTTCTTTTTACTGTGGTTTTTGTCTAATTCTAACCATGATTCTAGTCCCATTGATTTTACTAACATTTTCCCTGTTTATTCTCCTTGCTTTTGTTGGTGCAGGGCTGTATTTCTTTGTACCACACCAAAGGCTGAAGGATGTCACAGATTCACCTTTTTTATTCTGTTTTACTCACTTTTGACTTGAACCCAGACAGAAGGAGCAGCAGGAACACTCATAACTCTTTAAAAGAGCCATTTTATTTCAAGTTGCATTAGGATTTGACAAGTAGTTTTAAATAACAAAGAGAAAACTTGGTTCAGTGTAGTTTTCTTTGTAACTCTGACCAAGAAAAATGTTGGTTTTTGTTCAGATACTACAGAATACTCAGCATTAGAGTAGGAGAATATTTCACAGTCCTCAGCCAAATTTATCTGCAAACTTCCCATGGAAGAGGGAAACTTTATTTTCACTATTAATGCAGGACAATAAGAAGTGGTTTTAGCCTCTTTCTCACCTGGAAATCCAGTAGGTCTGAATTCAGGGAGTTGATTTCTTTGCTTTTCTGCCCATCTTTGTATTTGCCAAGAAAACAAGGATTGCTTCAGTCTTGAATTTCCAATTTAACCATGAAAAATAGAATTGAAATAGACTTGTACAGGTTGGTCCATCCTTGAGCTCCAAGATTCCGGCATTACTGCCAGAAAGTTCTTCTTTATTTCAACAAAAGTCTTTCTTGAACTATTTTAAGTCATTACTTCTTATTTCAAATTTTATAGAAATGGAGAAATATTTGTGCAAAATTTGAAAAAAGAAGTAATGTGACACTCCAAGTTATCCATCTTGATTATGAGGATTTCTTTATTTGCATTAGACTTGAATTTTTTTGACTTGCATTTGCTCCATGGACTCTTGTAACCCCAAATCCCTCACTGCAGGTCTGCTCCTTCTTGTATTTGTGTTGTTGATTTTTCCTAAGTATTTTCCATCTGCCCCTTGCTGAATTGCAGCCTATTTTATCACCACTACTTCATACAAATCTTCTATATCTTAATCCACTTTGAAGAAGTGTTTTCACTCTTTCTCCCTTCCCACATTGAGATCATCTTCAAATTTAACGAAACTTTCCATTTCATTGTCCAACACACAGAGAAAATGCTGAATAATCCTGAACTGAGAGTAGTGAGAAACTCTGCTCAACTCATTCTTTTGTGGTGAGTGCAAATCCCAGTTCAATATCCTGTAACTGTGGTTTTCAGATTAGCAGCACTTTCCTTCTGTAATTCTACCTATATCTAAGTTAAAGTTAAAACTTTACTAAAATAATAATGTAGAACATATAATGTGTCTTTCTGTCAAGGAAATCTATGCTAACAAAAAATTAGCCTGGTCCACTCCTTCGTGAAGAGAAAAGCTCTTGGCAAATCTGAGTTTTTCAAAGAATTATGTTGAGATGGCCATAATTCCTTGGATCCTCTCTCTGCACTCTCTCTCTTTTTTTATGATGACCATTATGAATGGGATTCAGCTTCAAGACTGAAGAATATTCCTAAATTTCCATTTGTGTCAGTGGAGATCTATCAAACTCAGACCATGGGAATCAGGGAGACCTTCAGCTCATTTTACGGCAGAAATTTACAATTTGGAGCTCTACCAGCACCACTGACTTTACAGAAGTGATTTTTCTTTCTTTACTCTCTGGGATTTTAGAATCTCAGTTTACACGGTAAGAACTAAATGTGTATATTTCAGTCTGGGATACATTTTTCACCTCTTACTTTCTGTTTTTTCCACACTTGAGGAACATCAGCCACTCTCTTTGATTTCTCCAGTGTCACTGTCTGAAATCAGTTGCATCTGCACCTTAAGAATTCCAAGATACATTTGATCACACCAAGCTGCTTTGAAAATAATGTCTAATCCTTTTTTTTTTTTTTCCCAAGCCAGATTTTCTATTACTCCCTTCATTAAAACTAACATTTAATAATAATGAAGAAAAAGGAATTAAACACTTCAGGTTTCCCCATGTCCATTCATCATCAACCTACATACCTGAAAGAGAGCCAGACTAACATCTCCCTTGTTGTTTTCCTTCCTTCTGATCTATTTACATTAATATCTGCACAATCATCCTCCACATCCTTCTCCTCAATTATTTCTTTCAGGATCAGGGATTGGAGACCATCCTCTCAAGCTCTTGCTTGGCTATTTTATATCCCAATGTAGTTCCCACCCCATTCCTGAGACTTAGCGGCTGTCCTCCCATCCTCCTGCTTCCACATATTGCCACATTTCCATCCAGTCTTACAGTCTGAATAATCCTGTTTGCTGTTCCAAAAGGGATGGGGTGTCAGGAAGCCCCTGAACTTCCTGGGGTGAGAAATTTTTGGCAGATTTCTGCAGTGGCTACATCATCCTTCTCTTTCCTTTTGATTCCTACCCAAGCACTTTCAGGATCTCTCTCTGATTCTACTCTTCATACATATCCTAACTCTGAGCTAGGTCTGAAGGCATCATTAAAATGTAGATTAAAAGGTTATAATTTTTTCTTTTAGCTTTTTTTCTGATCATCATGTAACCTGTTGTATTAATTTTCTAGGCTGGGTTATGCTGAAAAAGTTGTAGTTTTGAATATACATGAAGTTTCCCCATTTCTGCTGTTTATTTTCCATACATCTCTAAACCAATCAGCGAATTTATTTAACATTTGCATAAAGAAATGACGAGACCCTTTTTGTCTATGATGCAAATCAGGCATCTTCCCTCTGTGAGATCCTCACGTCAGTAACCAGGCAGGGACAGAGATTGGTGAACACCGTTTATTTTGGTGGTCAAGAACTGCTTGCCATGAAAACCTTTGGAATGATAACACTGCTCTGTTTCTCAGCCCTTCCTGCCCTGTTCAAAGAAGAGTTAAGAGACCAGGAGGCCCAGGAGGGTGAAGCAGTCACTCTGCGCTGTGAGCTGACCAAACCTGCCCCAGTGGAGTGGAAAAAGGGACACACAGCCCTCAGACCTAGCGAGAAATACAAAATGAGGCAGAAGGATGTCACTGCAGAGCTGGTGATCCACAGCCTGACCGAGAGTGATGCTGGGGATTACACCTGTGTGTGTGGGGAGGAGCAATCCACAGCTTCCTTGGCAGTACATGGTAATGACCAACTCCACTGGATGCCATCATTACTGAGATTGTGGTCTGAATTGTTTTTATCACTGTGGTTGTTGTTATCTGTGCATGGTTCCTCTAAGTCTGACCTTGCGCGGCATAACCATGAGGATGAATTTTGTGATTTAGGAGTAAAACCTTTCCCCAATTCCTTGCACAAAGTGGTGTTAGGCCCTAATCCCTGAAGCAGATGTGAGGTCAAGCCTGAAGACACCTCCCCACCTTTCCTTCCCCACCCATGCCCTGACCTGCAGGCTGTGTTTGCTGCTGCCTTTAACCCTGCTCCCATTGCATCCTCAGTGCTGCCCGCAGCCATCCAGGAGAGCCTGAAGGACCAGGAGGTGACCGAGGGTCAAGCGGCCACTCTGAGGTGTGAGCTGACCAAAGCTGCCCCCGTGGAGTGGAGGAAGGGCAGCACTTTGCTCCAAGCCAGTGACAAGTACAAAATGAGGCAGGAGGGCATGGTCAGGAAGCTGCTGATCCAGGATGTGGAAGTGAAAGATGCTGGAGAGTACACGTGTGTGTGTGGAGAGCAGGAGACAACAGCGGCCTTGATAGTGCATGGTAAAAATAATGTACAGATATCTGTATTATTGTGGATTTCTATGCCAGAAATTTCGATGCCAGAAATATTCAATTTATATCTTGTTGCTATTGGTTGTGTGTTCACCTGTGACTGAATTGTTTCTTTAAATCTGTAAACTCTCTGTGAGATCTGGTTGTATCCAGGCTGCTTTTCTCTTTCTGTCTTTTGGTTTGTCCAATGTCCCAGAATGATGAGGAAAACCCTCTGTTGCCACCCTAAAGTGTTCTCTGCTTCTGTACCACCCCACCCCTCCTGTCACCTGTGTGCCACGTGTCATTTTTAATGTCCTCTGTGCATTTTGTGACCTTCAGCACTGCCAGCTCTTTTCAAAGAAGATTTGAAAGACCTGCAAGCCATGGAAAGCCAAACAGCCACTCTGTGCTGTGAGCTGAGCAAGGCTGCAGCTGTGGCGTGGAAGAAAGGGAACAAAACACTCAGAGCAAGTGAAAAATACGTCATGAGGCAGGAGGGTGCCCTGGCAGAGCTGGAAATCCGTGACCTAGAGCTGCAGGATGCAGGAGAATACACCTGTGTGTGTGGGGACCAGCAGAGCACAGCCTCGCTGGCAGTGAAGGGTAAATGCAGATGATTCTCCATTTTCTGTTCCTCTGAAACCCCCATGAAGTGTCCACCTGTTGTTAACCTGTGTCCAGTTCTTGTTCAGGTGTTTATTTTCTGTCTGCTGAGAAGGGAGCTGAGGACAGGACTGTCTGTCCTTGCAGACACACTGCAGTGTTGTAGGTTTAAGAGAATTGCACCCTGGAAATTAGACCAGCTGAGCTGTTCTGTCCTGTGATAAATCCTTTAAATTCTGCCTTAAACCTTGTACTTCGGCCTGTCATCTCAGCACTTCTTGTTTTACTGCTGGATTCAGTTTTCCAGATCGTCATAGTGATAACCTCAACCTCAAACCTCTGATTTGGCCAGATTTGAACTTCAGCTGAGAATTCACAATGCTGATCACTGTAGTTTAAATACATTTTCTATTGGCTTTCCATTCCCAGCCCTGCCAGTGCTTTTCAAGGAAGGGCTGAAGGATGAAGAAGCCCAAGAAGGAGCAGCAGTCACTCTGAGATGTGAATTAACCAAAGGAGCTCCCGTGCAGTGGAAAATAGGGCCCAAAGTGCTCAAAGCAAGTGACAAATATCAAATGAGACAGTCTGGCACCACTGCAGAGCTGCTCATTCATGACCTAGAAGTAAAAGATGCTGGAGATTACACCTGTGTGTGTGGTGACCAGAAGACAACAGCAACCTTAACAGTTCATGGTAAAAAGAACTTACTAAAATTGATAAATATCTCTTGAGACAGACATAATTCTGAAATGTAGCTGTTTCTTCCCTGGGTCAGTAGTTTGTTTTTATCCCTTCCTCTTCCTTCATTCTATTTATAACTCATTTCTTCCTGAGACTTGCTGATGGTGAATTTTTGAGTCGTTATTAATCTGTCCTTTAAAAGGAGAAAATGAGAAGTTTCCTTCTGTGCAGTCTCCTCTTCTTGGATATTTGCATTTTCCTGCTTCAATCTAGTAGGTCATTTCAGTCCACAATAGTTTCTCCAAAATATCCAGCTATGGGCTGTCAGGTCCTTCTTCTCCAGGAACTGGAAAAGGAGAAATGAGAGGAAATTCCCTGACCATGTTTTTTTCTGAAGGTTCCAGATTCTTTAAAGAGGTCAGACATGCAGAGTGAGATAAGTGTTATCATTCCAGAGCTTAATTCCCATATGTCATTTTATCTTTGAGTTGCGATTTCCAAAATGAGGAGTAATAAGAATCTAAAATTCTTATTAGATGTAATGGCCCTTCAAACTTCACTTTAAAACTAGGAGTAGTTTTCTTTTGAAATCTACCTGCTTTCATGCAGATGGGGCTGTAACAGTTTAGTAAAAACAAACCAGAATCTAACAACAGCAGCCTCTAAAAAATGACATTTGTGAGGGTAAAATAGTTCTGTATCCATCAGAGTTATTTGTGAGTGCTGTTGATCTGAGGTTGAGGTCTTTCTGTTTTGCTCTTTCAACATAAATAACAACAAAACCCCAGGGAACTGATCCCTCCAGGGTGACTGAAATCACATTACACTCAGAGAAAAATACTTCCAGAGTTTCTGAACTTGGTTATGGCTAAGAATATCCATAATAGACTGAAAAAAAGGCAAGAGGGCAAATAATCTCAAAATATAGAAATGAGGATTTTAATGCTGGTTTTGTGCTGTCCCTTTATCCGTCTTGCATCCTCCAGCTCTGCCAGCACTCTTTAAGGAGGAGCTGAAGGACAAGGAAGCAGAAGAAGGTGGAGAGGTCTCCCTGCTCTGTGAACTCTCCAAGGCTGCTCCGGTGGAGTGGCAGAAGGACCAGAGGATCCTCAGACCAAGTGGGAAATACAAAATGAGGCAGGAAGGGCTCAAGGCAGAGCTGGTGATCCATGAAATAGCTGAGGAGGATGCAGGAGACTACACCTGTGTGTGTGGAGAGCACCAGACTACAGCTGTCCTGACAGTAAAGGGTAAAGCCATCCCTGACCTCCTGTTCCCTGACTGGAAACCTCTGTCCTCTACCCTAAGCTGTTCCATTTTTCACATCTGTCTGTGCATCCTTATTAACTCAATCTCCATGAAGTTGAAAATGTTCCCTGCCCCTCCTCACCTGCAGGCTGTGGAAATTGGAAAACACCTGTTTGCATTTCTCTGTGCCATCTTTTTGCCTTTTCCTTTCCTCAGACACAAGCCTGCTCTCCTTTCTTCTTTCCCTTCTGCCACTCCTTTTCTACCCTGTAACCCCACTGCTCTTTAGTCTTTCCTTTCCTGCATCACAAATCTCTAAACCACAAATCTGTTTATTCTTTGCCATTCCTTTCTGGAATTCTCAATACCAACCATTCAATTCTCAACACAGGGAATAAGGAGTATCTAAGATAAGGCTCTGTTAGTTATAATTTCCTCTGCTCTTAGTTATGTCCATTCTGGGCATTTGTGCCCATAATCTCTGTGCTGATACCCAAAGATAGATTTCCATTGGGAGATTGATTTTTCTAAGGAAAGAATAAATTCTTTCTGTGATCTCCTTTTGGTCTTCCTTTGTTAGAACAACAATTAGCTGGACTAACAAGTCTGGTGTTTCAGCTTAACATTGCTGGAATGGGAATGTGCCAAACCAGAGCTAAGCCTGTGTTCTAGCCTGGATATTTTAACTAAGTCTCTAATACTGGACACTGATTTTAGGATCTGAGATGTCCAACCTTGTTAAACAAGATGAAATATCCCATTATCCCACCCAGTTAACAGAAGGACATATGTGAAGGTCACCACATTTATTTCAAGGATGCAAGTTGTAATGGGCACAAGAATTATGTTAAATGGGAAAAATGTGTTCTGAGACAAGAATCCAGTCTGGAATTCAGCAGCTGGAGATTTACTTTGGGGTTCAGAAGAGTCTGTGAGTCCCAGATGTGCCTCTTCAAGGATATCTCAAGGAAGAAGGAGTGAGGATGAGTAAGGAGCTGTGTCAACAGTCAGAGCACAGCACGGCAGCTCTGTCAGTAGGAAAAGAGAGTGCAAAGGCATGGAGTTTGTGGAAGACACCATACATGTGAATTAAGGAGCTCAGAGCTGGTATTCTGCTTTTTTTCTGAAGAGGAAACTGCTAGAAAGCAGGTGTAAACATGAGGACTGTGCAGTTTTGCTGTGGGAAGCCAGGGTAGATCCAAAAGGATTAGGATGTCTATTCCCACTAGGATATTTTCATTTCTCTTTCCTCTCTTCATGGCTGATGCTCACCCATCCTTGACAACTTTCCTCTGTCACAACCAACTTCACAACTTTTCCCCTGCCACTTCCTCACCCCCCCTGGAGACACCTTCAGTTTGTAACACATTTTACCTGCATCCTTCAGCTGTGCCTCCATTTTTCCAAGAGGAAATGACCAGCCAGGAAGGGGTAGAAGGTGGAACGGCCACTTTGCACTGCGAGCTGAGCAAGGCCCCTGCCCGTGTGCAGTGGAAGAAGGGCCAGCACATCCTCAGCTCGGGCACCAAGTACAGCATGAGGCAGGAGGGATGTGCTGTGGAGCTGGTGGTCCATGCCTTGGACCTGAGTGACACTGGGGATTATTCCTGTGTGTGTGGAGACAAGACCAGCACGGCTGCCCTAACAGTTCATGGTAATGTAACCCTTGGGATGAACGTCCTCCAAACCTGCCCAAATCTCTACTGCCATGTCCCTTTCTGTTTGCTTGGGCTTTTGGTTCATTTGGACTCTCTGCGCCTCCTCCTTTTGTAGAATTGGGTAAAACAGTGCCTGTTGGTGTTTGTCCCCCTCAGCTGTGCTGGTTCTGATGCCTCACTGTCCCATCTGGGTCACCAGAAAGTGATGCCTTGGGAAAGGCTGAGCTGGAACAGAGACTGGACAGGGCTAGAGAATAAAGTAGATATTTATTGAAAGGCCTTTAGGGATACACCTTGGGCAGCACAAGAGCCTGGCCANACAGAGTCTGAAATACATGGAAACAAAACTTAAGGCATCATTTCCTCTCACTTTCCTTGCCCTGATCCAGTGTCCAGTGAAAGCTGGGGAAGATTTTCCATTTTGTTCCACTGACCTGGATCAGGGCTTGATATTGCCCTGTAAAACCTCTCCCCCAGGACCCCACCAAGCTCGTTTTAAGGAAAATTCACCCTCTCTGTGGTAACTCTTTTACTCTTCAGTGCTGCCTCCAGAATTCAAGAGAGAGCTGAAGGACCTGGAAGCTGTGGAAAATGGCACAGCTGCTCTGCAGTGTGAGCTGACAAAGCCTGCTGAGGTGGAGTGGAAGAAAGGGCAGGAGGTGCTCAAAGAGAGCAGAAAATACAAAATGAGTCAGGACGGTGCTGTTGCAAAGCTGATTATCCCTGAGCTGGAGGAGGAGGATGCTGGAGTTTACACCTGTGTGTGTGGAGATCAGCAGACAACTGCCATGCTGACAGTCAATGGTAAAAATACTAGAGGGAAAAGGCTGTAAATTTTCTGAAAATAAAAATAGAAACTGTGGTTTAGTGTTGCTTAAGGAAAAGATTGTAAATTGCAAGGTGTGCAGAATAGCCTGGTCTCTGCAGCTCAGGGAGTGGCCAGGCAGAAAATGGGAATTGCAATGCAGACCTCAGTGCATCTTTCTTGTGTTTTGCTGTCAGAATAATCAAAATCTCTCCTGCAAGTGGCCTGCCTCAAGAGGGAATCTGAACCCTTAAAATTCCCTGCCTTGAGAGGGAGTATGAACTCTTGCAAGTCTCTGTGTTAGGAGGGAATCTGACCTCTGAAAATTCCCTGCTGATCTTCAGAACACTTCTTCAGTGATCAGGGCAGCAGGCTGACTACTGTTACAGTAGAAAAACTATTATTCCATTTTTAGACCATAGATTAGGTTCTATATATTTCATGGCAAGTGTAACTTCTTGAAATCAATTTCTTCTTGCTCTGCAGATATTCCTGTTACTTCTCTGGGGAAATAGCTTCATAGTTTGAATCTAGAGCATTGAGGTTTAGAGATATCTGGGAAAAAATCCTCTCTTTTGGTGCTTTCATTTTCCCTCTACTTCCTTTTTCCCGAGCCCCAGCTGCAGTGGGTCCAAACCATGTTTCTATTTTATAGCCCTACCAGCCCTTTTTAAACAAGAGCTTCAGGACACCGAGGCAGAAGAAGGTGGCACGGTGACACTGAGGTGTGAGCTCACCAAACCCAAGGCTCCAGTGGAGTGGAGGAAAGGGAATGCCACTCTCTATCCTGGTCTGAAATACGAGATGAGGCAGCAGGGCTGTGCTGCTGAGTTGGTCATTTATGACCTGGAACTGGAGGATTCAGGGATTTACACCTGCGACTCCGGACACCAGCGGACAAGGGCTGTGGTGGCCGTGCATGGTAGGCAGTGGTGACCCTTGGCTGGGTGGAGTGAAAAAAGCTTTTCCTGGTATCCTCTGCAGCTATTGATTTATTTTGATGAATGTTCTTCATGGGCATGGCACACAGCAAGGTAGAAAGGTTCTTCTTGCAGTATCTGAGGTAGAAAGCAATTAAATCATAAAATCCTAAAATAGTTTGGGTTGGGAAGGACTTGAAAGCTCATCTCATTCCACCCCCTGCCATGGGCAGAGGCAGCTTCCACTGGACTAGGTTGTTCATAGCCTCAGCCAAGCTGGCCTTGGATGTTGTAATGATGTAAAAATACGCTGAGCCCTCCTGCCCTGAGTGCAGGGAGTGTGGCTGGATATGGGATAAGAGATGCCTAATTGGATGTAATGCCTGCCTGGGATGGTCAGAGATGCACCAATTAGGGGATAAGGGATTTCTGTGATATATGAATGTGCTGTATTGGAGGCTTTGAAATTCAGGGGCAAATGCTGACTGCAGACAACTTGAATCCACACCCGTGTTCCTTCACTCCTTCTACCATCCAGAGCAAGGCCTTAACTGAAATCTGGATTTCCCTTCCCAATTATGACTTCACTGTGATCTCTTACCAAGAGATCAATACTAACTTTATCTTTTATAGATTGATGGAAGCCTTATTTGAGACAGAAATTCTCTTTGTTTAATATTGCAAACTCACAGACCTCTACTGAGGGACAGGGATCTGTGTAAGTGAGGCTGTTCCCAGTGATCTTTGCCTAAAGCATGGAAACTCTTCCATAGGAAAGTCTGACTCTTTCAGACCCCAAACCAGACCATTCTGTTGGTCACTAAGAACAGATCTTTCCTAACTTTGCTTGTCCTCAACTCCTGGTTCCCTTAGTGGTCCAAGAAAAGTTTTGCCAAGACAGAGAGTTGCATTCCTAGGATTATGGAATCATTAGAATAAGCCATACCTGAAGGATGATGGTGGAATTGGATCCTTCTTGCACTAAAACACTCTTGAAATGTTTTCCTCTCAAATTTTACAGCGCTGCCCATCACGTTTAAGCAACCTTTACAAAACAAGGAATTTGAGGAAGGAAGCACAGCCACGTTCTGCTGTGAGCTGTCGAAACCCAGTGCTGCAGTGGAATGGAGGAAAGGAGGCGTGGGGCTGCAGCCCAGCCAGAAATATGAAATGAGGCAGAGGGGATGCCTGGTAGAGCTCTTGATACACAATCTCAGATTAGAAGACACAGGAGAATACAGCTGTGATACAGGAGATCAGGAAACCAGGGCAGCTCTGAACGTGAAAGGTACGTGGTGTGAGCTGACTCCTAAAGGAATAGGTTCCTCCAACAGGCAAAACAACCATTTCAATATGAAAATTTTTAAGTGCATTATTCTTATTCTCTGTGAATATCTTCCTTTTCATCTGATGTATTAGGATTTTTTTTTTATTTTCAATGAGAATGGAAGAGGATGATACTTTGTTTTTCCAGTGCTCTGTTTGAGTTTTGGGTTCTAATAGGAAATACTTTCAAGCTTTGTGTCTGAGGAGAAATTAAAGGAAAAGCAATGATTTAACATAACATCTGGACATTTCACATGACATGTTGTTTGAATATTTTAAAATAATATTTTCTTTCAAATACTGTAAGAAGACAGACAACTGCATCCCTGACCTCTCAAGGCTGTCCACGGAGTTTTGAAGTTCTTCGCTCTTTTGATCGTTGTTGGATCAACTGAGGGATAAAATCATTCAATGAATTCACCACCGGGAAGGATTTGAGTCAAGGAACAAAGGAAATAAATGTTATGGGTGCAGATGGCTTCTCCTGATGCAGCAAGACCTCCTAGTTGCGCCAGGAAAATTACAAAACATGGATTCAACCTAGGAATATCAGAGTGAAAAGCAGAGTGTCTTGTTCTCCAAGAGTCACTCTGTGTTAACCAGGACTTGCCTCAGGCTTCACTAAAAGACCCTGTTGATCCTTTTCTTTTCTCTTTTAGCTCTGCCCGTTCTTTTCCACAAGCAGCTCAAGGACGAGGAGGCAGAAGAAGGAGCCTCAGTGAAATTCCAGTGTGAGCTGACAAAGGATAACGCGGCCGTGGAGTGGAGGAAAGGCACCATGGAGCTCTTCCCCTGTGCCAAATATGAAATTAAATTAAGTGGGCGCACAGCTGAGCTTGTGATCCGTAATGTAGAGCCAGAGGATGCCTCTGATTACACTTGTGACACAGGAGACCAGCAGAGCACTGCAGCCCTCAGAGTGAATGGTTAGCATTGCACCCGCCTGGATGGAGGAGAGGAGGCGCTGGTGGAACTGTGTGAATGATGTTATTTAATCCAAAAGTTCAGATAATGAGGAGAAGAGCTGCTCAGTCATAAAGCAGAGTACAGAGAAGTGGATCTGGTGGGACAGGGTTCCTATCTAAGCCTGTAAAGCACAGAGTGCAGTGCGCTGACCCCTTCCTTCTGATATGATAAAAGCAAGAAATTCTGTGTCATGGGGATTTTGAAATACTAACAAAACTTTTTTTTGCACTTTGCAATTTTTTCTTGCTCGCTTGAATTGATAGCTAAATTACACATCATTTTAAAAACGCATTTTGAGGTTGCTATTTTTAACCTCCCTGTGAGGATTCTGAGAATGCTGTGTTTAACCAAACCAGGAATAATGTCTGTGATTGATCACAGAGTCACAGAATGGGTCACAGGTCCAACCTTCCTGCTCAAACAGGGCTATCCCAGCACCCATCTATGAAATGTTTGTGATTGTCTCAAAGCTGGGTGGAATTTGTGGCTTTGATCTAAGCCATAACTCTTCAAACAACATATTTTTCCTGACTCTGACCCAAAAAGCAGCCACAGGGTCAATTATGGGTGAAGGAGCCCAGTGATTGCTTTACCTGTCTCACAGTAGTGTTTTTACTGGAACCACAGGCACTGGGATTCCTGTTTTTCCAACTGCTCTCACACACCCCATGGATAATTCCTTCCTGTTTCCATCAGTGACAAGCTGTTGTCTGAGCTGTTCTGTGCTCCACTTGAATAAATGTCCATTTGTGCATCATCTGGAAGGACTCACCAGTGATGATCTTGGTCTTGAAAAGACAGCTGAGAAATCAGAAATTAGTTAGCTGTCATTATTTAGCTGTTGAAAATCAGGAGTATTTCTGTAAAAAGTGAACAGATTTGCACTGGTTTAAACAGAAAGCTCCCGGTTTTGCTTAGTTAAAATCTTTGTGTGTTGGAGTTTCTAACATGTTAAGCAGGTGCATAAAAGGTGTGATGTGGATGCCCTGGACTTTATGGGATATATAGATATTTGGGGAACTTCTCGATCCTCTGGATGTACACAATATAGGTCTGTTTATAGGGAAAAAAATGGTTTTATTATATCACCATTTAATGCAAAATTGTTCTGCATCATCAGAGTCCCAGTGCCTTGTGCTGAGCTGTGCAGACCTGGCATCCAAGCAAACAGCTCATGTATTATTTATTTCTCATTTTGCAGCCATCAAACCCCAGCTGAAGCAGCAGCTGAGGAACGAGGAAGTGGAAGTGGGCGGAACAGCCCGGCTGCGCTGCGAGATCTCCATCAGCAAGGCAGAAGTGGAGTGGAGGAAGGATGGAGTCCTCCTGCACTCCAGCTCCAAGTATGAAATGTGGCAGGATGGGACCCTCCGGGAGCTCCGTGTTCACCGCCTGGAGCCTGGGGATGCTGGAGAATATTCCTGCAAGGCTGGAGACCAGACGAGCACTGCCAAACTCACCGTGAAAGGCAAGACCCTTTTGTTGGAACTAAGAGATTTTCCCTTTAGGAAACTGAGATTTCACAACATGACGGAGTTATATACACATGCACTGCATAAAATGAGTTATTGTGATCAACACAGAGCATAGGAAGGGTATCTGTTGCATTTATCTTCTTTTTTGCCCTAGAGTCAGGATTAAATGCTCGAGATGGTATTTCTTGTTTGGACACAGATGTTTATTAATTTTTATCTATATTACAGTCTCACAAACTGTGAGTTCTACAGCACTTCTAGCTAACAAACTAAAAATGGAGCCATATCTCTTTCTACAAGGCCTTTTAAGGATAAACTGTCTAATTATGAAATGACATTTAAATTATTTTTACTTTTAACCCAATAACCAACCACCCATGATCCGCAATGCAGACTTTTCTATCCAATTACAAAATACCACCCAGACCCATGAAGAAGAAGGTGAAAAAGGACTGGCCTATGCCCTAAAACCTCCATCTTGCTTTATATACATTACTATATTCTAAAACCTTAAACTCTAAGGTTTTCTACCATGTGATATCACACACTTGTATTCAAACCACACGCCCATAATCCCAGTGCTGTCACTCAATTTTGGAAGCCTTTTCCATAGCCTCAGGTCAGTGCAGTGTTTGCTTGGGGGTCAGTGCCTGTCAGCACAGAAAGTCTGAAATTCTCAGTGCCCAGGGTTCCAACAGGTATCATTAAAAAAAATCTTATGATCAGTGGATGCACCAAAGCAAAGATTGACTCGGTGGACAGGGGAGGATAAGGCAGCTGTAATCTGTGACTCATGGCTTGGAATATTTGCTTGACATCACATGCATGGGACTGAACAGATGGCCCAGCCCCAGCTTCCAGTCACACGGCAGCTGCATCTGGCCTTCATATCACTGCAGAGCTTAGGTTGGACCACTGGTGTGGAACAAACACCCCCAGCATCTCCACAGGCTACTCCATGTCATAGATCCCCTGCACATCACACACAGCTGCACCATTTTTTATGCAGATGGTGACCTCAGTTGTAGGAATATCCACTGTGCTTGCTTGGAGGGAGATTGGACTGCTTTTTGAATGGTTTGACTTGATGATTTCAGAGGTCTTTTCCAACCTTAGTGATTTTATGATACCTTTGGTATTCCCCAGTGGGTTTGGGGTATTTACAGCTTCTGCCTGCTGGAGGTCATCTGTATGATTCTTGCACAGGTGCCCAGCTGTCCTAGAAGCAGGACTTGGGCAAACTGCAGTGCAGAACCCCTGTGCTTACATTAACCCAGTGAGTCCTGCTGGGAGGACAAAGCCAGCCAGGGCCTCAGCCAGTTTGGAGCATCAGCATGGAGTAAATGCATATCTGTTCACAGAAATACAATAGAGAAGATCAGGCTTTAACATTATCCTGTGAAGATGTCCAAGTGTAAATGGAAAAAAATAGAAAATTTTGGCATCCAGCATTTATGCTTTTTTCACCCAATCAAGCATAATTAAAAAAGAAACAATATGCAATGTGTCTCTTAGCAAGGGCAAGTGGTAAAGCTACTATCCAAAAGTCATTTGTCCTGTTGCCAAGTACACTGAAAGCAGAGTTTGAAATGTGGTTTGAGAGTCTGTGCTCTCTCCACCCTTGGAGATCCTTGAAGGACAAAGTGCCGGGCCTGCTTTGAGCAGTGCTTGCAGCAGGTGACTTCCAAAAGTCCACTGCAGCCTGCATTATTCATGGTTCTGATGCCTTGGGAAGGCTGGACTGGTACAGAGATTGGACAGAGCTGGAGAATAAAGTAGGTGTTTATTGAAAGGCCTTTAGGGATACACTTTGGGCAGGACAAGAGCCTGGCCAGGGCTACACCCAAGGTGGACCCAAAATGGTCACAAAATGGACAAACGGTCATCAGGTCTCACACTTTGATCAGTTTGGGTCCATTTGCACATTGGGGTTTCACTGTCCAATCCCAGCTCCAGCTGATGCAGTCCCACCCTTCTTGTTCTCTCCCTCCAGCCCCTGTTGTTTGTGCTTTGGGGCCTGAAACCTTGTCCCAGTTGTCCTTGGTGTGCAGCAGGAGAAGGATTTGTTTTGTGTCCGTGCTGTGTGCAGAGAGCTGAGTGACCCTGACTGTGAGCTCAGAGCTGCAGCCCTGGGCGGCACAGAATCTAAAAAACATGACAGCTAAAACATAAGACATCAGTTCCATGATTTGATCCATGTTTTCCCTTCCATTTCCCGTTTCTGCCTCCTTGCAGAGCCTGACGTGACCATCGTGAGCGGCCTCAAGGACGCGGTGGTGTCCGAAGGGGACGATGTCACCTTTCGGTGCCAGGTTTCCCACGAGAACGCCAGGGACGTGGAATGGAAGCTGCAGGACGTGGCCCTGCAGAACAACGAAATGAACGAGATCTCGGTGGAAAAGGGCAAGATCCACACTCTGACCCTGAGGAAGGTGACCGAGCAGGACATCGGCACTGTCACTTTCCGGGTGGGACCCCACACATCGACAGCGGAGCTCACGGTGAAAGGTGAGGGCTGCCTGTGGTGTGGGACGGGATCAGTGGGATCAGGAGGTGCTTTGCCTCTGCTGGAAGCAAATTCAAGGCAATAATTCACACCTCGTGTCTCGGGGGTGCTTTTGTTTCCAAAGCATCTGTGGCTGAAATCACCACAGATAAACAGGGGACGTTTCACCATCTTCCTGAAGCTCACTGATTCCCAGAGAAATTACTGGCTTGGCTTCACTACTTGGATGGATAGAGCTGGAGTTTTCATTGCTTCTACCACCCCTTTTAGAATGATAGCATAATATGGGTCTGGAGGGACCTTTAAAAGCCATCAGATCCAATCCTTCTTCATCTTCGACCAGATCAGGTTGCCCAGATCTGGTTTTTTTATTTATTTCTTTCTCTAAACATTATTTTGATTAAATTCTCCATCCAAAATCCTTCTCCTTCCCTCTCAGAAGCTTCTTTTAACCCATGAGTACATAATACAGAAGTCAGAGGATTTTTTTTTAATACTCAACCTATTTAGTGTTCAGCTGTAGCTTTAACAACGCAGGAGATGAGACAAAGGTGCCTGCAAAACAAAGAAAACAAAACAAAGAAAGCAAAGCGAACAAATCCTTTGCTTTGTTTGTAATTTCAGTGCCACCTCCAGTCTTTAAGGAGAAACTGCAGAGCAGGGAAGTGCAGGAGGAGGACACAGCTGTTCTCTGCTGCCAGCTCTCCCAGCCCAGTGCTGAGGTGAAATGGAAAAAGGGGCCCCAGGTGATGTCCCCAAGCTCCAAGTATGAAATCAGGCAGGAGGGAACAGTCCATACTTTAAAGATTTATCACTTAAAACCAGAAGACTCTGGCAAATACACCTATGATAATGGAAATGAACAAAAACCAGCTGCTCTGGCTGTTAAAGGTGGAATGTGTTGGGGTTTTTTGAAGATAAGAAACTTGCTCCACTCCCTTAGTTAGGCTCTGCCAAGAGGATTTTTTCTACTGTCCTTGATTTCAGATGTGCTGTGCTGTCAAAAGCAGCTGAGTCCTTTTTATTTGGAAGTCTGTGGTGTCTTAAGCAAAGAAAATGCAGGGACCCAAGTGCAGAAATTACTTCCACACTTTGAAACCCTATGGCCTCTCTCTGGTCACTCAGACAACCAGGGCTGGAGCTAAAATTAAGATAGGACTATTTTTGATGCTTAAACATCCTTTGAACTTTGAACTTTCTGCCTGGAAAAATGGTGATCCAGGTGAAATTGTTCGAACTTGGACACAACTCCAGCTCATGAGCAAGGCACTTAAATGCTTTTAGTGCCAAAGATCTTTAAAATGGGTGTAATGTGACAATATATCTGTGTTTTTTTCAAATCTATCTGTGTTTCTTTCAAATCTGATCTGATACAAATACAATATCAAGGTGGCTTTTTCTGAGATACATGATCAGAAAAAACAAATTTGAGCCAGGATATTGTTAAATCCCACCTTCTGAAATATCCCTGAGGACTCTCCCATGTAGGGCACGCACCTGCCTGCAGTCACACTGACTCCACAACTCAGGGATACCAGAATATTGGTGCTGTA
>VWYN01003354.1:0-12235 GCA_013400075.1 Hippolais icterina | reverse complement strand
TATTATATATTAATATATATTTTTATATATGTACATGCATGTATATTTTATATTTTTATATATATTTGCATGTCCTTTGAGTGTTTTTATCCCATTCTATGATTTTATTTCAAGGATGGAAAGGCTATCTGACCTTCAGTAATAATTACTGAACTTGGTTTGGAATTCTTTGTGAAAAGAAGTCTGAGATATAGGGCGAGAAACGCAGCTCACATAGAAATCAAATTTTTCTTGCTGATTAACTCCCCTTCCTCCTCCTCCTCCTCTATCTAGGTTTGACTTTGGCATCCCTGGAAGCTCTCCTTAGAGAAACCCAGCCAGAATCATCCACGAACTTCACAAACAGCTCCACCCACACCTGAACAATAAAACATCCCTCCATTTTCTATTTTTGTGCCTCACCCATTATATTTTTTTTTCCCCTTTTCCAGGCCTGCCTGTGCTGTTCAAGCAGTGGCTGAAGAACGAGGAGGTGGAGGAAGGGCGCACGGCCATGCTGCGCTGCGAGCTCACGCGGCCACACGCCCGCGTGGAGTGGCGGAAAGGGGACACGGTGCTGCAGCCTGGGGACAAATACGAGATCCGCCAGGAGGGGACACGGGCTGAGCTCCTCATCTACGAGGCTGAGGCTCAGGATGCTGGAGAATACACCTGTGACTCAGGGGATCAGCAAACCACGGCTTCGCTGCACGTCAAAGGTAGGACGAGGCTTGTTTGGGGGCAGAGAAGGCCTGGCTGTGTCCGTCCTTCACAGGGGGGATCCTGGAATCATCCAGGATCTCTCTCTGAGAGACCTGGTCTAGTGGAAGGTTCCCTGCTCATGGCAGGGCCTTAGAACTGGATCTTTAAGACCCCTTCCAACCCACACCTGTTGCAGGGCATTTCCACACCCAAGCAGATGTTTCCAAACAAGGATAAGGGGGTTCAGTTTTACTCCTGAATTTTATGGAAAAGCACCGGAGTCTTCTGTGTTTCTCTCACTGCGGTTGGCCCAGTGCCTGCACAGGGGCACTGGTTGGGCTTTGGAAATGTTCCTCAAAACCTGCAGCTGTTTCTATTGGCAGCAAGCGAAAATGTCCCTTCTTGCTCGTTATATACTTAAGAAGGAGCACAGAGGTGCTCAAGTTCTTTTTGGGGTGCCTTAGCTGGTGCAAGAGGTTTCTCTACACTGTGCCCGTCTGTTGTTTTGTTTCTGCATCGTTTGTTATTTTCTCATTTATTAAACCCTTTGCTTTACAAAGCACACATGAAGAGCTATCTCACAATTATTCTAAGCCATCCTGAGAAGTGCTGGACACCCTCAGAGTGTATTGAGCCTTCATAGAGCTAAAAATATCTGGCTCGACAAGAATTTCAATACAAACCATTCATTCTCTGATTTAGTTTGAAAAAGACCTCTGAGATCACTGAGTCCAACCATTAGAACAACACTGCCAAGTCCACCACTAAACCATGTCCCCAGGTGCCACATCCACATGGAAATTTTATTGCTGAATAACTCTGCGAAATCAAACTGGAATATTTCACCATGCCTAGGACAAGTCCATTTTAAATTGATCCATTGTATCTCTTAGCACCTGAGCAGCCCATGAATTGTGGCTCTTCACCTTCCTTAGTGGCTGTGGGTTTGGATTTTATAGTTTCATTCATTTTGTATTAAGATTTCTATGGTTTTGGATTTTACACTTTTATTCATTTGGTACTAAGAACTCTATGGTTTGGGATTTTACAGTTTTATTCATTTTGTACTAAGAACTCTATGGTTTGGGATTTTACAGTTTTATTCACTTTGTGCTAAGAATTCTATGTCTTTTGGATTAGATCACACTTGTATATTGTGGATTTAGTCACCATAACAAACTCCTGGTCAGAGCATGTGGCTTCAGAGATTAAATATCCAAAATCTCATGTGCCAGCTGAGGGAACTGGGGTTTTCTTAACATGGAGAAAAGAAGGCTTTGAGGGAGATGTTATCACTCTCTGCAACTACTGGCAGGAGGTTGTAGTGAGGTAAAGGTTGGTCTATTTTCACAAGAAACAAGCTATAGGATGAGAGGAAATGGCCTCAAGTTGCATGAGCAGGGGTTTAGACTCGATTTTAAGAAATAATTCTTTGCTGAAAGGGTGGTCAGGCATTGGCTCAGACTGCCCAGAGAAGCAGAGGAGTCACCATCCCTGGAGATATTTCAAAGCTGTGTAGATGTGAGACTTGGGGATGTGATTTAGTGGTGGATTTGGCTGTGCTGGGTTAATGGCTGGACTTGATCTTAAAGGTCTTTTCCCACCTAAAGGGTTCTGATTCTCAGTGATTGGTGGTGTTATGCTCTGTGTGCTCACACTGAGAATGGTGACTATGGCCATGTGAAGACCTTTAGAGCCCCTGCGACCTCTGGCAGCCCTTTATGGAGCAGCACTGGACACCTTTGCAGTATCAGCAGCTGATTCCATGAGTGGCCAGCAGGCAAACTGTGATTCAAAAAGAGAGGGAACTGGAGAAGTTACCAGAAGATTTCTCACCTCTGAGCGCCATCACTGATGCAGTTGCTTCTCCACCGCAGTACTGCCAGTGCTGTTTAACAAAGAGCTGAAAAACGTAGAGGCTGAAGAAGGGGGAACGGCTGTTTTGCACTGTGAGATCTCCAAGCCCGACGCTCCTGTTGAGTGGAGGAAAGGAGGGGTGGTCATTCAGCCCAGTGACAAGTACGAGGTGAAGCTGAAGGGCAGCGTAGCTGAGCTGATCATCCATGGTGTAGAACCTGATGACTGTGGGGATTATACCTGCAGCACTGGATACGAGATCACCACAGGGTCTGTGTATGTGCAAGGTAAGGTGGTGAAACGTGGTGGAAATGCTCCAGTTTTCCGCCTGGATTTCTTACTCCAAAATCTTTGACAGTAACTGGCCAAACAGCAGAAAGCCCATTCTTTTCTTTCCTGATTCCAGTGGAGATACAAATACTCCACTTCCAGGCTGGGGTTTGACCCATCTTTTTAAGTTAAACTAGTTTAACCATACTATGTTTCAGAACAGATGGTGGTACTGCTGAAAAACTTGGAGCAGTGCTCGTAAAAATATTGAAATTCTTCTCACAACTGATTGCAGCTTCTATCATTGTTGATAATCTGATTATTCCTTTAAAGCACCCAAGTGAACATTTAAATCTTTTAGTGCCTCTTTGCCTCATACAACTTCTGCAGATGGTTGCAACACACAGGAGAGCCAGGTGTGACCTGGGCAAGGAGTGGAGTTTCCTCCCAGCAAAATGATGTTTGCAGGCACACACACTGCTCCTACAAGCAGCTGGAGGGATGGAAGGTGATTTCTAACCATCCTCAAGAAAATTTTAGTTCTTTTTTCACCTTGGAAAAGCACTATCAGTTTAACTCTCCTTGGAGTTGCACTTGGGCTTGGGTTAGTTCCACAGGGAGCATCTCTTGCGCATTTGTTTTTGTTTTCCTTTGGCACCTTCTCTTGCTCTGTCACGCAGAAGAAGCAGCAGTGGTAGTGAGTGGTTTAAGGAACACAGACGTCTTTGTGGGCGAGTCAGCCACGTTCACCTGCGAGCTCTCACACCCGGGGGTGAAGAACGTGCAGTGGTGGCTCGATGGGACCCTCCTCCACAACAACCTGGTGACCGAAATCTCTGAGCAGGACGGCAGGATCCACACTTTAACCCTAAATGATGTGGCATGCCATGACTCGGGCACTGTCACCTTCAGAGCTGGGTCCCTTATATCTTCAGCTAAATTATTAGTCAAAGGTATTTCCCTGTGAGCAAAAAAACCATGTGGCCACCTCTGGACTTGGCTCCATGTGCTGGTGCTTCTGCCTTCCAGGCTACCCTTACTAAATCTTTTCACAGTTCTCCTGTGCCCTGCAACTTTCCCACTCTGGAAGTCACCCACTCTCACCCCAGAATTCTTCTGGGTACAACCACACTGATTTTTTGCAGTGGTTCAGGTGAAGGGAGGGTTGCAGGGTCAGGGCTGCTGCTTTCAGCTGACGTCAAAGAAGAAATGAACATAAACATCTGTGGTATCACCTGACTTTATATCCCCACTTCAGCCTTTTTTTCATAATACCACAAAATCTTACAGAGGTAGTAATTCCCAAAATTGCCACTGTGCTGCTCCACAGATGGTCTACTGGTGCTGAGCTCTGCATGTTCCCAGGACAGGATTTTGAGCTGTTCTTGGAAACCAATGGGTGTGCAACATTCCAGTAACACAGAGACCAAATGTGCCTCGTTTTTGAAAGCTCATCCCTGCACTGGCAAAGCTTTCTGGTCTGTTGAATAAAAGTTTTTCTCATTTGGTAAGGGTAGCCAAAAGCTGCAAATAACACCAAGCTCCAGACTTGATAAAGCAAGCTCTTTCCCACCCAGTCCTTTTATAGCCATGGTGAAGATCTGTTATTTTTCAGGCAAAATTAAGGCTTAATCCCTGCTTGGAAAAGGGACATATACAGAGATATAAAGGGTTAAAAGATCTTTATTCAAATCTACTCCTGTGCTATAACTAGGCCACAACAGGAATGATCCAAAATGTGTAATTGTAGTCAGTGGTTGATGTCTCCTTCTCTGCATTATGTGTTCCTTGTACACGAGGGAATTTGGTTCTCTGCGAAGATAAAATGCAAAATCACTTCTTCATGATATAGAATGATGCAGTGACAACACAGTGCGCAGACTCTGCAAGTCCTGTGTTGCATCCATTTTCAGAGACAGAATTTGGTTCTGAGCTCTCCAGGCAAAGAATTCCAGTGGGCCTAAAACATAAGTTAAAAATAAATGCATCGTTAGGGATATTCTGCTTAGTGAATTAAGGGGCTCCTGAGAAATTTCCATTTCATGGAATCACAGTGTCTTTTATTTTGGAAGAAATCTCTGGAGATCATCCAGTCCAATCCCATAACTCGTGCAGGTACACACATGTATTCGATATTTTGTGCTTCCATGAAGCCAATTCCTGAATTGCAAACCTGGATCACAGTAGCAGTATTTTATAACTGGATTGGGATAGCCCCAGTTACACTGTGCTCAGTAACTCTTGATTTCATAGGAATGTGAAACACTTGTAAAATTCCAACCGTCCTTGTATTGACAATTTTGTACACTTTATTTTCTCCAGAAATTTAAACATAAATCTTGGTTTGAAAGATATTTCAGTCTATCAAGCCATCCATGGCTTGCTTTTCATCGAGGAGCAAGTTGACTTTGTTCCATGTGCCTCATTCTCCTGGTTTGAGGCATGTTAGTAATTGGATTTATTCTGTAACAAGTGAGATCGCAGCTTCATGCTGGGCCTTCACAACATCACTGCCCTACAACTGCATTCATTCCACAACCTGGAGTGGTGGTTCACAGATGATGGGAGGAGAATGCAAAAGGGTGAAGGAGCTGCTGCTGTTTTCTAGCTCCTCTGGGCAGGTGAGAATTGCAGGTTCTGGAGCACACGTTGGCTCCTGAGTCCCAAAGAGCTCCTGCACAAGTGAACAGGGCCACCAAGGTCCTTGCCCTGGCCATCAGTGAGGGGACAGTGGAACCAGGACCTTCTCCAGCACCACAGGTGATATTTGCTGTGAGAAACACCTTTCTACATCTCCTGGAAAGGGATGGAGTTGTGCTCCCCAGCTGCACAGACACCTGCTTGTTTCTTCAGCCAGCAAAACATCTCCAAGATCTTCCATGGAGGCCTCCTCTCCATAAACACAAGAGGCAGATGCTCAGAGTGGCAGAGGGAACAGTTAGCAGGATCAAGCCTTGCAACAAGTTTCCAAATGATGTTTGCAAAGTTCTCTTTGCTCCCCAAAATCTGCCAGGAGCATCCCAAACCCTCAGCCTGCTGCAGCAGTTTCAAGAGGAACATTCCAGAGATCCTCTGTGGGTTATTCCAGCTGGCTTGTGAGCACAGCAACTATTTGAAGAATAAGGACATCACAGAATCACAGAAAGTCCTGAGCTGGAAGTTCCTCAAGGATCATCGTGTCCAGCTCCTGCTGATATCTCAGCTTTCTCTGACTGTCATATTTTTATGTCCCTTTGTAGCCCTACCTTTTTTTTTTTTTTTTTTTTTTTTTAACTTAATTCTGCTGGGAATGNTTTTCCTTCCCTCCCTTTTTTTTTTTTTTTTTTTTTTTTTCTAACTTAATTCTGCTGAGAATGATGTTTCAGAGAAAGTCCCATTTTCAGACTGCACTGAGATTTTTCCTTTTGACCTGCATATTGCATTGTACATGGGTGATCCAGTCTGACATCTCAGGGGGGACTCTTGGCTGCTTTGGAAGCTCACGGTATTTTAGACATAGATATATAGATATAGATACTTTGCCTTACAGCTGCCTCACAAGAAGCAGAACTTGGGTTTTAAAAGTGCTTAAAAGCAGCCTCGTGGATCTCACACCTTCAGAGGAGCTGCATATCCAGCTGCTTTCAGCATTTCATGGACTCTCAATCTGAGATGTCAATGGTTTAAGATCTCTCAGTGATCTCTAGATAAAATGCTGTAAAGGAAATCCTATTGTTTTTCTCCGAACAATGTGTCTGCTGCAGAGGAACACATGAATAATTAAAACAATATTCATCTGTTCCTGTGGAGAGCCCTTTTTTTGTCTCAGTTGTCCTGGATATTTGCTCCTCACATGGCTTCTGACAGCCAAGACCACCCCAGGACAGGAATGAGTGTCTGCATTTGAGGATTTTGCTCCTTTCTGATGAGTAATTAAGTTTTAGTCACAAAAAGAGCTTCCAGTAGAGTTTTTGTGGTGTTTTCCTATTGCTCTGTGAGGTTGAGAGTTGCAGGGAACCACTCACTGCAGTCCTCTGCCTCACACTCCTGCCCCACATTCGGGAAGCGGAAGCGTTTTGCATCCAGTGCTTCCCAGCCTGGAAGAACTCAGAAACATTGGGAGAAACACTGAGTCAGCAGTCCAAACTCAGGACTGTTCCAGCACAGGATTTAGTTCCTGGTGGCCCATTTCCCATTGTGATGGTCACGTTCTAATGCACCAGCCTGGCTTCCACCCTGCTCGATGCTGACACAGGCACAGACTAAACTGCTAATCCCCAGTGTGCCCCCGCTTGCACTGTCACTCTGCTTGCTCCCCACGGGCTCTGTGCTTGGCAAAAACCCTCCAAGGGGTGACTTCCACGGGGATCCACTAATGCATGTCCTTCCTGACGTGTTGGTTAACAGATCCCACCATTGAAGTGGTCAGTCCCATGCAGGACATGACTGTTGATGAAGATGGCCCGGCAGAGTTCATATGCCAATATTCTAGGCCAGTGCACGCCATCTGGAAGAAAAATGATCAGGAAATACATGCAGATGGGCAGCGAGTGATTATCGATCAGGACTGGAATGTGAGCATGCTAAAAATTAACCCCACGGTCCCAGAAGACACTGGCATCTATTCTTGTGAAGCTGAAGGCATTAAAGTGATGGCTACACTTGATGTTCAAGGTGAGGTCTTCCAGCCAGAGAGGAAGACTACCATGGGTTCCAAATCAAAGAGGTAGAAAAAAATCATGCCAGGGCTTTGCAACAGGGGGCACGTCAGATACCTGCTCTTGGTGTTCACTCCTGTACTGAAAATGAGGATAAAAATAGTTGGGGGATGATGGGAATTAAATATGAAACTGCAGCATTATCTTATTTCTAATTAAAACTCACTCATTACACTGCTCAACCCATCCCACCTCTTCTGCAATGAGCTGGAATGTCAGTGTGATGGTATGTGTCCTGCTGAATTGTTGCAAAATCTCAGGTTGTATCATTGGTCCAAAGGACGAATATGAATATTTTTTTGCTGTTAAAGAGTGTTTTTTACAGCGTGACATAAAACCAGTAACTAATGGATAGCATGGAATTCCATTTTATTTTGCTGAGTAAAGGAGCTTGGTAATTTACCTATTTCAAATAGTGATCCCTCAAGAATTACCTCCTCACTCAGCACTCACATTTGTGGAGACCCTGAGGAACAATATATACAAAAATTAACAAAAAGCTAGGATTTTACATGGAAATTTCTTATTTTTTTCTGCTGCATATGGAATTCTCGGGTTTGGTTACCAAGTAAATCGGTGCGATCAGCAACAGCAGGTTCTGATTTCTGAATATTTGTGGCTATTTTGCCTTCTTGCTTAACTGGAGCTGGTTGTTAGTGCAGAAGAACAGGGTGTTATTTATTATAATGTTTTCTACATTGATAAACACTTTCCATTGTAGGGATTTAAAAGGATTTTAATGAACATAATCTAAAAGCATCCCAGAGGAGGTGCAATTGGCTGCTTTCCATAATTAGGGAAACCAGTGCTTCCAAAGTACACAGATAAACAATTTGGGTTGTTCAGACAAAAATTATACATTCTCCAAGAATGTATAATCTGCAACCTCCTCATTGTTCTCCATAGGTATGAATCTTATAAAAATCAGAATTTTTTTAGTATTAAAGAAGCCCAGATTAGTTTGGGTTGGAAAAGACTGTAAAAGTCATGTAGATCCAACTCCACCTTCCACTATCCCAGGTTGCTCCAAACCTCATCCAACCTGGCCTTGGACATTTCCAGGGATGGGGAGTCCACACACATCATCTCTAGGCATCTTGTTATTAGTAATAAATTAATAAATATCTGGTAGCTTGTGCTTTTTGGGGATGTTTGTTTGCTTTTACTGTTAAATAAATTGCTCTGTTTAGAGGGTTTTTAACATTTTATTAATTTTTACTAATTTTTTATTTTTTTAACTGAGCACAGTTCCAGATGTTCTGCAGAGATCTAAACAGAGATGTCTTGGGGTCTTGGCTTATAACACAAATCATGCTGACCATTTTATGGCATTTGTGTAAACTGTATTTACTCAACTGTGTGTCCCCACCCTTGTGCATGTCATTTGTCCCTGCAGCAGCATGAATTAAACCCACGTGCACCAGCCCACATTTAATTTGGCATCGAGCTAATTGTTTCTGTCCAGGTGCCAACTGATGCATGACTGGAGTGGAGAGGTTTGTGCATGTCTCTGACCCCACAACTCACCACACAGCATGGGAAAATGTCACAGAGCTTTACTATCATTATTATTATTATTATTATTATTATTATTATTATTCAGAAATTTACTATTCAAAGTAATCTTGATAGGGATTTTGATGTTCTGTGTTTCCTAGAAGCAGAAGTATCTCAGATAATCATCACTATAGCTTTGCCAGCCATAATATTCTCTTACATGTATTTTGCAAGAAACGTAATAAGATTTTATCATGAGCTGTCTGTGGATCCGCAGCTCCCCAAGCATGATGATAATTGTGCTGTCTAGGAGATCTTTGGGAAATGTTTCCTTTCTTATGACAAAAGGAATTTGGTTTAACTTTATCTTCCTGAGCTATGCCTTCCTATTGAATATTGGCCTGATTCATACAAATATGACCACTTTTTCTTTATTTATAAAAAATAGCTGGGTTTTTGGAGGAAATCTGGGTGAAATGCTGGAGGTTCTAGACGAATGCTGGAGGTTCTAGATGTTTATCATTACTTTTAAACTGTCTTTAAATCTTTTTATTATATTTTGTTAGAGCGTGGTCGCAATCAACAATTAAGCCTACAAGAACAGTTTATCACATCCACATTTTTCCATCAGCTCTGCAGCAGTGGGAATCATCCAGTGCTCTGAGGCTTGCTAATATACAGAGATATATGGCCAAATAATTAATAATGTTAATTGTCCTTCTTTTCTAGCCAAGAACAGCATTGTCCAGGGCTTGGAGAACGTGGAGGCCGTGGAAGGAGGGGAAGCCCTGTTCGAGTGTTATCTCTCCAAGCCTGAGACCTACAACTACAACTGGCTGATTGACGACGAACCTGCCAAAACCACAGAAAACACTGAGATGGTTTACTTTGAAAACGGGCTCAGGCATATCCTGCTGCTGAAGAATTTAACTCCCCAGGACAGCTGCAGGGTGACTTTCATGTGCAGCGACGCGGTGACCTCAGCCTTCCTCACAGTGAAAGGTAACCCAAGTGCCTGGGCAGGGGAAACCTTCAATTTCTGGTTGGAAAGGGGAAAGAAACCAGGAAAACATGAGTAGGAACAAGGAAAACTTGCATTTATTGTTTGTCTCTTACCTAAATGTTCTTCCCACACAATAAATCATAGAATCGTTCAGGTTGGGAAAGATCTCCGAGATCATGAAGTCCAACCTTTAACTCAACTCAAGCCCACCTCTAACCCACAGAATCACAGAATGTTTTGGGGTGGAGGGGATCATCCAGTGCCACCCCCTGCCATGGGCAGGGACACCTTCCATTATCCCAGGCTGCTCCAAGCCCTGTCCAGCCTGGCCTTGGACACTTCCATGGATCCAGGAGCAGCCCCAGCTTCTCTGGGCACCCTGGGCCAGGCCTCGCCATCCTCACAGGGAAGAATTCCTTCCTAATATCTCATATAAACCTATTCTCTGCCCATCTGAACCCATTCCTCCTTGTCCTGTCACTCCATGCTCTTGCAAAAAGTCCCTCTCCATTTTTCTTGTCACCTCCCTTCACATACTGGAAGGTACAAATTAGATCNTTGCAAAAAGTCCCTCTCCATCTTTCTTGTTGGCTCCCTTCACGTACTGGAAGGTACAAATTAGATTATCCCAAAGCCTTTTGTTTTCCCTGAAAAACAAAAATCTGAAAAAATCCAATTCTCTCACCCCGAAAGAGATGATGCTTTACAATTTCTCCATTTTCTTGTTCTGTAGGATGTGACACAGTTTATAAGCAGCACCAGTTGGCCCTGAGTTAGCAGCAAATGACTCTCTCAGAGTTGTCATTATTCTGATGAGTTTGGTTGTGTTTTTGGACACTTCAGGGTTTCAAAGAGAAGGGTTTTATCAGCAACAATATTATCTCTGTATCTTTTTACTTTATGCTATTACTGGAGACCCCAGTGGGGACCAGAACCCTTTCTGTACAAGAAAGTAAGAGTACAAAACAAATCAGTGCCCATTTTGGATTAGATAGAGCTTGGAGCAACCTGATCTGGTGGGAGGTGCAACAAGATGAGCTTTAAAGTCCCTCCCAAACCAAACCATTCTGTGATTCTAAACCTTCTGTTCTGGCAATATACATAAACCTTTTAATGATCTCCGTGGTCCCCAAGGCCTGTTCAGATCTTCAGCACAGATATTCACCAAATCTCTCAATTGTTTCTGTAACTGAGGGCTTGATCACTGATTTTAACCTACAGGGTGGCGCCTGCAGTTCTTGCAGCCCCTCACGGATGTGGAAGTGTCTCTGGGGGAAAAAGCAACTTTTAGCTGTGTCCTGAGTGAAGCTGTGCCAGTTAATGAAGTGGCCTGGTACAGTAATGGCATAGAGATCCAGTCGGGTGAGGACTGGGAGGTACAAGCAGATGGAAACAAATACAAACTTATTCTGAAAAAAGCCCAACCGCATCATTCTGGAGAGGTGACCTTTGCTTCCAGGGAGGCCATTTCATCAGCCAAGCTTTCTGTGATAGGTAAGTGTGTGTTGTTCCAGCCCAGGGGCACCCAAAATCTCAGACTTTGGTATTGAGCTACAACACTGAGCTTTCCAGTCTTGGTGCAGATTCTTTCCACTTTGCCTCACATGTCCCAAAATAGTGTTCTAAGACTGAGAAGATACTACTGGCAACTTATTCTTCAACCAGAAGTAATCCACTTCATCAGAAGAAAAATGTATCAGGCTAGGGATGGTAGAGATGCTCCCCAACTTTCTTTAGCTGCAGTCTTTTGTAAAATGTAACATAAACTCTAACAAAAATCAGAATTCTGAGTTCACCTTCACTCTTAGCAAATGTGGACACAGGAGGAAGCTGAGCTAGAGTCCATGAGAGTGGAAAAATGATCCAGGACAGCAGAGGAATCTTTGAAAGCTGCTAATCAGCTCAGGTCTAGGGCAGCCAGTTTTCCAGATTAATGAGCGGCATATTAAAACCTTCAAGGGGACACCCATGAAGCACACACCTCCTGCTTCAGACACACGAGAGCTAAGTAGAGAAGATGATAATTCCCTAATTCCCTGGTGGAGGAGGTTCAATAATGACATGTCAGTGTCCATTTCAGCACACAGGATCTGGCTCTTTCCCACAGTGGGACAAGTGGGTCACCCAGCAGTGGTCACACAGCACCATCCCAGTGATGGTTATGAGATAATTAAATGTATTTTAGCTGTAGTTGAGATGTTAAAGAGTTACTGATGGACCATCAATACTT
>VWYN01003353.1:249471-367599 GCA_013400075.1 Hippolais icterina | reverse complement strand
GGGGAATGGGAAATGGGAACAGGGGATATAGATGGGAATGGGAATAGGGAACGGGAAGAGGGAATGGGCATGGGAGTGGAGAATGGGGATGGGAACGGAGAAGGTGGAATGGGGATGGGAATAGGAACGGGAAAGGTAATAGGGATGGGGACAGGAATAAGAACGGGGACAGGAATATTAACGGGAACAGGGACGGGGATGGATGAGAACAGGAATGGGAACCAGAGTGGATGGGAACAGAAATGGAGATGGGAATGGGAAAGGGAACAGGGATGGGAACAGGGATGGATGGGAATGGAGATGGAACAGGCAGGAATGGGACAGTTGGGATGTCCCAGGGTGGATCCAGGGACGGATCCAGGGATGGGACAGCTGGGATGTTCCAGGGTAGACCCAGGGCTGGGAACAGCTGGGATGTCCTGGTGTGGATACAGGGATGGGGACAACCAGGCTGTCCCAGGGTGGATGGAACCAGGGCTGGGAATGGCTGTGATGTCCCAGTGTGGTCCCAGGGGTTGTCCCCAGGCTCAGGGACAGCTGTGACCCGCTGTGGGCTCTGCACAGGGTGGTGACACGGCCTCAGGCCTCAGAGTGGCACAGGAGCAGTCCCATGACTTTGGGAAGGTTCCAGAGGCTTCATCCTGTGGGACACAAAGGAGTTGGGGGAGCAGGGGGTGGCTCAGGGGCCTCTCACAAATTCCACCCATAGGTGACTGTGGTACCAGGGTGTCCCAGCCCTCCCACAGGAATTCCCATTCTTCCAGCCCACCCAAAGGAAAACCACAATGGTGTCACCCTACTTAAATACCCAAATCTTTGGAGTTTAGCCCTAACAGTTTAAAACAAAGGCATTACAGCCCGTCATGAGCAAAGGCAGCAGGACGGGAGCACAAGACAGTCCCTGTGACATTATTCTGTGACCACTGAATCAAACCAGACAAATAAACCCCAAACTTATGAGTTGCTATGAAAACACCTTTTTAAAATTACACTTTATACACAAGATCACACGGGGACCTAAAACAACTCTTCTGGGGAAGTTTCATTGTGCTGGGAAAGCTGCAGCTGGGAGGGAGGGGGAGTCCTCCTGATCCCCCTCATTTACAAATGATCCCTGACTCAGTTTTCCTTCTGGGAACACCCCACGTAACACTGACCTTGTTCTTCTCTCCCCATTAATCCCTTTCTAAACCCACTCCTACTCAAGCAGCTGCTGCTCCCACTAACAGATGCCCATCGAAGGCAGAAAGAAACAAGCAATAAATGCCCACCATAAACTTGGGGTCTCCACCCTGCGGGGTGGGAGGATCAAGGCGAACTGGTGCACTAAAAACACATAAAATAAGTAGGGAAATAGTTTCCTATCAGCTCACTCCAGCCCAGGATGTTTAGCAATGTTGCAGATCAAAGCACACATGGTATTTACACTTCAGTAAGGTCCTGAGCAAACAGATGGGTGGGTGATACCCAGCTCCCCTTGCTCCATAGGAAGGCTGAAAAGTTCCCCATTTCCAATGGAATAATAACTTCCACAAGTGATTTTTAAGCCCTCAGGTTTGTGGGTTAGTCAAAGACAGGGTTTAGCTTCGTGTGGGCACTCCCCTGAGTGGATCCTCCACAGAAAGGAAGCGCTTAAAATGAGGGGATTTGGTTAAAATCATGTGTGGACCCCAAATCCACATGATCCCAGCCCTCTGCTCTCCATTTATGTCTCTGCTTTTCATGCAGATTTATCCAAACTCTACAGCAAACCCTCAGGTTTTCTCCCCAAATCCAAGGGCCTGCAATGCCAAAGCAGGAGCAGCACAGACAACAACTAGCACAGTGGGGAAAACCTTCTGCAGTGGAAGTATTCTGTGGAGGAGGTGGGAAAAGTATTGATTCATTTATTATTAGGGATGCCCTGGTTTTAAAAGTCAGGTGAGGAAATCAGGTTGTCAGTGTGGTATTTTGAAGTGGTTTCTTGAGCAGATGGTAAGTGGGGAGGCAGGTGAGATGTCACTCCCCACCCTTAACAGGCTTGGATGGGGTTTTATTCCACTTGCAGCAGGAAATTAAAGGGTAGAGGGAAGGAAAACCCTGGGACAGCCTGCTTGGCCACCTTGGAGGGCAGCTGAGAGGTGACATCCCTTCCAGTGTCAGCTTTGGTGGCTCTCGGGAATTCCAGCAAAGGTTTCTCTTCTTGACTCCAGACCAGTCAGTCATTTCTTTGCAATTCCCAGCTCCGAATTCCTGTCCCCAGGATCGTGATTAATGCCTGAGGGTGGGGCCCTGCATATCGCCTGATATCTGCATTTGTGTCTGTGTTTGCTCTTGGCCCCACGGTTTCAAGGAAAAAGAGTAGCTTTTGTTCCTTATCTCCTCTGGTTTTCTGTCTCCCCCTGTATCATGTTTGGTTGATGGTAATTAAATAAACTGTATTCCCAAAGCATTCCAAGTTGGGTTTTCATGGCTTTTCCAGCCTTTGCTGCTGGTGATTTAATTTCACAGACCCCTTGCCCCCTGGGCAGACAGGAAAACCTGAGGGCAGGACGGGAAAACTGCAGACCCAGGGAATGCAATCCTGGTGTTTGCTGTTGTCCCTTGCAATTTGGCACAGCTGGATTTGAATGCAGCCACAGATTTTGGGGGGCAGTTGGAAGGAAGAAGCCAAGGGAAGCCATGTCTGAGGCTTCAGGGGCTGAGTTGACAAAACTGAGGAAACAGAGCCCAAAGTGCTGCCTCTACTCATGGAACAAGGATTCAACAGCCTCTGAGGTGCCATCCTGGGTGTAAATCCCCTTTATCCCATTTCTCCAGACACCAAATCCCATGGATTTTAAAACCATGGCGATGGCCAAGGCCTTCACTGGCCTCACACGGATGGGCACGGCCTCGTGCCCAGTGATGAGCGAGATGACGGAGGAAGCTTTGGTGCTCACTGCTGTGGGAAAACTTGTGGGTTTGGGGGAACAGAAGGATGGGAATCAGCTCCCTGTTCCAGGCTAGCCTGGCTTAGGATGACTGACACCATCAGCACAGATAAAGGAGGGGGGTGGGCCTCCCAGGGATATAAACCCACCCTGCTGAGCCAGCAGCGTTGGAGCTGCAGGTCTGGACAGGGTAAGGAGAGGGGATTTCACTGCCCTGGTGCTCATCAGGGAGCTCAGGGCATGGGGGGAGGCTGCAGGTCCTGAGCTGCTCCAGCAGCCCCAGGCAGGACAAGCCACTGCATCCCTGCCAAGGCCCACATCCCAAAACTGGGACACAGAACCACTGGGATTCCCTCGGTGATGCCTGACAGCGCTGTGTGTCCACAGTGACATAAATGTCACCTGAGGCATCGCCCAGGTGCACCCAGCTGGTTCCATGTCCCTGCTGTGGGCACTGCAGAGGCTTCTGTCCTTCCTTGGATCATCACCCGTCCTTGTTGTTCCCTCTCCAGGGCAGTCCCAGGATGAGGAATCTCCTCCTTGCTGTGCTCCTGGCATGTGGTAAGTGCCCTGCTGTCCCTGGCCAGCCCAAACAAACCGTGGGTCTTTGTGCACAATTCAGGTTTTTGTTTCAATCTGGCACTCTCTCTCTAGTGCTTCGTGTAGAACTGCTGCAGTCCTGGAGAGCTTGGTGATGGGGAGGTTTTGGGATGCTGAGATCCATATTTATTTGGGGAGGCCCTGGAGCTTGTTGTCACCTTTCCTATCTGTGCCAAGCCCATGGCTGATCCTGGTGATGGGGGCTTGAAGTTTGCAGCATGGCAGAGCCAGTCCAGAGGGCAAAATATCTTGTGCCAGACCAAATCCAGAGGCTGGAAAAGCCAGACTGGAAAAGCCATCCTTCCTGAGAGGATGGCCCTGGCACAGGGTGCCCAAAGAAGCTGTGGCTGCTCCAATCCTAGAAGTGTCCAAGGCCAGGCTGGATGGGTCTTGGAGCAACCTGGGAGAGTGGGAGTTGTCCCTGCCCACTGCAGGAGGTGTAACAAGACAGGCTTTGAGGTTCCTTCCAGCCCAAACCATTCCACGATTCTATGATTCCATAATTCTAGAGGAGGGGATAAAGCTTCTTGTGGTTCATATCCTGAAAGTGCACGCTCCCAGCAATGCCAGACCAAGTTAATGGCCCTGCCCGGTGCAGGGTGCAGGGAATGCCACCGGGCTCCCGGCTCTGCTCCGGCCCGAGCCCGTGCCGTGTCCCCGCAGGGCTGCTCCCGGCGGGCACCAGCGTCCTGGAGCTGGAGCGGATGATCCGGGCGGCCACGGGCAGGAGCGCCCTGCTGTCCTACAGCTGGTACGGGTGTTTCTGCGGCATCGGGGGCTCCGGGACCCCCGTGGATCCCACCGACCGGTGAGTACCCAGAACGGGTCACTGCTCCCAGCCCCTAAGAGTCCCTCGCTGGCGTCCTTCCAGCGCTGGGGTGGGGTGTTTTACACCAAGTCCCGCTGTTGCCTTACCGCCTCCTCTTCTTGGTCGCCTTAAATTTGAGGCAGGACCTTCCCCTGCCCTCCAGGTGTGGGGAGGGTAGAGTTTGGGAGCCGCGGTTTGACGTGGTGTCCCCGCAGGTGCTGCCAAGCCCACGACTGCTGCTACAGGAGGCTGCGGGAGGGCAGCTGCAGCCCCGTGATCACCCCGTACAGCTTCACCTCCACCGACGGGCACATTGCCTGCAGTGAGTTCCGAGCAGCGCTGCTCCCCGAGACACCCCATCCCCGGAGCATCCATCCTCTGGGTGAATCCAGCCCCATCCCCGGCCGGCTGGGATAATTAAATGGGCATTGAGGATGCGGGCAGGTTGGGGAGGGCACAGGGACACGCTGCTCTTTCCCCTTCCCCCCGGGCTGGCTCTGCCCAGCGAAGGCACCGCAGGGCTCCGTGTTTCCCCCCTGCAGGTGATGAGCAGAGCTGGTGCGAGAGAGAGACGTGCCTGTGCGACACTGCGGTGGCCTCGTGCTTCGCCAGCACCCTGCCTTCCTACAACGATTCCTACCGCTTCTACTTCAAGCTCAAATGCCAAGGAAACAAGCTCCAGTGCTGAGGAGGGGGAATCTGCACACAGAGTTCCAGATTTTGGCCGGGTTTCCCCAGCAAGAAAAGCCTGGGTTGGAGGCTCAGAGAAGGGAGAGTCCCCGAGGCTCCCCGTGAGGCGCTGCTCAGGGTGAGAAGGGCACACACACCATGGATGGAGACCCACCAGTTCCTGGAAAGACACACCAACTTCTTTTTGTGCCTTCCTCCTCTCTTGATTTCATTTCCCAGCAAAGAGAATAAAGAGATACAATAAAAGGGATGCAAACTGGTTCTCCATGATATTTTTCTGTAAGGGCTGCTGAGACTGAGGCACTGCAATGGTGGCTGCTGAGTTTGGGGAGCACCTCTGCATCCTACACCTCAGCCACACCATTTGCCTGACACCCCAACATTTCCATGGTCCTGACAGGGCTCTAATTCACACATCTATCCCAAAGTGGAGCAATAAGTTTGAGGAAAAGGTTGCAGAAGCTGTGACTGCCCCTGGATCCCTGGAAGTGTCCAAGGCCAGGCTGGACAGAGCTTGGAGCAACTTGGGATAGTGGAAGGTGTCCCTGCCCACGGCAGGGGGGCGCTGGATGAGCTGTAAGATCCTCTCCAGCCCAAACCAATCTGGGATTCTATGAATTTCTAATTCCTAGCTCAGAAGGCACATCCAAACAGCTCTGTGAGGAACGCTAACAAAACACTCCCAGGAATACAACAAGAGGCTTCAATCACAGCAAGTTTTAAGTTGTAAATAATTTTTCTGTTCCTCTTGTCCAGAGTCAGGACAACCTGAACCACAGCTCAGCACAGGGAGAAGCTCACAGGAGTATCCCCAGGATCTTCTGGGATGTTTGGCTTCTGGCACATCAGGATTTTACTAGGAATGACACAACTGCTCTTTTATATCTATTTCCTGCTATAAACAATTCCATACAAAGCACATTTCATAGAAATGTATTTTCTTATGCAAACACACTAAAAGCGGGAAAACAACATGAGTACATAAACTGATTGCAAATGATTAATGAGGCAGTAATTAGCCTGAGGAGCATTAATGGGCTATGAGCAATTCAGATAAGCACAAGGCACATGCCAGCCAGGGAGCACCACTCGTGACACCAGAGACAAAGTGGAGCTGGAATCAGGGCTTGGCTAAAAACTTTGTCATTGGAGGACAACAAAAAACTTTTCTTCCAGCACATATGATAAAAGATACAGACAGATTACCTTCCTTCCTTAATGTCCCTCCCAAACCAAATCAGTCTGGTTATGATTCTTGGAAATAAGAGTTAAAGAATAATCATCCACAGAGGAAGGAAGATTTATGACCACTTATATTAGGCAAGTGCTAATTTAGGAGGGCAGTTGATAACTGAATGGTTTCTGCAGAAGGGCGTAATGAGAGGGTGGAAAAATCACAAGGAGAGAAATAAAGGGAAGTTGCACTTTCTCACCTCAGAATACTCATTTTGCTTCTCTGTTTTCTCATGGTGACTGAGAGTGTAATCATCCAGTGTCTGCCCAACCTTGTGTCTCTGGGAATTGCACATTTAGAGATGCTTTCAGTGTTGCCCATAGACTTTTCCCAAAGAAGTGATAATTCTCCTTGAACCACCTTATACCCCCTTGAAAGCCCCAAACTTGCTGTGTCCATACCCAACCTGAACTAGAACTGTTCTTTCCCCCTGATGCAGCTCCTTGGTGCTGGGAAGGGTGGATGAAAAGACTCTTGGGCATCTCTGACCGAGGCAGAGCGTGTTTGCTTCCTCCTTGGGCTGGAAGTGACACAGCTCTTCCATCTCAACCCACCCAGCACCCACCCCATGCGTGGGGTACGGAGCTGGGGCGTTAGGGGATTCCTTGGGAGGGGAAGGATGGCACTTCTCCTTTACAGGAAAGCCCAGTCAGAGAGGTTTGGGTCAAAGGAGCCCCAGGCAGATGGAAGCAAACTATATAAAGCAAGCGCAGTTGGCTGCAGCGCACTGCAAGGCAGCATGGCTTTCCCAAGGTAAGTGGGGATGGAGGATTGATTTCCTTCTTTTCCTCCTTTCACCAGAAGCTGTGGTGCAAGTGGGGAGTGAGTGCCATGCTGGGGAAGCAGGATTGGAGGGGATGCTGCCTGAGACACCAGCCCAGAAGACGTGCAGAGGGTGCAGCCCTCGAGGGCTGAACATCCCTCCAATTTTTCTCCCTTTCTCCTGATTTTGCTTTTTCCCACCCTCTCCTATCTGATTCCCATCGCTTCCCATCCCTGACGCTTTGTGCTGAAACAACGGGCACATCCTCACCCCCCTCATCACTCCTAGTCCCTGGAGAGAGGGAGAACCTCTGCTCCTGGACGATGAGGAAGGAAAGAAGGTGCTTGGTATAATAGAGAATGGTTTGGTTTCCTCCCCCAGAGCTGTCAGATGGATGAACGCTCTCCTCGGCCTCTCTGTGCTGTTTGTGTGGGGTAAGCCTCCTCTCTCAGTCCAAGGTTCTCTGTGCAGTCACATCCATTGAAATTAGGCTGGTGATTTCTTCACCTCTCCCCATCACCAGCTCTCCCAGACATGCAACAACACTCCTGTGTCAAGCTGGGAACACATTTCCTCTCCATTGCAATATCATCTCTAGGACATCACCACCCTGCTGCCAGTTTGGGGGCTGGAGGGATGGAGCTGCTCTTTGGGGGGCAGGGAATCAGCGTGATCTCCTTGATTTTCCCCTGTTCAGGCTTGTCCCCAGCCCACGGGAGCCTCTTGGAGCTGCAGCAGATGATCTCAGAGGCGACAGGGAAAAATGCTCTTCTGCATTACGGCTTCTATGGCTGCTACTGCGGCCTGGGGGGCAAGGGGCAGCCCAAGGATGCCACAGACAGGTGAGAAATCACTTTAAAACCCCCTTCCCAGCCACGCTCTTGAATATTTCTAAATTTCTGTGGTGAGGGGGGGGGAAACTCCATCCCCTAAAGCTTCGATGTGCAGATGCTGTCAGCTGCATGATACTTGCTACCAAAACCTCCTGAACTACCGCTGCGATGCCAAGACACGGCTCTACCACTACAGCTGGCACCGGGGCAGCCTCTACTGCGGTGAGTAGGGCCCTGGAAAAGGGGGTGTCACCCCCACCCCCCCAAAGCCGGGGCTGATCCTGGGCTCCCCTCGTCCCGCAGGACAGAGCTCCCGGTGCGCTTACTTGTCCTGTGAGTGCGACCGCAGCCTGGCGCTGTGCCTGAGTAGAAATGTCAGGAGCTACAGGAAACGCTACCAGTTCTACCCCAACAACTGGTGCTGATGCTGGAGCTGGGATGCGGGGCCGGAGCATGCGCGGGTCGGTGCCGCGATCGCCCTTCATCCCTGCCTGCGCTGACCGCACCAGAGCTGCTGCAAATTAAATCAACGCGGAAATAAACAATGTTCTTGTTCAACGTCCCCGGTCCTCTGAGAGCTGCTGCTGGGCAGGGAGAGAAATCCCCGTAAATAATCAACATCTTCCCAAAACTTTCCAAGAACTCGGTCTCGGCCCCTGCGTCACTCGAGGCTGCAGCCCGCGGGGAGAGGGGGGCTGGCCGGGGGGGAAGGGGCGTAGCAGTCCCTGGGTTTGGGACAGACGAGGCAGTTCGGAGCTTCCAGTTGGAGCTCGCGGGCTGGACACGGAGGGCAGGATCTCCCCGGGAGGACAGACTGACAGCGAGGAGGGTCCTTGGTGAGCAACTCCCCCCCTCAGCCCGCTGCTGTGGAAAGAAAAATACGGGGAGATGTTGGGAGGAGGCAGCGGGAGCGGCCCGTGCCTGTAGGAGAAGTGGAATCGCTTCCGAATGGAAACACAGCTGGGAGGCTGCACCACGCGGGGAGAGCTGCCCTGGGTGCCAAAAGCGGTGGGACGGGAGGTGAGGAACGCTGGAGGGGTGGGACAGGGGCTGGGGGTGCTCAGGTGGTGGGGCAGCCTCAGAAACCACTGGCGCTCGGCCAAGAGGCAGCAGCACTGACGTGAGGGGGCACAGTTGCTTTCCTCCCTCCAGACTTTGGGGGTTGATCCGATTTCGGAGGAAGCTTCTCACGGCACCTCCTGTCAAACTGGTCACGCTGCCTGGCTGAGCCTGTCCCGTTTCTCCTCCCAGGCCCAGGTGAGAGGATGATGAAGGTCCTGCTGGTGCTGACGATGCTGTTTGCCTGCAGTAAGTGCACCCTCCACCCACAGACAGGAGCCAGCCTCATCCCCAAACTCCTGTGCACTCCTCAGGGAGACTCCCAGCAAAGCCTCCTTCCCTCCCCAGTTCCTCAGGCCTCATTTCTACATATAACTTAGCAAAAAAACCCCAAACCCCACCCACATTTTACGGTCACTCTAGGTGTGTTCACAGCTCACGGGAAGCACCCACGCACCTTCACACCGGGACTCGAGGGAAGCACCGTAGGAAACCTGACTGCCCATGGATGCTACTCGGGATGGGGCACCTCGAGGGCTTCAGTGGATCGGTACAGGCAACGCTGCCCCAGAGGGCTAACGCTGGCCCCGGGGGGCTAACGCTGGCCCTGCTGTGGTGAGGGGGGGGGCGGGGGGCTGACGCTGACCCCTGGGTAACCCCGGGGCTCTGCACAACCCCAGCAGCCCCCCTGACGCTTTGCAAAATGCAGACCGGGTGCTTAGCAGCAGCAAGAAGGAATCAGCTTTTCGGGAAGCAAGAAAAGTGGGGCAGTGTTCACCCCTAATTCCATCCCGGAGTCTGTAGGGTGGTGCCAGCGACTGGGCCGCGGGATGGCACCGGCGGAGAGGGACGGTGCTGAGCCGGGATGCGCGGCAGGGCGTGCGAGGGGAGGCAGAGGCTTGGCGTGGGAACGGGCAGGACAGAGAAGCTTCTGGGAGATCCAGAGCAGGACGCAGAGCTGGCGGCTCATCCCGCCCGGCTCGCAGAGCCTGGGCCAGATGGGGCAGAAGCAGCCGGTGCCACATTCCCGACGATTCCAGGCTCTCCTCCTTCCGCAGGTGCTGCCTGCTCCGAGCCTGCTGCTATGCCCGGCTGGCAGCGCGGCGGTGCCGCGTGGGACCCGTGCAGCCCCTCCCTGCGGCCCGGGCAGGGATCCCCACCTGCAGTGAGTGCTCGCCCCCGGCGCTCGGGATGCCCCTTCCCAGACCAGCCCCTCTCTGGCGGCGCCCTTTTCCCCGGGGTTCTCGGGGAAGGTCTCAGGTGCGCTGTCGGTGCCCGCAGGGACGGGGACGTGGTGCCAGCGAGGCGCCTGCAGGTGCGACCGAGCGGCGCGGCTGTGCCGGGCTCAGCTCCGCCGGGCTCAGCTCCGCCGCCGAACCAGGTGCCGGGGACGAGCCGGGCGCTGCTGAAGCAAAAACTTCCTTTGCAAAACCATCTCCGGGCTGATCCGCGGCGGGACGAGCCGGCAGCGCTTCCCCAGCCCGGGCGAGTCTCCTCCTCGGGGCCTTTTGGCTTCGAGGAGAGGACAACAAGCCTCCGGTCAAGCCGCGTCACGGGATCCGAGCAGGGGGAGCAGCGCTGACGTGATGCTCCAGCACGGCAAAACGAGGGAGGAGTGGACACCTGCCCCTCGTCCCGGTGAGGGGCGGCATGGGAAGCGTCCCCCTTGGCAGCCTGTCCGCTCCCTCCGCTTCCTGCTTCACAGCAAATTCCCTCCCGTTGCTCCAAAATAAAACCAGAGAGCCCAAAGCACCGGTTCCCAGCGTGCCGTGACTTCAGCCGAGCCCAGCGATCCCCCCTCACCTCGCAGACAGGTTTTCTGTTGAAGCACTCAGCAAAAATGACACTTGAGAGGTGACACAACTCAGCCCTGAACTGCCCCAGCTTAGCTCTAAACCTTCAAGCTCTGAAAATTTCCAGTTTTTCTGAGGGATGGAGAAGTGGAAGTCGGTGGAAGGGCTGGGGGCAGGCACGATGGCGTGGGAGGGCTGGGCTTGGACTTCGATGATCCTTGTGGGTCCCTTCCAGCTCGGGATATTCTGTGATCCCCTAAACCTCTGCTGTGACAGGAGGGCCGGGAGCTTGCCTCACACTCAGTGCTGAGCAAAACAGAGTTCTCACCAGAAAAGAATGTTTTGGCCCAATTCTGCAGCAACCCTGAGCACATCCCTCAGGAAAAGGCTGCTCAGGCAGTGGCTGCTTCTCCCCACTTCAGCATCCCCAGGTTTTGTGCCTTGGGATGTTGACCCCAGCAGATCTCTGTGCTCCAAACCGCCTTTTTTGGGGGCTCAGCAATGAAATAAAGCCACAGAAACAGCAACAAAACACTGTTTCCTCAGGGGCTGATGCCCAGCTGGAATTCCCAGCCTGGATTGCCCCATAACTGAAATCAATGGCACCAGGAAATAGCCCTGAAATCAGCAATGCTTCCGCCAGCTGCCAGCCGGGAATCAGGCCCTACCACCCTCCTCCAGCCATGAATCCTGGGGGAGATGAGGAAGGAGCCCTTTGCCCAGCAGCTGGTGATTGCAGGGCATAAATCAAGGATCAAATCCTCACCCAGAGGATAGATAACCCAGATAGATTGCAGGCTGGGATAAACTGAATCACACTCTCCCTTTGTAAATTCCGGGTGAATTTTAACCATCCATGAATTTTCCCGCTTGGATTTCCGGCTGTAAAAATCCATTCCTACAAATCCTCCAAATGCTGATGGTTTGGCTCAGATACTGCACCCCCTTAGAGCATTGCAATAAACCAGGCTGCAAGAGTTGTGGTTTTCATACTATGAAACAAAACCCACAGCTTTCCAGGAGTCAATTTCGCTTTAGGGGGCTTATTTCCTATTTGGAGAAGGGATCCTGCAAACCTGCCACAGGTAGAGAGGCTGGGGTGGAGAGGCTTTCAGTGGAGCTGAGGCAGTTTGATGGACAGGAATATCCCTTAATCCCGTCATAAAACTGGTTGTGGACTTGGAAAATCCTGAATTATGGCAAATCCTGGTTTAGCTAATTAAGGCCATCCCAGAAAGCTGATGAAGCAAAGGGCCCATGCCAGAGGGGGGAAGAGATTTTGCTGAGCTTTCCTTTTTCTCAGCATCTCTCTGATTCCCACACAAGTTGCATCCTCGTTCCCTGCCTCAGTTTCCCTACCAGCCCTGAGGGGATTTCCTTCCCTGCCTCAGTGCCTGCCCATGCTGGGGTTCCCCAAAAAGCAGCACAGAGCAACTGCAATCTCTGCCAGAAGATACAGGCTAAATGATTGCTCAGTACCACCAATTTAATGAGATTCTCCCTAAGCAAACAACACAAGCAGCCTCTTTTCCCCACACCTTCCATCATACATCACTTGCATTTTTTCTTCCCTGCCACTTGCCTTATTGTGCTTCTAAATAAAGGTGAACCACACACCTCATGCCATGAGGTATTTGAGAGCAAAACACAGTGCCCAGCATAGATGGGGAGAGGGATGGAGGGGATCATCTGGGCACTCAGAAAGCCCCACTGTCAAGAAAACCACCAAACATGGCCTCTGCTCAGCTCTATCTCCAGCCACAGCCATCCTGGAGACCACGGGATCTGCCTGCACTCCCAGTGCTGCATCTCACCCACTCTGGTGAGTTGTTGCATGGGCTTCATTTTCTCCCTCTCAGGTAAGTCAGGATGGAAACAGTAAGACATAGACATGTTTTTTAGCCAAGACATCAAAAAATTGTCACCCAGGAAGAAAGTGGATCACAGAATCATAGACTTCTCAGACAATCTCATTCCACCCCCTGCCATGGGCAGGGTCACCTTATACTACCAGGTGGTTCCTGTTCTCCCTCAAGTTCTCTCATTTTTCTCAGGGAAGCACTGGGAATGTTGAGACACCCAGAGACATGCACAGACTCGACCCCAGGCTGCCCCACACATCCAAAACCTCCTGCCAAGAGCTCCACCATATAAGGCATCCCACAGCCAGGGCCTCCAGCAGCGCCAGGAGTCCTGCACAATTGCAGGACCAGTACAGGGAAGATTGTCAATATTTGCCCTTTGGGCTCTCCGGAGGAGGGGCCCTGCTGAGAGTGCACAGCCATAAAAGGTGTGACCAGCAGCACCTCAGGCTCACCAAACCCTGGAGCTGCCACCACCAGAATGAAGCTGCTCTCGCTGCTCCTCTTCGGTGAGTACCCCCCACCAGCTCCCACCCCTGGCAAAGCTCCCAGGTCCTGTCCACAGACAGATGGGGAGGGTGAAATGCTTTTTTCTGCTGTGGAAAGGTGGGATGCTTCTCCTGGTGTTCCTAACCCCCCTTCTCCAGTCCTAGGACTGGGCCTTGCCAGCTGCAACTTGGCCCAGTTTGCCCTGATGATTACACAAAGGACCGGGAAATTGCCTCAGGCTTACAATGGATACGGTTGCTACTGCGGCTGGGGGGGATCCAAACAGCCCGTGGATGCCACCGACAGGTACGCTGGCATGTGGGGAAGGCACAGCAGCTGCCCCCAGCCCTCCTCACCTCCCTGGGTACAGCAAGGGGAATCTTGTTCCTGCTCCTGGGGGGTGGAAAGAGCAATGAGAAAATTGTTGCTTGTCCTTAAAGCCTCTTTAGAAGCGGTTCAGCAGCAGCCGACAGCGAAGATGTGTGTTGTTGACTGATGTTCCACCTTATGGTCTCAACTGTGCCCTGCTCTGACCTTGACTCTCATGCCCCCAGGTGCTGCCACGCCCACGACTGCTGCTACAAGAAACTGGTTTCAGCGGGCTGCAGACCCAAAACTGATGTCTACAAATACACCGCCCGAGGAAACCAAATAATCTGCGGTGAGAGTGGGGCGGGGGCAGAGCTCTGAGCAGGGAGGCACAGCCACCCACACTCTTGGGGAGCTTGACTGCCAAGATCCCCTTTAGACCATCCTGGCCTGGAAACCACACGCAGTGAAGTGGGTGCAAACACAGGGAAAGTGTCAGGAATAAGGCAAATAAGTATCTGCTGGATTATGGAGAAGTTTAGAGCTTAGAGACTTCCCCAAGGAGGGGCCTTGTCCTTCCCAAGAGGCCAAACACCAAGGGTTTGAGGTGACCCTTCCACCATGGATGGGGAACTGGCACAGCCACCCTGATTCCCCCAGAGCAAACTCACTGTTCCATGGACCAAAGCAAAGCACATGCCAGTGATCCAGGCAAATACCCACAGACACATCAGAGAGAAAGTGAAGGAAATGTTCCCTCCAGGGCCAGGTAGCTCCACACCCCAAACATGAGACCACCTGAGACACCCCAAACTCAACAGAGGAGCTGTGGGGACGGTCAAAAAACACCCCCTGACCCTCACACCCTTCATCTACCTCCATCCCCCCCAATTCTCTTCCAGGGCCCGGGAATTCGTGCGAGAGACGGATCTGTGCGTGTGACAAGGCAGCGGTCGACTGCTTCAAGAGGGTGGCCAGCTCCTACCACAAAGCCTACGACAACTACCCCAAATCCAAGTGCAAGGGCACAACACCCTCCTGCTGAACACACCTGCCTGCCTGGGGCTCCAAACCTGACAGAAGCCATCAGAACTGGGGGGGTTCTGCCTTCCGTGTGGCCAGGCAGGACATGGCACAGCCCCGTGGCACCAAAAAGGTGCCCAGCATCTTTCCCCAGAGCCTTAGCACAGGGAAAACCTGCTTCTCGTGGTCAAACAAAAAAAATGAGGTAAACCCTGCAAATAAAGATATGTTTTAAAATTGTGATCAGTGTTGTGTTTTGGGAATCAGTGGTGGAAGGGGTAGGTAACAGCATGGAGCTTGAGGGCTGATTTTTTGAAGAAAATGTTCCTTCCTGCACACATTTCTTCTTAACAAATGACCAGAAGTGACATTTTAGCAGCCAACCAATAAATCTTAAGAGCTCCATGGAAAAAAAAGCCCACAGAACCAGCAAGTGGCTGCTGCACCCCAACCCCAAAGCAGGCTCCAAGCCCAGATTCTTTCCAGGAGCTCAGCCTCAATCCACAATCCAGCCCCATCCCACTTCTAATGGCTGTTTAAGCAATTAATACTCACTGAAGGCACAGGGGAGCCCAGTGGTGGGGTCTCAGAGGTTTGGGTGGCTCTTTCTTGCAGACAAACATCTCCTCAAGCTGCAGCTCCATGCAGCCACCTCATCCCACACCACAGCTGCACATGAGCACAAATTAGCCCTAATTACCTCCAACAAGCCCTGGTTGTATCCTGGGCCTGGATGGAGGCACCTCCATCTGTAATGCTGCCTCTGGAGATGTCACCTGCCTAAAATAAAGGAGTTTTAAGGGTAATTTATTTGATTTCCACCTCAGTGCTGAGGGCTCCTGCCTGACTTGTTAAGTGTTTCATTACAAGCAACAACACCCCTACCTCGTGTTCCTACAATAAATGTGATATCTTTATAACTCCAAACCACTCATTTCTCCTCATTTTCTACAGCCAGTAAGGATTCTAGAAGCTGAGACAGAGCCCATGCTGCCTTCTAAGGCTGGTGCCTGCACCCAGGAAGCTCCAAGGAACCACCCCACAGCTCACCACCAACACAAACCACCTTCCTTTCATCCAACACTGGATTATGGATTGTTCTTCATGCCCAATTTCACTCCCTTTCTGCAGTTCCCAAAGCTCTGCAGACATGGAGACCATGGGTGACGTGGCAAAGCTGTGAGATAAACCAGAAGGGAGCTCCTAAGTAGGAACAAGGGACAGGAGACACGGAGCAGCACGGGCAGAAAACCCTTCTCATACACAAACATGCTTATGGAGGTCAGCCAGAACCTGCCTAAATGCTTAAAACCTCCAGTTCAACTGAATTCCTGACCTGCAGGGGCAGGATTTGGGAAAATAAGTCCAGGGAAGATGATGGTGGAAAATAGGATGCAGGGAAAGTGGCTTTCTGCATCCTCCTGCTGCGTATTTGCCCTTGAGAGGCTCACAGTGACCCTGCTGCAGAAACAGCCAAAACACCCTCAAATTTGTCAGCCAGCAGCTAAGAACAAACAGTCATCCTCCCCAAACCCCAAGGGAATATCCAGTGCTTATTGTCCGTCCTTGGCCCGTGGATTACGGAGCACTCAGCTCCACCAAGGAGTAAACGCACACTATGTATGAATCATGGTGTTGTTCTCTTGTTTCTTGCCTCCCTTCCTCATCCCAGCAAAATCCATGATCTGTTTACAAAGCAAATTCGCTATGTAAACTGAGTTCTGTGAAGAATGTTGCACAAAGATTCCCTTGGAAAAAAAATACATTGGGAAGGTGGAAATTTCAACGGGGAAAATGTGAAACAGACAAAATCAGTTTCAACATCTTTGGATATGGAATAGCATGGCAGGCACAAAGCTACCCTGGCAAGATAAAGAGAATTTGACTGGTTTGTCAAGATCTATGAACCTAGCACATTAAGAGTTTATTTTTATCATATTACACTTGAAAATGAAAGCATTTTCAGCCCCAGATTTTGTTCCATGTATCAGAGGCCACGAGCTGCAGGCCAGTCTCTCCCTCTGCTGTTTGTGCTGCTGTTGCAGACCCTCCCTTTCATCCTGCACACGATGGGATGAGGTTTGAGTTCCCTCCTCAGCCTCCAGAACAACTCCCTTCACAGCTCTCAGGCTCCAGCCAACAACAAATCTCTTATCAGCCCTGGCTCCAGAGGACAAAAACCCAATTCATTAAGATCAACTTTTATTCACAGTGCGCAACTGCAACTTCTTATCTTTTCAAACCTGCAGAACACACCTGCCTTTCAGACCAAAATACAGGACAGGGCAGGACACAGGTGACACAGTCACCTACATTGCCTTGCCAAACCTGTTGTCACATCTTCTCACCCCCTGAAGGAACTTGCACTTTCTGCCCACTACACTGTGGCTCACCTCTCTTTCCACTACTGTAAAAATGGCTGTTTAGGAGAAAAAGGAATTCCTACTCCACCAGGTCTTCCAGGAGAGCTCCTTTCTTTTTATTCTTCAAGTAACAGCCCAATTCTTCGCAGTTCAGTAAAAAAACCCATTTATATTTCCATGCTGATTTATAAACTTTAAAGCACAAATTTTTCAAATGCAACACTCCTTACTTTTAAAAAATCACTTCCACCTCTGCCCTGGCTGATGAGGTGTCTCCTGTGTATAAGTGCACGTGTGCTTTCTTCAAGCTTAGTGCTTGTTACAAGCCCAAAAACCTGAGTGGAGCTGAAACACTGTGAGCCATAAATCAAAGGCTGAGTCCCACAGTCCTTTCACCTCGATCCAAATTCTCAGTTCTACAGTGGAAAACATCACAGGAGTCAAGCTGTACATCCTACTTGGTGACCTCACCAAAATGGAATTTAAGATGAAAAAATCCTGCCCTGAAAAAAGCTTGATTTATGAAGTGAAATAGGCAGATTTCCCAGGGATCACTGCTGCTTGGAAGCTTCTTCCCAGGACTTTTGGTCCTTTGGCTATAATAATTTCATTTGGAGACTAATACCTATCCAGCTCCTGGCTTGGACTAAAGCCCTGGAGTAGCCCAGAAACTCTGGAATAGGGCAAAGGGGATGAGATTTCAGGTGTCCAAGTAACAACACTCACTAGAAATTTCAAGCCTGTTCCTGTCACATTTTATTAGATCGGAAGAATCAGCTCTGCATTCTCATGAGTCCACTAGGATTATTGTTTCAGGTGGGTTTTTTACCCCTACAGGTCTCATCTTAAAGGAGCTGATCCCAAAGCTCAGCAAGCATGGATGCAGCAATCCCCATCTCCCTCCTCACTTCTGAACCAGCCCAGTGCAATGCCAGCAGTTCTAGTGAGATTAAAACTTGTCACTGCATTCCTGCATGGCAAACAATAGAGGAATGTCATGTTTGAGACAGTGCTAGCTGACATACTTTGGTTTGGAAGGGTTCTGGGTTTCTGTTCCCTTACTTTATTTGAATTTAAATAGAAAAAGACCCACCAGGTATATTCCTGAGTTGAGATTTGTTATGCTTTCCCTGACAGAAAGGTAAAATAAAGCTCCCCCAGGCATAACCAAATAAAAGAAAAAAAAAAAAAAAGACCAGGCACATCAAGATATGTCAAAACAAATCTGACACCGTTGTGTGAAGAAAAGGTTCTCACCTTCATCTAACTCCAAGATTATAGACTTAACTCTCTATTTCCTGTTAAACAACTCTTCTCACCACAGGTGTCTGTTGATGCAGAATCAATGAGTAACTGTCCTCCTCACAAGCAAAGGAAGAGGAAGTTCTCTTGTGCTTGGAAATCTCAGCAGAGATGGATTTTACGATAACCACGGGTGCCTGGAAATTCTCCTGGGGGAATTTGTCTTAATCAGTTTTATTTGCTTTTCTCATCAGAGCACTGAGTCATATGTTTAGGGCTGCCATGGCCTTCACCAGGGTGACGTGGTTGGCCGGGTCTGTCTCTGTCCTGGTGTCTGCACTGTCCCTCTTGGTGGCCAGGACCTTCTGCCGGTGCCTCTCCTCCTGCCGCTTCTTCTTCTCCAGCCGCTGCTGCTCCTTCCTTTGTTTCTTGGCTACCTGAAAGGGAAGGATGAAAACACAAAGTTCAAACCACAGGTGCTCTGCTCAGCTGGGGAAAAGTAATAAAGGAGACAAGCAGATACCAAGGCAGCTGCCAGAGGACATTCCTAACTATTTATTAGGACTTCATTCCGAGTTGTTTTGGGGAGAGTGCTGCATGTTACCAGGAAATGTTTGTGGCAGAGCAGTCACAGCTGCAGCAGTGACAAAATGCAGTGAGCAGAAGCTCTTTTTAACTGCAAGGAGAAATTATTGCTGAGTAAGCAATGCTAAGGCATCCCCCAGTCATTGAAGAGTGCTCACGTTGCTGTCAAACCCCTCACACACCTTTGGGTTTCTGCTGGCTCTGTTCTCTTCCCTGGATCCGACTTGTCCTTTGTCGTTTTCTGCTTCACCTTCATGCAAGCTCTGATTTCCAAAGATTCTTGAACCGGTTCCATTCTCTTCCCACAGTGTCCTGCTGCAGGATTTCTGCTCCCTGCCCAGGGGCTCCTGCTGCTCCTCAGTACCTGCCAAAAGCAGAGGTTTTCTTCAGACATGTTCTACCCAGCAGCTGTCACATTGTCAGCCAATTCCTCTTCCCAGAAGTCCTGGGCTTTTTTGGAAGCTGGATTGAAGCTGCCCTCACTAACAACCTTCCTGAGCACAGAAGGCTGAGGTGGCAGCACACAAACCCCACCTGTCCTGCTGCTGTCCCCAACACCAACATCACGGTCACCCAAAGCCCCAAGTGACAAACTGTGCACTCACCTATTCCTTCCCCTTCCTTCATCTGCAAGATGGCAAATATTGCAGACTCCACATTGTAGTCCTCCACTTCCAGAACGTGGCTGACCAAATCAATGTCCTGTCCACAAGAGGGAAAGGAGAACACTGAAGAAGTTCAAATCTCTGACCAACATTCACTTAACAACACCTGCATCACTGAGAGGGGGTTGCTGCTTTTATGATCATTGGTTTGTGCTTCATTTCTGAAAGGGTGAGGGGGAAAACCTTAAATTCCTAAAGGTATCAGAAAAAAGGAATACACTGTTTTCAGTGTAAGTTTCCCTCTTGGCCTTTTCTGTTCTAGGCACCTGCACAGGGCCAACAGCCAGGAGTGACAGATTATCCAGTTATCTGGGATCTTCAATACCCCCCAAGGATTTCAGAACTTACAGAATTTGTTTCCAAGTGAATTTTGTGAGAGCTGCAAGACAAACCTTCCAAAATTATTAGGCATCCACAAAAAAGTTGATATTTCACCTGCATTTAAGGGTTGATTCTAGGATGAGATGCACCCTGATTGATGGCCGTGGTACTCAGGTTTGTACAAGATGAGTGGTTTTTTAATTCTTCCCAGGACTTCTTCCCTGTATGGAGGAGGTTTGAAGATTAAGCACAGAAAGGCTCCTTGATACTTACTGAACACCCAGTTGCATTGCACACTTTTTGTACAGCATCTTCCACCTCCACCTCTGTCTCATCTTCATAGTCACCCTTCTGTGGCTTCACTTCCTCTGCCTTATTCAAATCGTTCTTGCTAAGCATCTGAAGAAGAGCAAAGTCCAGCAGATCACACAAGCATGCAATCCAAAAAAGTCTGACATCCTAATAAAAGTAATTATTGTGGCACACTTTTCTCGGGAACATCCCATGTCAAACCATCTTGGAAACTGTGTAATTTTCACCATCACTGAGTTTCCCAAATCTCATGCACTGCTGTATAAACTCCAGTGTGCTTACTACAACATCATGAATCACAATAAACAAGTTTTAAATGGATTATTTTTAATACAATACCACACCTCAACTGCGTGCAGAGAACCTCAAGCACAGCACAATTACTCCTCAACATCAAAAATGGAGATATGAAGAGGACAACTACATCCAGCTGTTGCATTTCCAGCTCTTTCCTCCCTTCCCTTTGCTTTTTCCATTTGAGGTGTATGACTACATCATTTAGATGAGGTTACTTCCAGACAGCCCACATCACAGCATCAGTTTTGGATTAACTTCCAGCCCAGAGGCTGAAATCCTCCTTCCCAGCCCCTCCCAGGAGAGCCAGCAGCATGAGCTACAATGACCTCAGGGCTCTGCTCTCCCAGCACAACACAAGAGACACAGCTCTTCCCTCCATCCCAAACGAGAATGGAAATCAACTGGCAGCATTCCTCAGCTCTGTCTGTCCCCCACAGCTGGCTCATTCTGTCACAACCCACCTCCATCCGAAGGTAGGCTGGAGCTTCCGAGTCGTCGCTGATCCTGCGGACGCTGTCGTAGTGCTCCCCGTACCTGTAGGCGATGTGCAGCTCCCTGGCATCGCTCCTGTCTGTGCCTCGGATCTCAACAAAACAAACAAACTGCAAATGAGGATCTGGAATCAACTTCAGCATCAGATTTTTCACAGTATTCATTTTTTGTAGCGATGGCAAGCACCGTGAAGGAAGCAAGTATGTGGTTGCTGGAGCATTTGAAACAGGAAGAGAAGAAGGTTTGAAAGCCAGATGTAAAATATTGGGAGTTACATCAGAACAAACAAAATGTGGAATGAAAATATTTTTGTGGAAAGCTCAGAACTATTTCCTGAACTTTACACAGGAACTATCAGTTTTCTGATCATCTTCCCAGAACCAACTTCAGCACGAGCTCCCAGGGAATGTACCACGTCATTTCACCCTCAAATACGAGGGAAGAGAGGCCATTCGAGTGACAGCAACAGTGGAAACTGTCACTCAGAGTAAATTTTGATCTGCAGCTGGGATAAGAGGCTGTTTTAACAGCATTCCAAGCAGCTGTGTTTTGTTTTTAAAAGAAAGTTATTAACTCCATTCAGGAGCACTGTTAACAACCAAATGTCGCTTTGCCTTGTCAGCACCAAGTTACAGCAGTTTCCACAGAAAATTCTTGCTCTGAGTATTATCTGTACTGATGTGAGAATAATTCCTACCCCGATTATCAGTGTCTCAAACTGTTAGATAAGAGCTACACAGCATTCCAGCTCCTGCCAGGAATGCAGAAAATCCTACTGCACTTGCAGACCAGCTTGGCTTGACCTGCCAGCCCAAGTTCAAAGATGTGGGCTGGAGCAGACGTCAGCAAGCAAAGGACCAGAACTCCTTGCTTTAGGGCTCCAGAGTTTCCCAACCCTTTTACGTCTGTGAATTGCCTTATCTTGGTTCCCAGAACACACACCAAGCCACCTTTCAGCCCTGGCTGTGGTCTGTGCTGCACTAATGACTTCAGGTTTTCCAACAAATAATTCTGCATTCGTCTACTTTACACTTGCTCACCTTCAGGTTCCAACTCAACACTTGGTTACATTTAACTCCTGCTTTCTATCCTATTCAATTATTCAAATGCTGAAACTTGGTAAGATTTATTTTAAACATTTCTCCTCTGCCAGAGCTTGAATAGGTATCTAACAAATCCCAAAGCTCTTGAAAGACTGGAAAATTAGCCAATTTAGCTCTCATTAGAGAAGCCTCTTTCCACTCTGGAGGAGGCCCAGAGGAGGCTACCAAATTGATTTAGAGGGATGGAGCAGCTCTCCTATGAGGAAAGGCTGGGACAATTGGGATTGTTTAGCTTAGAGAAGAGAAGGCTTCAGGATGACCTAATTGTGGCCTTCTAGAGCCTGAAGGAGCTGACAGGAAAAATGGAGAGAGACATTGGACAAGGGCCTGGAGTGCCAGGACACGAGGAATAATTTCCTATTGTCAGAATGCAGAGATAGGTGGGATATTGGGATGGAATTCTTCCCTGTCAGGGTGGAGAGGCCCTGGCACAGGGTGCCCAGAGAAGCTGTGGTTGCCCCTGGATTCCTGGCAGTGTCCAAGGCCAGGTTGGATGGGGCTTGGAGCCACCTGGGACAGTGGAAGGTGTCCCTGCCCACGGCAGAGGTGGCACTGGATGAGCTTTAAGGTCCCTCCCAACTCTAATCAACCTGTGATTCTCTGACTCTATGAACACACTGAAACTGGTAAGTAAATGAGAGCTGCAAATTAAAAACAGAAGGGAAAAAGCCTGTTATCCAAAAAGACAATAAAATAACCTACAAATCTCAGCTAACTTGAGTCTACAGTCAGGTTCCATTATCTCAAAGGTCTTTTCCAATTTTAACAATTCTATAATTTACAATCACTATCCAAAAAGTTAAGGGGTGTTCAAAGACCAAAAAATTCCATGCAGAGATGTCCACCTGCAAAAAGCTTTTCATGATGTTACAACTACTCACAGCTCTCTTAACTCAGACCATTTTCAGGGGCCTGAGACAACCCTTCACTAACAACACTGCTCAGGCAAGACAGACCTCATCACAAACTCTGTATTGATATCCTAACATGGTCAATGAGAGGAGATTAAAGAATCAAGGTTTTTAAAAGGACATCAAAATCTCAGTAAATTAAAACACTGAAAAACAACGCATGAAAACCGTGTGACCTCCCCTGCCTCTGCACAGGTACTTCACCCACATGTCACACTGCCCATGTCTGCCTATAAATGAGAAGTTAAACTTGTTTGAGTTCAGGAATCCACATGACACTGTTTTAAATGTATTTAAGAAGTCAGTGACAGCTTTCATCTGTTTTTTTTTTATCTTTATTGCCCAGTTTAATCTGTATACTTCATTGGTTCTGTCTGTAAAGAGAGGCCAGAAACAATTCTGACTTGAATACAGGTTCTCACTTGCTCAATTACCAGGCAGACCAACCAGGGACTTGTTCCAGTGTGGACTTTCCATGGAAAAACAACAATAAAGAGAAAACAAGGGACCTGATGGATTACTTGTTTCAGTGCCCCTCTGTCAGAGGAAACCACACCTCACAGTCCTTTCCAGGAGCTGATTAAACACCACTTTAAGGTTTTAAAATTTCTTTTGAAAGCTCATTTCTCTATCTGTCAGAAACCTTGGCATTCTACATCCCATGCAGAATTGATGCTCCAACACAGTGCACGCCCTGCTATACCTTCATTTCCATCTTCCTGAATCTTATTGTACAGGTTTCCCTAAGCCCAGCTCAAATTCCAGGGGGTTGTGCAGCCCTTCAGAAGGACTCACCAGGTTGGAGAGACGGCCAGGGAAAAACTGTCTAAAATTCAACAAGGGAAATGCAGGTCCTGCCCCTGGGGAGGAACAACCCCAGATACCAGCACAGGTGGGTGTGACCTGCTGGAGCATCTCTGCAGGAAGGACCTGGGGGTCCCAGGGTCAGTGAGCTGCCCTGGAGCCAGCAGAGTGTCCTGGGGGCCAAGAGGTCGATGAGGTCCTGGGGTGCCCTGGGAGGAGCACTGGCAGTGACCCTGCCCCTCTGCCCAGCCCTGGGAGGCACACCTGGAGTGCTGTGTGCAGCCCTGGGCTCCTCACAACAGGGGAACAGGGAGCTCCTGGAGCAGGGCCAGTGAAGACTGCAGAGATGAGGAAGAGCCTAGACCATCTCCATGCCCAGGAAAGGCTGAGGGAGCTGGGGCTGGTCAGCCTCAAGAGCAGGGAGACAGGACCAGATGATCCAGTGTGGTCCCCTCCAGCCTGGGATTGGACCATTCTGGGATTTCAATCAGAAAACTCAGCTCAAATGCAGTCTGATGTTCAGGAAACAGAGCATGGCACTGAAGCTCATAGCTTAAAACCCAAGTAAAACACACTGCTCTGCCTCCACATACCCATCTCTCATGCACTCACTGTTTTCTTTCCTTCCCTCTCCTCCTAGCCAAAATCTTGAGTGTTCCCCGTCTTCAAAAACCAAGCACAGCTCTGCACTCTGCCCAGATCATTTCAGCTACTGCCCTTTTAAAATAAATCAGGAACTTTCCACACTATTTATATCCCTCAGGTAAAAATTAGGCCAAAATATAGAAGTTTTGTTTCTCACCTGCCACAGTGGAGCGTTGAGCTGATGAATAACCACATTCATCTGATTGTTCCTTGCAAAGGCCACGATAGCATCATTGCCAGCAAAAGTACCAGGCTTGGCCAAATTGGCAACTAAAGGGAAAAACATTCACAAGAGTTAAAATCTAATTTCTGATACTTCCAAATGCAGTGGAGGGATAATGAGGGGTGAGATTTCAACATGAGCCCAAGAAATTCTGGAAGGAAAATCCCGTGCTGAGGCAAGATTTTGGCTGCAACATGAGTTAATGCATTTAAATGAGCACAGAAATCTCTAAAAAAGGCACTACACCCTTAGACTAAGCAAGGTCACTTGGCTCTGTTGGCTCGGAAGGAGGAGTGCCACATACTGAGTGATCAAACCCTTTCATGCATCATCTGCATGATACCTGGCACATCAAAGGCTTTATTTGCCTCTGGTTTGGATCTTCCCCTCAGTTCCCAAGAGGAAATACTGAGTGCCAAGGAGGAAGAAACTCAAAGAAATCAGCCACTCACCAAAACAGCCAAATACCCACCAGTATTCAAGGAGAACTAGACAATATTTCTTAAGTTCCTTTTGAAAACACCTAATTTTTACTCCTTGCCTTTTTGGTCTCTCTTTCCTTCTCCAAATTTTAAATAATTTCCAGGACAAATTCAACGCAGATTAAACAGTTCACCTTCCCACAGCATAACAACAGCCATAAACGTAAAGCCCCAGTTTCTAAAAACCAGAGAGGAGACCCAAGGCAGTTCTGGGATGAGGAACTGGTTAGTAGGGAGCTGCTCTGAAGAGATGCAACCCCATGGCACAGTGATGCCTCTCAGGACATCCCCCAGAGCCCGTACCATGTTTGTCAAAGGGCACATCATCCTCCACGAAGGGCTCGAAGTCCCCGCGCTGCCTGACCATGAACTCCACCGTCTCCTGGCGGTGCCGCAGGTGGTTCCGGGAGTGCCCCTCCAGCTGATCCCCCAGGGCCCGGAACAAGCAGTTGCTGCCGAGAGGGAAATGAGGAGTGGGTGTGTCTGAGGCAGCAGAAGGAATACAGGGTGACAGGGAAAGGGTTTGTGCACATTCTGCGCAGTTTAGCAAGGATAGGAATGCACGGAAGCGTTCATTCCTCGTGCTCCGAATGGCTGCTAGAACGGCTGGGTTTGAGTGGTCGTGCCATGGTGAATCTGCTGGGCCAAACTGTCACACTGACACCACACAAGGGACATAAAACAACAAAGGACAAACTAATGCCGTACTGAGCAATTTACCAGCAGAAATGTTTACTGCCCTTTCACCTTATAGAAAAGAAGGGGGTGAAAGTGTTCTGTAAGAACATTTATGGACATTCCTATGCTCAGTTCCTCTGGACAGTGGAGCCCTCGGGCCCCTGGGCACCAGGGCTTGGCCTGACCGAGCCGTCAGGCCCTACAGAACCGCAGAGATCCCTGAGGGGTACAGCGGGGAAATCCTCACCCCTGCGGAGAACAGGACCCACTTCAACCGGGAGGGGAAAATCCTTTGCCCCGGGGACGGGCTGCCATCACCCGGGGAGGAAGAAGCCCTCAGCCTTCAGGGCTGGATGTGCGAGGAATCGCCGGCCCCCGGGTTGCTGGGGACACCCGCCGCGGCGCTCACCCGTCTCCCGGCACCTCCCGCAGCTTGAGGCCGAGGGCCCGGAGCTGCCCGGCGAGGCCGCCGCTGTGNCGGCCCTTCCTGGCGGCGGCGGGCCGGGCCTTGGCCGCCTGTTTGCGGGACATCCCCGCCGCGGCCGCCGCGCCTGCCACACCGCGCGCGGGTCACGTGACAGCGGCACCGGGAGCGTCTCACGTGACCACGGCACAGGGGCGGGATCACGTGATCGCCCGGCGGCCTGGGGGACCCTGGAGGAGGAGGAAGGGGAGAGCGCACAGAGGGGTCCCGGGGGGGAGACTGAGGCTGGGAGGGAGCCGAAAAGCGGGAGCGGCGGAGGGAAGGACGACGCAGCCAAGCGCCGTGAGCGGCGTATCCGCGGGGAAAGGCTGGGGAGGCTGCGGAAATCACAAATCGCCAGTGTTGTACCAAAAGCTGCCAGATTCCGGCTAATTGGCCTCTGCTGCTAATTGCACTCCCCCGGCCCAGGAGCATTTCTCTGCTGCCCAGCACAGCTCCCGGCCCTCACTGTGACGCCCCGCTCTGGCTGCACGGCTGGGCGCTTTCTGCTGCCGCTCTGCGCCGGGACACGCCGCCCCACAGCGTGTGTGCTGAACCCCGAAATGAACTCGCAGCAATCAGGGAGGTGAGCAGATGGACTACCCGCGAGGTGGCACCAGGAGAACAGGGCTGAGAGCAGCGGCGGGGCAGGAGCGGAGCTGAGACAGCAACCATCAATTAAATGTGATACGTGTAATAAACGGAGCCTCCGCGTCTTGCTTCCTCTAGCACTGAGGGAGACTCCTCAGGATGCTGGAGAAGAGGCACAGCAAGATGGGTGATATGTCTGGAGCAGGGCTCTTGGGGAGGATTTCCTGCCGTCCTCCTGCTCTTTGTCTCTTCCACTTGTCCTACAGCAAGCGGTTAAAGGAATCACCGAGCAGCAGCAGCACGCACCAGGGCATCCCTGTGCCCATGACTGGTTTTCTCTGGTACCGTGACAGAAACTGCCCAGTGCTGTCAGATGTCGCGTTGAGACAAGAAATGAGCAGGCCCTACACGCTCAGTTGCCCAAGGTGAAAAGGAAAGCTTTATTTACAGTTTCTAGAATTTATAGATTCTCTAAAGTGAGAGTGGATTGGAGGGTGACATCCTTCCTCTGAATCACACTGGCTAGGTGAACAGTCTGTCAATTTTCTCTTCTTCTAAGAAGGAATGTGAAAAACACATAGTGTTTTGGTAAAAAGTGTGGGAACTCTGACTCTAAGAATGTAACATCAGAAGGCTTCGAAAAACCGGGGCAACAGTCAGAACTGCTGCACATCGGCCAAGTCCAGAGGAGGCCAAGATGAGCAGTGGGATGGAGCACCTCACCCATGGGGGAAGGCTGGGGGAATTGGGATTGTTCATTTTGGAGAAAAGAAGGCTCCAGGTGACCTAATCTCAGTTTTTCAGTACCTTTCTTGTCAGGGAGCTGACAAGATAGGAGAGATGGGGAGAGACTATTTACAAGGGCCTGGAGTGCCAGGACAAGGGAGAATGGCTTCCCACTGCCAGAGGCCATAGATAGATGGGATAATGAGAAGAAATTCCTCCCTATGAGGGTGGGGAGGCCCTGGCCCAGGGTACCCAGAGCAGCTGTGGCTGCCCCTGGATCCCTGGAAGTGTNTTCCTCTTGTCCAGAGTCAGGACAACCTGAACCACAGCTCAGCACAGGGAGAAGCTCACAGGAGTATCCCCAGGATCTTCTGGGATGTTTGGCTTCTGGCACATCAGGATTTTACTAGGAATGACACAACTGCTCTTTTGTATCTATTTCCTGCTATAAACAATTCCATACAAAGCACATTTCATAGAAATGTATTTTCTTATGCAAACACACTAAAAGCGGGAAAACAACATGAGTACATAAACTGATTGCAAATGATTAATGAGGCAGTAATTAGCCTGAGGAGCATTAATGGGCTATGAGCAATTCAGATAAGCACAAGGCACATGCCAGCCAGGGAGTACCACTCGTGACACCAGAGACAAAGCGGAGCTGGAATCAGGGCTTGGCTAAAAACTTTGTCATTGGAGGACAACAAAAAACTGTTTTTCCAGCATGTAAGACAAAAGACACAGACAAGTCATCCCTACCCCCACTGGCAGAACACTGAGCAGATAGACATGGAGCATAGATTCATCCCAACTAGTTTTAATCTTTTTATGTTAGGAGTGTAGTTGTCCCTCTTGGTGTCTATTCCAACTTCAAATTTCTGCTAGGTGTTTTTATATTGTTCTAATAATTAGGAATCAGGAAATTTTAAGACATTTCCATTTTGGACATGGGAACTGACAGAGCAAATTTGAAGCTTCTAAACTATTGCAATAGTGGCAAGTCTGTTCTCTACTTTCCCAGATCTTTTTAACAGCATGAACTTGCTGACAAAGACTTATGTGAAATGCAAAAAAAAAATTTAAAGATAAATGAGTCTTGTAGTTCACCAGCCTACTTCCAGATATTTCTGCACTTTGATATTAACTTCTACAATTGAGAGATACTCAGGCTCCTAAAATTTGGGGTCATCCAAAAGTCCATCAAGCACCACCACATGCCATGTCATCAGAAACACAGCAGTGCTCAGGCACTTTGACAAAGTTTGCTTATGACAAACCTTTTATTTCTCAGCAAATAAGTTCTCACCTCATCCCCCCTCTCCAGCAAGTTCATGAGATTAGAGCTTTCCTGACCTCCTTGCCCTATTCATCTGCAGTTGTTTCATTTCTTTGTGCTGCTCCTCTCTGGGAGGGAGGGGCTGGGACATGGGGGCAGTGTGGGCATTCAGGTGCACTTGCGGCTACCAGCATGGTACTGTGTGTCTTATGCTGGTGACACTGACCTCCTCTGGCTTTTTGGGATTAGTGATCCTTCCCTTCCTTCTTTCATTCCTTCCTTCCATGGGATTCTTGCTGAGAAACCATTTGTATTTTACTCCTCAAATAAAAAGGCAGAAAGAAATTAGAGGCTGAGGGGTTTTGTTCAGGCATTTTTTTCAGACTAGATGAATATTCACAAAACCACTCAGCAAGGGCATTCCCAAGTGCATGACTTTGTTGGTGAACACCACAGGAAAGAAGATGGTCCCACCATCTTCTGGCCATCTACTGGCCTTGATTTTAGTTTGCAGATCTCTCTCATGGACTCTGAGATGAGTCCCTGTGTGAGCCTCAGTCATGCCTCAGTTTGTACTGGAAACCTTCTGACGACTAAAACAAACAGGAGAAAAGAGTTATCCTAGGGTGAAAAAAGAGATACCCTATGATAAAAGAACTAATAACAATTGGACATTCAACAGTCAAATTAATAATTTCAATCTCATTTTTCACTTGGTGCTGTAGGCTAGCAAGCATTTCTAAACCAACAGCAAACTTCCTACCCAGAGAGCTGAAAACTGGTGATACTTATGCTCTAATCAAAGCACTGCATTCAGCACACCAATGTTAGGTAATTCCCCCAAGTCTGTCACTGTCCAGTAAAGCACTGTTTAGAGAACAATGAAATTGCTTTCAACTAAGAGTTCTAATTTAATAATAATGGTAGTGTCTGGCTGTCAGAGTGGTCTGCTAATGCCATGGAGTCTGCTTCCAGACAGGAATTACCCACTGATATGATCAGTCATTGTAAACTGTCTTGGCTGGGAAGTCAATCATTAACTCTGGTCCCCATGTCATAAAAACATCGTATTGTAAGAGCACGGACTCACTTAAGGCTCTCACTAATCAGTCAGGAATACAGCAACACATAAAAGGAGCCAGAGACTCAGGAAATCCTTCAGCTAAGGGGAGACAAGCTGCACCGAGGTTTATCTCCATGGAGAAATCCACTGACAAGCCAAACAAGGAAAACAGATCGTCAGCTCCTGGAGTATTGCAGGCTGAGGCAGACGGTCCCATGCCCGTGGCGGGAGGTGCTGCAGAAATGAGCAGAGCAGGATCCGTAACACAAAGCTCAAAACACGAGAAGAGAGTGGGATTCACTGAAGAGTGTACTGAAGAAATGGAGAGACCTTCAGGAACAGAGAGAGGCAGTCCTGCTGCCTTGATACCAGCAGTTTTGGAACAAGACTCTCCAAACCCAAGTCCACCTGCTGTACTAGGGAACACAAACTCTCCCGAAATGAGCACGTTGGAACTGAACCACCAGTGCTCAGACACAACCACCCTGGATATGGACTGCATGATCTGCTTCAACAAGTACAGCATCTACAGAGTCCCAAAGCTCCTGGACTGCCAGCACACCTTCTGTGCCATCTGCCTCAAGCTGATCCTCAGGAAAGAGGAGAACACCTGGATAATCACCTGCCCTCTTTGCAGAAAACCCACCTTCGTGTCAGGAGGGCTCATCCGCACACTCCAGAATAAAGAAGACATCCTGGAGCGCTCGGAGAACCTGGATTCAAACCCTGAGGTGTACGTCTGTGCCATGGGACTGGATGGCAATAGCTGGACTCAGAGCAGCCAAGACATTTTAAACACAGAGGAGAACAGCCCGACACACACCAGCCTGGCCGTGCAGAGACTCGTGCTGCTCCTGCTGCTTGGGGTGATCCTCGCCATGCTCATCCTCCCCTTTATGTACTCGGGGAAGGTGAAATGGGTAATTTGTCTCCTGCTTACTTTGGGGTTGCTCATGTCTGTGGTGCTTTGCTGCACTCCTAAATTCCACTGCAGGTGCAAGAAGGACTCTCCCACCTCCTGTGACAAGGAGATCCACGTTGTTACTGTTGCCTGAACAATTAACGTGTGAGTCCCAGAGATCAGGGACTGGGCCAACGTGCAGGCTGGGCACACCAGTGAGTTATGGACTTAAAAACAACCTGTCAGAGAATAAATTCAACAGTTGGCTGAGCTGGCTCAATGCCAATGTACAGTATTGTTAAATCTCATTACTGCAAAAAAATGAACTATTTATATGTTGATATTTATGTGTTTTCCACACAATTTTTATCCTAGACTAGTAATTGTGATGGTTTGTTTTGCCATTTTGTTAATGTCTGTGTGCCCTCTTGATGAGCCCTGCAGGATGTTATCTGGAACACCCGGGAGCTGATGTCCTGCAAAACCCGGCGGTTGCTGTTCCCACTCTGAACACACAGACACCCTTCCTTGGGACTATGCGGGAAATAAGGCTGCTAAATCAGGGAGTGGATGTTTAGAAGAGAGTCATTTTAGCCCAGATTATCACCTAAATCCCTGGCAGGGATGGGAAATGGCCTGGGAAGAGGGATGTCAGTTGATGCTATTTCAAGTTACACACAAAATTGGAGAGAAGAGGCAAAACCAACACTCCTAATCTTGAGTCTGTGGCTTGCAAAGGGCAAGGCTCAAAAACCTCATGACCCTCCAAATTCCCCACACTATTTGGCACAGAAATAGTTCCTCTCACTTGCATTCCTTTATCTGGCAACCTGCAGGACCTCTCTTCTTGCCCCCTTTACATTGCCCTTGGAGATGCTCACAGAGGTGAACAGAAATCCATTGACTGCTGCGCCACACCATATGTGATATTTTTATAAATATTAAATATTAATATTAAATTTAAGATAATATTAATTGCTCGTTGACTTCTTTGTTTCAATTCCTCATGGGCAGTTAATGTCAAAACAATTCCTAGTTTCCTTATTGACAGGAATTGCACCTGAGAAAGCGTATTAGGGAGTCTGCAGAGCTGAATTGGTGTGTAAAGCAAAGCAGTGATGTGTTGGAATGTTCCTTCAGTTAAAAAAAAAAACTTAGTTGCTAAGAAAATACCCTGAAACCCAACTAAAATTAAACTGAGGAAAAAATAGATTTCTCTAGTTTTACTGCAGGTTTAAGAGTGTCAAGGATCTCAGGAGACCTTGGATCAGGTAAATATTTGTGTTTGATAAGAATGGAAACTGATGTCCTGCAGTTGCTCAGTATATAAATATACAGAGTGTCTCACAGCAGATAAAGCAGATTAGACTAAGAGGGTAGGAGCTCTTGTGCTCCTTAAGTCTTGGAAAACACAGTTTTGTTTTCAGCCAGGAATGGGAGCTTTCAGGGGAGCTAAGTCCTTTGGGTTTTCTCATCTCTTTGGACAGCAACAGGCTTACTGCAGAATACAAATGACATTTGCTAATAACCAACCAGAAAAAAAGCTTTCCAGATGGGAAAAAGGCAGGTAGTTTAAAGCCCAAATACTCTATTATTCCAAATATGAAGTCTGGACCAGATCTTTTGCTGTGCTGAAAATAATTTCAGAAACACTGGGCACGTCTTTCAGCTCACAGACAATATTCTTGTCAAGTTCCCTTCACCAACACCAGTGGGTGACTGGTACTGTAAAGGTCTCTAACAAATGTATTAATATTGGCCTGAACAGATCACTCACAAGGGATCCTGCCAGCCCATTTATGTTTTCAGCACATGGGTGTGAAGAAATGAAAACAGAAGGAACATGATCAGTAAAATTTTATTATGCTTCACCCTGCCCTTCCAAAAGAATTGTTTTATTACACTACTTTCTATGGAGCCAGAAAAGGAAGGTCAACAGTAAAGGGCAGCATACAGAAGTGTGATTACCAGCGTGAGACTGGCCCTCTGAAAAAATCTCTTTGGTTCCATAGAGTAATGGAGCAGCACCTTCCAGGTTTTCCTTTAGCAGTTCCACTGAAAAGTTTTTCAGTCTGAGAGCCACTAACACCTAGGTGATTCAGAGTTCACAGAAGCTGGTGGCAGTCATGAGGCTGTGGAACCTGGTATCTTTTGAACAGATTCCCATCTGACAAAATAAGGCTCAGTAACCATGCAAGACTTTGAAGCGGCAATTAAGTTTATGGAGAAAAGGCTAATGGGATTATATTCCTATTCCAAAACGTAAAGGATTTGCGTGTACTCATGTTTAATTCATGCTGGTCATTTTGTTAAGTTTCAGCTCTCAAGTCCCATGCCCTGCTTACCTTATCTGGCTAGCTCCTGATTTTGGACAGTGACTGACCAATACACTGTGACCTAGAGAGAGGGGATGACTAATGGGGCTAGGCAGCATCACCTCATCCCCCGCCATCCCCTCAGCCCTCACCATCCCCTCAGATCATCCCGGGGTCACCTCGGTTGGTTGGAGCATGGTGTTGACAACACCAAGATCGTTGGTTTGATCCCTTCTATGGGCCATTCACTTAAGGAGTTGGACTTCATGATCCCCGTGGGTCCCTTCCAATTCAGAATATTCTGAGATCCCCTCAGTGCCCTCCATCTCAGCTCCGCAGCTTCCACCCTCCTTCTGCATTTGGCTGCGCAGATGGCGCAGCGCCGGCGGGCAGGCCGGGCCGGGCCGGGCAGGGCAGGAAGGGGCGGGCGCCGGCGGCGGTAGTTGATGCTCGGTTCCCGGTTCGCGGTGCTCGCNTCGGGGCCGGGCCGGGCGGGTGGAGAGGGGCTGGGCGGGGGCAGCGCCGCGGGCTGAGGGGCGAGCGGGCGGGAGCCCCTCCCCTCAGGCCGCTCCCTGGCTCTGCGCGCTGGGTCCATCCCCTCAGCGGGGCCCGGAGCGCCGCTTTCCGTAAATAAGTGCGTGTGTAGGATCAGCAGAGACTTCAGACGTGAAGGACTTGTGGTAAAAGTGAACACAGGCAGCCGTGGCGGTGTCTACCCTCACAGCTTCCCCAGCTGAGGTGGTTCCTTCACGCTTCTCAGTGTGCTGTTCCCTCTCCGCAGCTTCGCTCGCTTCACTGTGAGGACGTCGCTTCTCAGCCGCCGCTGTGCAAACCTTAGGATTAACTGAATTAAACACGCTCACTTTTCCACTACTTAAGCTTTGAGCTTCTCTATGTCCCTGTCCCCTCCGGTCTGATCCCTGTGGCCTGTCTATACCGCATTTATGTGTTCTTGCATTGAGACAGAACTGAATTAATGGCATTCCATGTTCATACCTCGTATCTACGGATTAAAAGCAGAGGCCGTGGTGCTCCCAGCACCTCTGGAGCCATGTGCAGGTCCCCAAAAAATCTCTTTTGCCCAAATGTTTCCACAGTCACAGCGTTGTGTGCAATGTGTAACCACAGTTGGGCTGTGCGGTCCCCGCTGTGCCTTACACGGAACTCTTTGGTCAACCCCATCTGAATAATTACCTACAACTGCTTCTCTGAAGTTAATGAGATGCCTCATTAACTTTGGGGAGCTCTGGAGATGATGGTTTGGTCGCTTTTGTCACAGTTTAGGACAAAGGTGATGCCACCCTGTCTCTATTTCTCTTTCAGCTGCAGGGAACATACGTATCATACAGCTTTAGATCACCAAAGGAATTATCTTGCTGCTTTCCAGACAGGACTATATGAGCTGCTGGATAAAATACACCATCTCTCAAGAAAACAAAGGGCTTTGTGTGAAAAATGAGAGCTGGAAGTGATAAAAAATTCTCTTTCAACTGACAGTTCAGATTATGGCAGTGCTGTTGATTGCTGAACCGCATTGTTCAAGGCAGGGATGGGAATTCCAGTGTCACGAGACTTAAAAACTTTTGGAATGAATATGTTTCTAACTCTCATTTCTCTCATCTTGGATTTGTGGCAAAACTTCTTGGCCCAAATTTTATTTAGTAAATCATACATTGCCCTTTTTTTATGCTGTATGTCAGAAAATCCCAAGCCCAGTTTTTCCTATGTGTTTATAATGGAAAAGATACCTATGTAGAGGGAAGTACATGGATCTGAGCATCTTCAGAGCGAAATCTTCCAGAACCTTTCTCTGGGTATTTTAGCTGCTCAGCACTCTGAAATATTTGTTGCATGCCAGGAGTCACCGTGGTGTTGCTCCATTATTGCGCTATATTTCATGTTATTAGGAAATTAGGTTAAACAGTTGTACTGCTCATGGATCTTTTTTAGCTGTTTCACTTTTCATATGAGTCCAAGTTAAGAAATCAATAAATCTATCAGGGAAGGGGGTTTTGTTTTCAGTGCTGTCTCCCATAATGTGTCCAGAGGTGAGCAGACATGGCAAATAATTGTAAAATTATTGAAACTTTAGTGTTGGATTATTCCTGGGAAAATTGGTCTGGAAGTTTGGATGTTTAGGTTTTCTGAGTGGGAAGGCAGATACATCTCCTAAAGGACTATGTCAGGTGGCATGCAGATAATAAAATTTCTTTTAAAAGAGCAGCTCCTGTTGCAGTTCTTTCTTTTAGGGCTCTAAAACGATCCCTAAATGGTGTCTGCATCCCCTGGGAATCACTTGTAGTGTCATGGGCTCCTAATATTCCTATTTAGCCAGGGTGTGGAAGAAAGGGAACATTTTAATTTGAACTATAAAATGAAATAGGTGATTTGGGCCCCTTAGAAACTGATTGGATCTTAAGGAAATCAGTAGAAATGCCAAGTGATGGCAGTGAGCCCTGGGCAGGTTGTTACCCAGGTTGAATTTGAAATGAGCTGTCGTCACCTCTCCCTGAGGTGTCAGTTTGGTGCTGGCACCATCAGGGGAGCAGCTGGAAGCCCTTCACTTGGAAGTGTGCACAGCTACACTCTAAAAAATAATATCTTGGCCCAGCTCAAGGTCCATGTGGTGCAGGGATCTTATTTTTAGGGAAAGAGCAGTGGCAGGTTGTATAGAGGAGGAATATTACAAGCAAGCACAGCAATGACCATGGGACACATCAAAGTCCTCAGAGGCTGCAGCTAGACTCAACTTTCCCAATGCTGTCAGCAAAACAAACAGGAGCAATTTGGGCTGAGGATGAGAGAGGAAAATTATTTCCCAGGCAGCTGTACTCTGTACCTGGTACAGAGCTTTTATTTTCATGCTATTTTTGCAGTAAATGTGGGACTGATAGTCCTGAATGGAGCCCAGTCCTTTTGCATCCCAAAGGGGATTTGTCCTTTTGCAGGTTGAAATATGTATTGTCAGCTAATTTTGTGCAAAACATTTGAGAATTGGTGAATTGGTGTTCATCTGTGTCCTGTTTCTGTGTCTTCTTTGGTCGCAGCAGCGTGTTGGGGGCAATAGACAAACTGGACCTGGTCAGACTTGATTTAATTCCAGTAGCAAGCGTGGCAGTAAAAACAAAGGCAAATTTGTCTCCTCACTTCCTTGTTTCCAGCTGTTTACTGGTGGTTTTTTTTCTGCTGGTTTTTCCTCCTTGAACTTGCAGGTGAAAATGGCTGCGGAGGAGAAGTGGAAAGGCTGCGCTTCGGAACAGCAAAAAGAGGCTGAGCACGGTGGGGAGAGGGAGCCCTGTGTGCTCCTGGGCCGGCAGCTGGGGGAGCCCGGGAGATTCGCGTACGCGGCGCTTTGTGGGATATCCCTTGCCTGGCTGTTCCCTGAAAACGAGCAAAGGTACAAGTGGAGAGAGGGCTGGGCAGGGCTGGTGGGTTTTGGGGGGTGGCTCAGCCAGAGCTGGTGTTAGACTCTGTACGGGGTCTTCTGAAGTTGGGGGAGTGAAGATCCTTTTACCCTTGCACCTGTAAGACTTCTAAAATTCAGCACAAAACACATCCATTAACACTGCAGACATCAAAGCATGTTCTGAAGCAAGGTCTAGCCCCACTCAGATTGTTTCCTTATTTATTTAGCCAGTTTGTTTAGCAATTCACCTTCTGCTGACTCCTGATGCTTTGATTTTTGTCTGAACCAATGTCTGAAACCAAGGACTGCTCAAAGCTCCAAAAATATCCAGTTGTGGAGTCTTAAAATACCCACATGTGAAGCCTTAACTGCTTCTGATGCCTTACAGCTCCTTCAGGACAGAATTCATCAAGGGCTTTTTGAAGTGGCTGGACCTGCCTGATACTGTCTTACCTGCCATGACAGCCTTTGCTGATGGCTTAGGAGGTGAGGGCACAGAAACTTTCACTGAAATTTTGCTGAAGGATCCCATCTTGAAAGAAAATCCACTTCTCATTACCCAGGTAAGTCTATGTGCTCCCCTTGCCCTTATTTGCTTTGCTAAAGTGATTTGTCATATCTGTCTGTTTGCAGCTTGAAGTGCTGTTTGTGCAGTCAGGGAAGTAAAGTCAGTAGTTCTGATAGGCATTTATTTATAAGCAGCTGTGGGGGGACTGGCAGTCTATCCATAAAGAGCTCATGGAAATGATGAACATGTAGCATGGTCACTGACTGCTGAGTTGTGTCTTTGATGGTTTCACTCTACAGAGAACTGACAAAGTTTTTACTTTGATTGTGTTACTGCAGTGGTCTCCATTCATACCCATGTTGTACAGATTTTAGTGACACCCTGAACACAGCAGATCTGATTTTCACTTGTTTAAAAGCCCCTTCACTATATATGTATCACAAACCACCTCCACATACATACTCCAAGGAGCACAATTTCCAAAGTCTTTTTCCCAGGGTACACTTTGACCAGAAGGAAATTATTGTGACTTTATTTTCTTTCACTGAGGAAGGGAAACTGGGACTGTTCCATAATGTTCTGCTGTAAAAGCTGCTGGAAAGATAAAAGAGGTGAAGCATTTTGGCAGCATTTGCTTTTGCTGGGGAAGATCTCTCCTCATCCAACCTCATGTTATGCCATGCAGGGTGAAGAGAGCATTAGGCTGCTGCTGGTGCCACACAGAACGTGAGCACTGTCACCCTGTGCCGTGTCACTCTGTGCCAGACACCCTGCATGCAGCCAGTGCTCTGGTATTGATTGATTAAGGGCTATCACACACTCACCTTGAGCAATGGCCTGGCAGAACAGCAGATGTGAGAACTCGGCTGTGTTAGGGGAGATAAGAAAGCGGTGAACTTCTCTGGTCATCATGATCAGCTCCCATTTCCTCAGCCACATTTTCCTGTCTCCTGTCAGTCCATGAAATGCATCAGAGGATCTGCTCCTGGTCCAAATGTTCAGTGCCCAAAGTCCTACAACTGTACAAGGACAGCAACAGAGATCTTAATTAACAATTTAGAGCAGATCTTCTAAAATAAAAGTGGCTCTTTGGATTCTGTTTCCTCAAATTCAATACATCCACTCTCATTCTTTCTGCCTTGATGTGCTTCCTGTAATTTCCCTCATTCTCTCTGCCTCAGGATGGATTCTCTGCATTGAGGCAGGTTTTCCTACATTGCTGCTGAATTTATTAAGGCTGAAATTTGGCTTGTGCTTGCTCCAAGTTTATGCTGCATGAGGGCTCCATGTGCTTGTACAGAAGTGGCACTGGATCAGCAGAAGCACATGGGATTTTGCTCTGACCCAGGAAACTGAGGATATCCCCTGGATTTGGGTGGAATACAGAAAGCATAGACAACTTTGAACAGTTGAAAGCAAAGATGAGGAATGACTGTCAGTCTAATGCCACAACAACAATCCCTTACACAGTCATCTGCATGTGGACAAGGTGATTGATTTTGTCTGGGGAGAGACAGAATGAAAGACTTCAGTAGAGCAAGGCAGCAGAGGTGTGGAAAAAAACACTGGTGTGTGGAAAACATCAGTGATAAGCTGAGATCAGCTTTTTCCTTCTTACCTGGAAATAAACAAGCTTCGGGACAAAGCTTTATGAATTATTGATCTTTTGCTTTATGGTGCTTGTGCTTCTTTGTATTCAGCTGCTGCTGACGTGATATTTACTGTTTATTAAGTATCTGCCTTAATTGCTTGGCGTGTTCAGTGGCATGGCCTTGCTGTCACTAATGCTGCATTTCTGAAGGCACTTCATCTCAAAGGAGCTGAAGGGATGATCCATGAAGTCAGGAGATTAGATGTGAGCTCACCATTGATTCAATGAACATCTGAGGATTATGGATTGTTATCTTTGTTTTCATTGCAGATGACTAATACAGGCAGATGGTGGTAACTGAATCCTTTAAAGACAGTAGTCATAGCAGGCTGTGGGTGTGGTATGGGAAGGCAATGCAATAAAGAGGTGTAGAAGCAGTAATAGGTGATAAAACATTGAAAATTCTTATTATGAATATGTTTTTTGCTCTCAGCATACTTAAAATGCCTATTTTCCAGTGGTTTTCTATTCACATTCACTGCAATGTGGATTTGGGGCTCTCTGTTGTTAAGGAAATGGGTTTTGAACTTGCATCAACTCAGAAAAAGCTGGCAAAGACTGAATAAAGATTCCCTTCTTTTGCAAGGCTTCTCAGTCATATGGGTGGTTGTCTTGTCGTAGAGTTTTCATGGAGATTCAAAACACTGACTTCAAAATAAGGCTGCAGTATAACAACTGCTGCTTAGGGAGGAAAACAAACCAGTTGTGAACTAATCTAATCACTGCTGGTTGGATTCCAACTGCCTGCATGTGCAGTATGTGCACAGCCTAAACTGCAGCCTAAATTTGAGAGTGCTAACTGGCACAGATGCCATAAAAACAGTTATTCCATTTTATCACCTGATTACCTATGTGCATCCCTGACCTTTTTAAAGGCACATGTGTACGTGCTTAGGCCAGATTTATTTGGGGTGGTTTTATACGAGGTGCCACAGGTGATACTGGGCAGACAGGATGGGACTTGAGTCACAGCCCCGGCTCCCTGAGCCTCTCTCAGGGAGAGTTTATTGTCCACAAGCCATCACCCTCTTCCAGAGGCTGTTTACGTCAATCCATGGAAAATTGTGGCAACAAGGTCACAAGCTTCACCTTAATCTAGACTCAAGGCCCTTTGCTTGGTCAGCTTTTTGCTCGAGGCTCCCAGCCCTGCACCTTCTGCTGGGCTTTGACACCTCTGTGCCAACCCTTCCCCCAGAAATGCACCCAGAGAGGAGGTGATGGTGCCCATGTAGCTGATCCCTGGGCACTCCCAGTACTCAGGCTTTGGGAATCCAGTTACACCCCTCCCTCTGGACTGGTGTCTCCAGTTCCCACATCCCACCAGCCAGCCTGGGGAGCAGTCTGCAGTTTGTCCCTCTTCTGGTTGGTTTGTTCTGCATTCTGCACTTCCCATGTGTAGGACTCTCAGATTAGAGAAGTTTTTACGATACAAACTGTGCTTGGGAGCTTACAGGACTAATAATCATAAACTCTTTGGCAGCCTCCTACATCTTTGGCTGCATTTTTTGTGTTCCCAGAGGGCTGAAAGGATTCCCTGTAAAATTCAGCTGTGCTGTATTTGTGTGTAGGAGAGGGAAACAGCTCAACTGACCTGGTGCTTAATGTAGTCACATAAAGAGCTTAGAATTTGTCCAGTGGCAATAAAAGAGGAGAACACAGTTGTAAAAACACTGACCTCTTTTTCATGGATTTATCCATAGAAACCATCTATTGAATTGATTTGTTTTTCTGGTTTTTTATGGTAAAGAGCCAACACAGAAGTCAAGTCTCTCAATCTTGACAGGCCATAAATTCTGAGTTTTTTGACTCACTTAATCCTAAAGAACTTCATGCCAGTTCAGCCTTACTGCCTAGAGCTGTGAATTCCCAGAATGCCAGAGAAAATAGGGGCCATTATTGGAACATTCAAACCTGTTAGTGATGTTGCATATGTGAGTACATATGACCGTAGGGAGCAGAAGGAATTATCGTGGGAGGATTCCCTGTTCCTCCAAACTTTGCAGTCTGGTATAAGATCAGGATCATAACAACATAATAAAAAATGTGGGATGCCTCGGCGTATACCAAGCATTATCTGCTTCTGTCCAGCTCTTTGTACTGGTCTTTGGAGAATTTTGGACTGGTTTTGCTCACTGAATTGCAGCTTTCTGCTTCCCACTTATGAACTGAGCTGCTGCAGTAATTCAGTCAGTCTGATGGGGTTTATGCCTCCATTTTGATCCCTCCAGACCTACAAATTAAATTGAATGTTCTTTTTTTTTTTTCTTTTTAGGACCTTTTATCCTTCTCTCTTAAAGATGGTAAGTTTACTTAGTGCTTGCTCTTTGTAAAAATAATATAGTTGAGTTTATATCTGATACTTTAAAGTGCTCAAAAAGGCACTTTCCTATTTCATCTTAGTTTCCTTTCTGGCAAAAGCTGCACAGTCCTTCTCTGCATCCCTTTCAGGAAAAACAACTCCTATATTAGGAATGGTTAATAATACCCACTGAAAATTGAACAGCTCTTCACCTCCTTACCTTCACATCATGCATCAGCAAGCAGATGTAAATGGTGGTGGAGTGGGGTGGCTTTTCTCAAATGTTTCCAGGGAAGCAGGTGACCTCTTCCTTTAGGAAGGTAGTAAAGCTGTTATGAAAATCTCCGCCTAAAATATTTTCTGCTGGTTGCCTTAAAAATGGAAAAAAAAAAATTCAGGGTATAAATTTCAGAGAGTCCTGTGAAGCCCATTATAAATAAATGTGATTTTTCTCATATATTATATTACACATAAAACAATTCTCTGGTTCACAATCCATTACATGGATTAGTCTGATAAAATTAATGAAATAAAGACTGTCTGCTGAACAGAATGTTCATTTCTAAAAGAAGCCTGGATTCTATCACTACTTGCATTTTTTAAATCTCTGTGTTTTAACATGTTCTCACAGGAAAGAACTCACTGTTTGCCGATTAGCCTGTTGCACTGCAGAACAAAACACGTTTTGTTCTTGCTTTATTTTTAATGGAAAATTGACAAGTCAGTTATTGCAAAACCACTTATTCTGTGAAGCTGGGATTTAGGAGAAATGTATTTCCAAGCCTTGCTGCCTTCCCACCAGGCTGGTGAGGGAGGAGCCCAGCAGTGTCAGCAGACAGAAAAAAGAAGGGGGCTCCTTACACCTGCCTGGACTTGCAGGATGTGCCACTTTTCAGGAAAGAATGAAGATAAATCCTGTCCTCATTTCTCAACTAAGCAGAAACCTGATCAAGAGTGTCATTAAAGGCCATGGAATTAGTTTGGTATCTTGGTAATGATGGTAATAAATAAATAATCTTAATAGATTGCCCAATGCCATATTTGATCTACGTGCAGCAGGTATCAAACATTCTTTGTAATTGGGTCTTGCTGGTATCTTCACCCACTCTGAGAAAAGCAATTGTGTTTTTCATCCCAGAGTGCACCAAGAACCCTTTATAAAAGCCAAACATCAGGAAGCAGTAGGTGCTGATGAGAGAAACACACTAAAAAAGCAAGAGTCGGCACAAATAATTTAAAATCTATTACATTTAAGAAGTCTTTTCTTCTAAGATGTCTTTTCTTCAAGAACACCTGCTTACAAAACTAGGAGTAATCAGTTCTGTTGTCTGATGTTGCCTTAATGCACTGTCCACTCCTGCATCTCCAGCAGGGAGTGTAGAAGCTAATGTTTGTCCGTGGTGCTGCTGGGGGAGCTGGTGTGTAGCTTTATGTTCCTGAGTGCCTCTTGTTGCCACCAAAGAAGAAGATAAAGCTTTTGCATGGAGGTGCATTTTTACAAAATGCCACCTTCCAGTTAAGGTGGGCTGTGCCCAGTTACCCACACAGACATGTTTGGTATTTCCAGTTAGCAGTGATCCTGCTGCAGCATTTCTCTGTTGAAAGTTGCCAGCAGGCCTTTCCCACAGAGGGTGGAGACCAAAGGATCTGAGATCCTATTCCTGCCACAGAGGAATTACCTGGTGTGGTGGCTCTGTTTATAGGGAAGAAGGATTTTCCATTTATCAGTCTCTTCCCATGTTCCTGGAAATAAAAGAGGGCCTGGGGGAAGGAGCTGCTCTGTGACACTTTCCTTGATTACTCTGCTCCATAACTAAACAGTCTGATCAGACTGATCAGACTGATTTCTTGGGCTTTTCTCTCTTCAAGGATCCTATGATGCTCGAGCCAGGGTGTTGATCTGCCATGTCAGCTGGCTGCTGAAAATTCCCTTGGAAGATCTGGAAGTCCTGGAGGGATCTCTGCTTGAGAGCCTGAAGGAACAAAAAGAGGAAGAGTCAGAGTAAGAACATTTGGGTTGATATGGGATCAAAAAACACTGCCAGTGCTCAAAAAGTTAGCAGTAATTGCTTGTGCCTAAGTCCAGTCTCTGATTATTCCCCACATGGCTCTTACTGCAATCATTTATGGCTTGATTAGGGTTGCAGAGCCCTCATAGCACTGACAAGCAGAAAAGCTCAGCATTCTTAAAATCAGAGCTGAGACCTGCCCTTGCACACTAGTAAAGGCTGTTCTGCACTGAGCTGCTCCCTTTCCTCTTTCCAGTTGCCTCTCAGAGGCTGTAGATTTTGCATAAATACATCACAAAGATCATGTCTCTTGGCCCAATATCCTTCAGATAGAACTGCCTCTTGCAGAAAGAAGTTCGTGCAGATAATCAGGATTAGATCCTCAGCTGTTCATTGTGTCTGGATCTGTCTTTAAGCATCTTTAAGAGATAGCTGGATAACTCCTATTGAAGGGAGATTTCTGAGGGCAACAGGCTGAATCTTCAGATATGTACAGACCTGGCTCATAATTCTATGTTACTAAAATAGGATTAATTCTTGGTATCTATAAGAAATGTAGTGTCTTTATATTCCTCTGATCAGGCAGGAATTCTGCGACAGTTTAGCGATATAAGGCAGTAAACCTGTCCATAGTGGACTTTCAAGGGAAATATTTTCATCTGTCAACTCAGCAAATGGGTTATGAGATTACCCTGAATGTTAATGAAGGCTTTAATAGACACCCTTGCCATGGTTCAGCTCAGATATTACCATGGGGTCCAGCATGTGATGGGTATATTCCAGTAACAGTTGTATTTAAATAATGCTTAACTTTATAGCACACTGTAAAAAGGGAAAGTCAGAATAATCTCAAAGATCGTGGACTGCTAAACGTTTGATGTGCAGGAGCAAGGGTTGGTATTAATGGGGACTGTTTTGCTGTAGTTTGTGGAAATCAACTCAGTGCTGGGCCTTTAAGCTGTGCCTGATAACAGTGAAAGAACAGCGTGGATTTCAAACCCTGCTGCCAGCCCAGTGGAGTTCCTGTGTGTCTGCTGTGGAGATAGCCAGGGATTCCTATCTTGTCCTTTGCCCATATTGCAGCCATAGGAGTAAATGTCTATTGGATTAAAAAGAAAAATCCTTGTGGTGAGAGGAGCCCAGGACTGCAGTGTGAACTCACTGTTATTGCTGTGCCAAAACAAGGCTGAGATTCGTGGGGAATCGATGACCCTTTCTTTGGTTTGAAGTCAGGAGTTAATGGGGAAAGGAAGCAAAATATAAACGTGTCACCGCCTTGACCTCACAGATTTTGGGGCTGGCAACACCATCGTGTGCTTGGGATGCTGCCAGCTTTGACCAGCAAGATGTTTTGGAGCAGAAATAACCAATGAAGGGGTTGGCAGCTCCTGCACATGTGTTTTTACTGATATTTGTTAATAGGAGGTTTTGCTCCTGCCTTTGCTGCTGTGGATATGTTGGATTGAGACCCAGACCCTACAAGATTAAATGTACAGTCCTCCAAAGAATAATGCTCCAACCACTTAAATACATGTTAGTCGCACCAAATGTGCTCTGACCTGCAGCTGAGAACCTTTCTTTTGTACACAGTTCTGTAAGAAACTGGGAAATGTGTGCTCCTGACACTTTCCCATATTGTAAAATGACCTGAAATTCCCCATAACAATCTCTCTGAACATAATTTGTGGTTCAGGCAAGAAGCTGCACATCTGAGCTCAGTGAGGGTAAAGAAATACCAGAAGCAGCAGTTAATTACTGCAGTGGATAAAAGCAGTCTGGTAATCCAGTGATAATGGTAATGGAGGAGCCATTAGGAAGCAGCTGCTGGCAGCTCTAGAAGGGAGGCAGTGACAGGCAAAACTTCTCCTTTTATTTACTGCATCGGCAGGCAGGATTTAGCTGCCACTCTCTTTCTCAAACTGCTCATTATTCCAACTGACTCCAGGTTAGACATGTTCCAGCTCTCTTGTCATTATTCTCAGCCTGAGACACAGTGCAGTGACTGTAAAAGCTGATGAACCTCCTGTAGAACAGAAATTGCTGGGTATTGCCAGCTTAGGTATGAACAGCCTGGCTGCAGCACTCATGTAAAGAACTCTGGGAGCAATTTTATCCAAAGCCAAGCATTCAGACTGCTGACTAAGGCACGAAGTAGAGCATTTTTGAAAGGATGAGAGGAAATGGCCCCAAGCTGTGCCAGAGGAGTTTCAGGTTAAATCAGGAGGAATTTCTTCGTGGAAAGGGCTGCCAGGCATTGGAAGGGGCTTCCCATGGAGGTGGTGGAGTCCCCATCCCTAGGGGTGTCAAAAAAACAACTGGATGTAGCCCTCAGTGCTCTGGGCTGGGTGACAAGGTGGGCATCGGGCACAGCTTCAACTTGATGGTCCTGGAAATCTTTTCCAACCTCAATGATTCCATGGTTTTCTGATAGCCAAATCCTACTTTGTCCATGGGGCTGTAGAAGTGGCTGTGGTTGTGCAGAAATTGGAGGGGTGTTGCTCTCTGCAGACACCACAGTTTGCAGCTGCATAAGGTAATGAGCAATGGTTTTTTGGAGGGTCTCTGCGGAGACAAAGTCTCCGTGACGTGCAGGTCCGTGGGAGTTCTGCCAGTGAGTGCAGTGACTCAGGGATTTCACCCACTGAGCTCCATTCTCCTCCTGCTGCGCCTCACAAAGCTGCATATTGTTTGGGACTCGTGTAAAATTGTCTTAATCAAAATTACAGTCTGCTTAGAGGGTTCCAGAAAGGATTAAGCAATTATATGGATAACGAAAATCCAAAATTAGGCTAGGATTAACAGGGAAAATATCCAAGTTTGGAAGCAAGATAAATTGTCACGTTTCAAGGCCTGGATTAACTGCTGTATAAACAGGCCAGAAGGAACTTTCCTCTGGAAACAACTTATTCCTATATCCTCTGTTTCTCCCACTTTCCTCTGAAATTGAAGCACTTCTTGTAAGAGAGAAAGCAAAGACACTGGAGAGAAGTCAAAAGTAATGGCTAATAAGAGGTATTTATTCCTTTCAGGTTTGTTTACCTTTTTCTGGTAAGCTTGTTAAAATAGAGCTTAAATGCACACTGATGACTCTGTTTAATTCCTATTATATTATTATATTGTGATGTGCAATTAGAAAGCAGCTCAAAGTAAACACTGCTGTTGGAAAACAGCTTAATTGCATCTCTGTTTGTTAGCACAAATTACCCCTATTCCCTTTTATTTCAAACACTTTTCCCTGTTTCTTCTTAGCTTTCTTGTGGTTTTTTAGGACACTTAGGCAGCATATAGTTAATGAAATGCCTTTGACTTTTTGTTTCTTTTTTTTTTTTTTACAAGCTTCAGCCCTATTAGGAAGGGTTTTCTGAGTAAGTAATATCTGTTGGCTTTTGTCAGCAATTAAATCTGTTTCAGTTCAAATTTGTTTCAATTTAAATCTGTGGTCCATTTAATCCATACAATTTAAATCTCTAAATCCATGCTCATAAATCTCAGTGTGCTGTCACAGTCCACACCTGCATGTTCCTTTTTACTGTTCCTGGGAGGGAAGTTACACCGAGGAGAATAAAAGCAGATTCTGATGCAGCACTGTTATCCATTGGGCTTTTCCCTTAGTTTTTGTATTTTTAATCCCCCCACAGAACTGCAGAAGTCTCAAGAAAAAAGAAGGAAAGAAGGAAAAAGCTGAAGAGATACCTGCTGATCGGTCTGGCAACTGTTGGGGGTGGAACAGTGATTGGTGAGGCTGCCCTTGGCATTTTGGGGACACACAAGAAGGGACAGAGGGAGGTCTGACTCCAAGAAAAGTATTTTCAGCCCCACAAAGATAAACATGAAAGAGTTAGCTGGAAAAGTTATTCCAGTGTAGCTTCACTAGCTGGGGGAAGCATTAAACTGAGGTTGTCACCCTTAAAAATGCTTTCTCCTTCTTTGCTCTCATGTTACGAGACGATCAGATCTTCAACTCTGAAATCAAAAGTGTGAGATTAGATTAATGTTTCCTGAGTAAACAGAGCACAGCTCACCCCAGATCACCACATAGTCTTCCTTTGACTTTGAAATTATTCTTAATTTTTCTGGAGTCAATCAAAGAATCTGGGCAGAGATTCAGGGCCTGGGGAGGGTCTCAGGAAGCCCCTTTACTGGACATGAAAAAAGCTCTTCCAGCAGCAGTAGCAGCACTCTCCCAGCACAGGGGAATGCCTTCCTGGGGTTTTTAAGGGATAATAGTTTGGTGATATCTCTTGCTGCATCCTCAGGTCTGACAGGAGGCCTGGCTGCCCCTCTGGTTGCTGCGGGAGCTGCCACGATCATTGGGAGTGCTGGAGCAGCTGCCTTAGGATCAACTGCTGGGATTGCTGTCATGGCATCCCTTTTTGGAGCAGCAGGAGCTGGTCTTACTGGTAAGAGAGTGACCACATCATTCTCAGCCACTGGGGCACAGGATCATGTCTGCAAACACAGTTAATGACCCCACTGAGCCCTCTGAAGAGTGAGGGAAGCGATTTGAGGTGTAATCCGTGACATTTTTGTCTCAGTGCTGATTAAGGTACTGTGTAGCCCCTGATGACCAAATAGGGAAAGAGTATTGGGTGTGTGGTTAATGAAGGAAATGAAAACTTGCTGCTTTGGGTTAGAAAGATGCTGCCATGGAGAAGAGCAGCTGTTACAGCAAAAAAAATCCTTCTGCTGAATTTCCTCAGATCACACAAGCTCAGAAAGATCATGTTGGCTCCTTACCAAGCTATAAGTAATGCATGGGCTGACTGAGGGTTTTGGAAAGGAAAAAAACCCTCTCCAGATTATCCAAGTATTTTCTTAACAAACTCCTACCATTAGCAGAGGGTGTCCTTTCTGTGCCATCTCTGAGCCATGTGTTTCTTCCTGGCTGTGTGTAGGATACAAAATGAAGAAACGTGTGGGAGCCATAGAAGAGTTTGAATTCCTCCCACTTACTGAAGGGAGGCAGCTCCACATCACCATAGCAATCACTGGATGGCTGTGCACTGGCAAATATGGTAAGAACATGATGAAGAAGCTGAGAGGAGCTCCAAGAGCCGTGGCTGTGTCCCACTCCAGGCTGTGTTTGTGCTCACAAAGCACCATGTCTGCCCCACATTTCCATGGCATGGTAACTGAACCACGTCAGTTCTCACCGTAAGACTTTGCAACCCAGTTTGCAATTCCAGGCAAACAGAGGAATAAAAAAGAGGGCATTAAGTTGGTGGTGATAGCAGGACTGGGAGCAGCCATAGCAGGATTGTTGCTGTTAGGAGCTGTTGCATGGCTTTGCCAGAAAAGGTCTGTTTGGGAGATGATTGCCAGCACTAGTACGAAGTGTCTCTGAGACCTTATGTTTATCCTCCAGGAATGAACAGAAAATAGTGTGGTTTTGCTCTCTCTGTATCTGCCAGCTAATGAGGTTTATTGGCAAGAAAGTTCTGTCAAGTAAATCCTGTTAAGCACAGCACTCCGGAGGTGACTTACAGGGTAAACCTTGAAAGGTCTGTAGTGCTTTATTTTCCAATGTAGCTTGTCATATAAAATATGTCACCTGTCTGCAAATGTGCTTAGCAACCTGACTGAACAGCTGCCAGTTTATTGAGAAGCACTATAATTAACTGTAGATATCATTAATGCAGAAGGATGTCTCGCCCTGTCACTTGCCAGGCTGCAGTTTGCTGTCACAGGGAGGTTCTCACTTTGCAGTGCTGTGCTTTGGCTTCTCTCTCGTCTGCTTGCCAGAGGTCCAAATCCTGAGGGCTGGAGGGCTCCCAGGCACAGTTAGACAGGCAAGTGTGTCCCTCCAGGAACTTTTTGTGTCTGTTTGCCCTTAAAAGGGAGTTACAGATGACACACATTCTTCTTCCATAACTAGCAATCTGCTAGAATGTTTTAAAGACCAAAACTAGGGTTGTCATCCATTTTCCTCCTTACAGCAGTGTCTGTCTGTGTACACACTCCTGCAAACAGAGGGACCGAGGACAGGAGTTTTATGGAATTTGCCACCTTGTGATTTTGGAGGTGCCAGTAGTTGCCAATCCATGTGTCCCCAAATAAGACAGAGCACTGTGAGGATCTTGTGTCACTTTGATCAGCAGCTGCCTCAACCTGACCTGCATTGTTTGGGGAAGGAACAGTGTGGACAGGCTTTTCATTGATTAAGATGACAGTTCTGCTCTGCCCTTCAGTGTTGACCTGTCATTAATAGCATTGCTAGAAGATTCCAGTGTCCTGCAGGTTCTGTTCTGATCCTTTGTTGGGCTCCTCTTGCCAGGAATCAGCCATTGTGTTATCTCCAAACATGAATTCAATCTTTGCTACCTTTCCCAGGGAGCTTCACAGCCCCGTGGAGCAGCATGCTGCACTCGAGTGAGCAGTACTGCCTGGCCTGGGAATCCAAGTACTTGATGGAGCTTGGCAATGCCTTGGACTCCCTGCTGAATGGTTTTGTGAACATGATGGCTCAAGAAGCCCTAAAATTCACTGTCTTGTCAGGTAAGAAACTAAATCCTATCGGATCTGCTTGAATGGCTCTTGTGCAGTTTCAGTGTTAAAGGAACTTTCCTAAAGGAAGAATGTTTTGGAGGAGGCAGTGCTGGCATTGCCCAGCAGAAGTGACCTGAGAACCTCCTCTACCACACCTGTAATTTAGCTGTGCTTTCCTGGACTGCTGAACCACTGTGTCATTGCATCATCCTGTTAAAGTTACAGCTGGAAACACCTTCCTTCACGTGTGATTGTTCATTTCCCCATGTTATTACACATTTACTGCTGTACAGAAACGTCCCACCACGCAGGTTACAGTCACCCCCCTGTGCCAGAACATCAGATCCTTTCTTATCATAGTCCAGCAAAGCATTTCTCAGCACAGCTATTGGGAAAGAAGAGCTGGAAATGACATAAGCTCCTAGGCCTAACCTTTAACGTCAGTGAACTCTCTTGATTTTGATGTTTTCTAAGAAACCTCTGTGTATTACAGGGATTGTGACAGCCTTGACTTGGCCAGCATCTCTCCTGACTGTTGCCAGTGTCATTGACAACCCCTGGGGAGTGTGTCTGCATCGCTCTGCCGAAGTGGGCAAACACCTTGCACACATCCTGCTCAGCCGGCAGCAGGTAACTGGCAACAGTTATCCAACAACAATGGCTGGAAGGGAATTTCCCCAGGGAGGTGAAGTTTTATGGTCATGCTGGTTAAATGGTATCTTTCTAGGGAGACAAAAATTAATAAAACAGAAACTCAGAGAGTGCTGCATGTGACTGGCAGATATCTTGCGCACTGGGGAAAAAGAGGAGGGCCCAAGTGGATCAGAGAAATCCTGCTGAGATTTGTTCCATTTAACCTAAAGCTTTTCCCAATGAGGAAGAAGAGATTCAGGTCATAAATGACCCGTGGCTTAACCATGTCACAACACAGCCAGGCCCACTCACCTAGTGGAGGTTAGAGAGCAGGAGGTGAGGATGGGTGAAAAGGAAAGGAGAATACAAAGTGTTCAAAATATTTATTGATCATTAAGAGGCACCAGCAAAACAAGCTGAGAGAAAAATGGGTGGCAGCCAATGCCCGGTGAGTCGTGGCTTTGCCTACAGAGAAGGGGAACTGACAAAAGACTCTGAAAAGGCTTGAAAAAGGACATTTCCCCCCAAGAGCCATTTGCTCAGCCAGTGCTGGGTTTTGCTGGCCCTGTGTTTTCTCACACCAGTCCCTGCTGATTATAAAAGAGCCCGAGGGGAGCCATGGCCCCAGGGCTGTTTGTCCCAGCAAGGTGGAACAGCAGAGGAGGAACAAACTTGATTTCTCATAAAAACCCAATCCTAGAAAACTCAATAAACTTTATTTCATATAAGCTCGCTCTTTTGCTGTGGAGCATTTGTTCCTGCCTGTTAAGCATTTGCTGTTGTGAAAACACACATTCCAGTGTGCTGGAGAGTCTGAAACTAGTTAATGAGATGTCTGGGGTGTCCATCACACACCTGCTCCCTGGATATTACAAAGACCATTTTTCATTGATGTTGGGATTAGGCTCCCTTTAATCTTACAGAAAATCTTATTAGGCTGTTCAAAATAAAAGCTTAAAGCTTAAAAGCCACATCATTTTTTACAACCATCGCATGCTGCTGCTGTCACTCAGCCTGAAATCTGGAAGTGGTCAGTGTTTTTGTATGCTGGCTTCTTCTTCTGTGTATTGAAACATTTCTAGGAAAATTTTGTTCCTTGAATAAGGTTTTCATTTGGAAATTTCAAACCAACTAGGGCATCTGTTTTGGTTCTGTTTGAAACATGCGCTTTGTTGCAACTTCTGATCTTTAGATTTTTTGCAGTTGATTTTCTGAAGATCAAAACATACAAAATACTTGGATATGTAGAATTCTCCATATTAAACTGGGCATAACTTTGAGGAGACCTGATCCCTTTGACCAAATTGCTCCAGTATTTCAAAGGTGATGCACAAGCAGGTGCTCTGTGTCTCAGGCTCTCAGGGATCCCAAGCCCAGTCTCTCTTTCCAAAGAAAAACACCATTTGGTGGCATTTTTTCCTCTCATTCTTTTCCTCTCCTCCTTCTCAGGGCCAGAGACCCGTCACACTGATTGGCTTCAGCCTGGGTGCCAGAGTCATTTACTTCTGCCTGCAGGAAATGGCTCAGGAAAAAGGTAACATTCACCTTCTAACCATTTTTTCTTTTCCTTACTCCTGGTGGACAACTTTTTCTTCCAAGAGGAAGAACACAGCTTGGCTCTTTTAGGATAGGACAAAAACAAAAAACCCCTGAGGTTTAAATGCCTTTGGAGCCAAATTCTGCTGTCCTATCCCCCAGTCCAGCAGAAAAAAATCCAGTGTCTTCACTTGAGGAGTTTCAGTGGGTCATTTTGTCTGTAAACAGCAACGTGACATTTGTGATCAGTCTGGAGCTGCCCATGCACTGCCTGATCCCAGCAGAGGATGCTTTGCCTTTCTTGGGAGCTCTCTGCAGCTCTTGTATCTGATTCCCTGAGTCCTGCCTTCCCTTTAAGTCACTGAAATGCCACTGTCATCTGCTATTTTCATGGTAATTTTCTCTCAAAGTCAAGTATAAAACCATCTGCCAATTTATTAGCCATTGTGGTTCTGTTTATTAATAGATTTCTATTTTTAATTTAGGAGGAAAAAAAAAAGAGTAAAATCATTATGATCAGTTGATGGAAATTGTATCTTGGAGTTGAGTCAGCAGTGAGTGTGTGCAGCCTGCCTTCCCCCCATGCAGCAATTTAACTCATTAACCATTTATCTTCACAATAAATCATAAATAGGGAATTTCATAAAGGAAAATGTCCAGTAAAGTCCAAGAAGGTGGGAACAGAGTCAAGCGAGGATGGAGAAGGTCAGGATTGACAGCTGTGTGCCAGAACTTCACTTCTGATTTAAGATAGAAGTCCTCAAATACAGGAATTCGGTTCTCAAAATAAATCTAATCAAATCCAGAATAATCCTTATGGAGTTGCACTGGAGCCAGAACCCAGATCCTAATCTGGCCCTAGATCTACACTTTTTGTGTCCTGAGAATGTCAAGGGCTGAGGTATTTCCAGGTTTTTATTTCAGTCTGCAGGCTCTGGAATGACACGAGCCCATAGCTTAGGGAGGAAATCCGTAGGGGTCTGGAAGGTTGGCTGCCACTCCAAAGAAATCCAAATATTGTGGTGATGTATCAGAACAGCTCCCACCATACACTGATTTTTCAGTTCCTTAATTGAATTCTGAAAGCTGAGCTGTTTGTGAGATGAAAAGCAGCATGTTTAGCACAGATTGCCAAGGCGTTCTCACAGGCACATTCCAGAGCAAGCCACAGAATGAACAGAGCTGGGACCTGGGACAGCTGAGACTGATTTGAGTTTGGCCTTGGATGTCTCACACGAGAGGAACACACGGCCCCGTCATGCAGGGCTCTGTATCCAGATGGCAGTGGCATTTCTGAGGACAAATAGCTAATGATGGATTGGTCAGTGAAACACCCTGGCAGGAGCTCAGATTCTGTTCAAATGCCTCTCTGCAAAGCAATGGGATAACCTTTGGATACTTCATCATGGATCACTTCGGGAGCCAGAGCTCAGTAGGTTCCCAGAAAATGACATTATAGCAGAAGCTGGAGTCGATGAGCCTGCAGAGACACGTTACTGCGTGGGAAGATCATTGCTCTGATTTCTTCATCGTGATTCCCGTGCATTTTAGTAAATAATTAGCAATTAGCAAACTAATGCAAATCGATAATGGCTGTTACCACCAGAGACCAAACCTTGAAACGCAGCTGTGTGTGACAGGAGTGAGGTGTCACACACTGAGTGTTTGGTACTGATCACAGCTCATGTGACCAATATCCCACTGGGCTGTGATCCCTGCTGTGCTCAGTGTTGGGAATGCTGCTGCCAACTCTGCCCTGGGACATCTGTACACAGCCAGAGCTGAATTCCAGCCCTGTTCTCCCTCCAGTCAGGACTGATGTGCTGAGCTGCTTTCCTTTTCCCAGTGAGTTGCCTCCCAAGGGCTCAGCAAAGCCCAGCTCCTAGGGTTGGTTATGATATCTGCGACAGCTCCTTTCTTTCACAACTTTTCTTGAGAAATCAACTTGATCAGGTTTGAATTGTGGGCTTTCATTCTCACTCTGTTCTCACCTGCTTGGACTTGATTGGAAATTTTCCTTTATGAGACTCCTTATTCATTAGCCACTGTCTATGAGGCTAAAAGGTTAATGAATTGATTTTTTTCACTGCTTTTGCAGACTTTATTGTTCTTCATCATCTGAAAGATTTACAAACTGTGAAATACATTTCATTTATCTTGAGCCTCAGCTGCTCTGCAAGCCAATGATCTGTTCCCAGGTTTCTATCCTGTCAACATTGAAAGAAAATGAGCATTTTTCAGCCAAGGCTAAACATTTATTTTTTGTTCTGAGCAAGCAATATGCTAGGCAAAGGACTGGAGAAACAAAAGCTTCCAACACCTTGCCCAAATATTCGGGATCCTGATGAATTAGCTGCTTGTTTATTCAGTTGGCTCACACCATGGACATGGAATTTAGAACCTTGGTTGGAATGAGCTTCCCGTTAGCAAGGCTCTGGGTTTCCTTTTGATTGTCCATGATTATGGGAACAGGGCTTTATTGCTCACAGATTACACTCACAAAATTGAATTGCTCTTTGCTCTTTTTCATTGGTGCAAAATTTGCTCTGCAATAAGAAATAATTCCAGGAGAGCTCATTTGGATTTGTCAGGCACTGGGATTTACACGGCTGAGAAGGATGCAGGCACTGCAGGCAGCTCCAATCCTTTACTGCTATCAGGAAACGAAATGATTTACATTTGCAAAGTACCCAGGCAGCACCTCTCCCTCAAACATTAGGTTTAGCTCAGGTCTGTGGAGCCTGGTCTCCCACAGGTGCAGCATGTGGATTTGGAATGTTCTGCTTGTGAGTCTTCCATTTAACTGCTGTTGCATCAGAGGCTTCATCTCTCTTTACAAAGATTTATGGAAGATACTGATATATTGTTCTGGAGTTTAGGAAAGTAGCAGAGCTGCCCAATATTTCTCATTGCATCACTACTCCTCCTGAAATTGCCCAGCTGCAGCTCTCTGATAAGTGAGGAAGATTTATTATGCTTAAAAGTCAGCATTGCTGTTCAGCAAATCAGGCCCTGGGCATTCAGGTTACAGCAGAAGGAAATCAAACCAGTTTGATTTTTGATAGATCTTCACTGGGTATTGGCAAGTGCCTCCATTGTTGCTACTTCCAAATCAATATTAACAATTTGAGATTTCCTCTTGCATGTTCAGGTCACGTTTTTCATAGAATCAGCTTTGGGAAGAGTTCCTTATGCTTCATGTATGACAACATTTGCACACTCTGTGGGATCTCAGACCCTTTCACCTGTTTCAAAGCTCTGTGCAAACCCACATCGGTGAGCCTGCAGAAAGACCTTCCCAGAGTTTTCCAAATCTTTCCAGAGGTTTGCTGCTTGAACAGCATCTTTCTGGGCAGAGGCCAGGTCACTTCTCCCTCCTACAATCACCTTGGTCCTTTGCACTGTCTGAGGATCTCAATTTTTCACATTTACCAACTCCAGGTGAATTGTGGACACTTAAGATGTATGCAAAGTTTTATTTATGATCCTCCTTTCCATTGTTTCTGTCATTCAAATTGAAGCCACCTAAAAATGATGATTTTTTTCTGTAGTGCACATCTGAACACACTTGATATAAGAATATTTTCTGATCTAAATCTGAACTGTTCTGCTTTCACCTTGACAGACTCACAAGGGATCATTGAAGATGTCGTCTTACTGGGAGCTCCAGTGGAAGGAGAAGCCAAGCACTGGAAAGCTCTCACCAAAGTGGTGTCAGGCAGGATCATAAATGGCTTCTGCAGGTCAGTGTGTGCTCAGTGCCCAGCCTTGTTAGCCTGGAAATGGTTTGGGGTATTTATCCCTTTCAAGCACTTTGTAAGTGCTGGTGAGGACATTGATCCAGCAGTGACAAAGTCTTGTCCCTCCAGGCCTCTCCTTCAGATCCATTGGAGATGGCAGCTCCAGGAGGCACTTGGAGACTGTTTGATGCAGCTCTTGGCTCCTTGTGCCACTGGAAGGCCATGTAGGGCCTGTTCATAGAGGGGCAGTGTTCTACCACTCACAGCCTGAAGCTGGCTCAGTGTGTTTGTGTGTGTAATCTGATCTGTTCTGAAGCCCCTTTAAATCTCAGCTTTGTGTGAAGGACTATAAATACAGCAGTTAAGTTTGCTGACTTAAAGAATGGGAATTAGAATCGATAAAAGCTTTAAGCTGCAGTTCACTTGTGGCTGCTTATGGGGAAAGGGATGTGAAAATCACAATGGAAGGGAAGGAGCTCAAGCAAATTGAAGGGTTTTTTATCTGGAGTGGGTTTCTGGTCAAGATAGTCCAATGAACAGGATATTTAACTTGCAAAGGAAGAAGAGCTGGAATAGCTGTAGCAAATTTAGTAAGGATGGGAAAGAATACAAAGATTGCCTTCAAAACAAATACCAGCCTTTTAAAACCACATTTAAAAACATTTTAGAAATAAAAGAAGACAACGGTTGTGCAGAGTTATGGGAGCTGCTGGGTGAGAGGAGGGAGGTTCAGATGCCCAAAACAGCTGAAGCAATCTCAGAAAAGCTATTAAGTATTCAAGTGACAGCTTCAAACCTAATGACTGTGTCTTGGAAGATAATTGTGGCAGGAACACTGCTTACCAGCACAATTAGATAAGGGGAAATTAAAACCAAGGAATGAAGCGGGGAAGACTAAGGCATGGGGAAATAAATTGAGAAATAACCAAGCAAGAAAATTAGCAAAGAACCTGAAAGTCAAGACAGTTTATAAAGCTGTGAGCCCTGGGGTCAAGGACAGGTGAAAATGCTGCTGGTGTTGTCCATCCATATAGATGCCTACATACATCCATGGAAGGTGGGGAAGTATTGTGTTACTGTGATTCTAACAGAATGTTTTAACTTAGAAAGAATAACTAAATAAATTAACTCAACGTATTCAAGGTTAAAACAAGAAATTATCAACCCTATCTCTCAGCTAGGCTGAAAATTGTTGCTTTTGTCCTCTTTGGATCCCAGGATTTTCAGGGATGCTGGATGTAAACACCACTTGCAGTGTTTCTTCCTGAGCCATGAGGAAAAGCTGCCTCCCTGGGAGCACTGAGTTCCTCCAAGAAGCCATAAATTATAGAAATCATTGCAGTTTACCCAGAGTTTACCCAGAAAATATTGTTCCTCTCTGCATTCTACAAAAAGAAATTTCACTGTAAAAAGCTTGGTGTATCCATTTCCTATAACACACACACAGAGACAGAAAAAAAAGGTCTCATTATAGTTTCTAAGCCTGCCTGTGCTGTTGGAATAAAATACGGGGGGTTTGTGTGTGTGTGTTTAGAGGGTTATTCTGGTAACATGAGGGGCAGCTAGAGGAGGGAATTGAGAGATTTGGGGAGTTTCTGTGAGGATCGTGGTAGAGAGAAAAATTATATAAACATTTTGTGGTAAGGCATCACCTGATTCTGATTTCTCTGGTTTCTTGCTTGTACAAAGGGTGGCCTCGTTCTGTCACTTCAGGAGTAACTCCATTTAGATCAGATGAATTACACTGAATAGAATTCCTGTGAGATCAGATTTGAGCCCAGTTGTTGAGCTTCAGTCCTTGTTCTCCTTTGGCTTTGGAATATGAGGGGACAGGGCGAGTGAGAGCCCTGTCAGCTGTTGGAGCTGTCCCCTCCCACTTAACAGCAGGGTTGCAAATTCCCAGTGGGAAAACTCACCCAAACCGGTTGGACTGGCTCAGCTTTTGAGAGACCCCACACCTGAGCAGTGTGAATGTGTTGGAAAGGTTTTGCAGGGCTCTGCATAGACTTACAACTCCTAGTGTGGATTATTTGGGAGTAGCCAGGAACGGGCACCTGTGCCAGGAGCATTTCACCTGCTGCCACCACAGAGCACAAATCCCACTCGTGTTCCACTTAAATCTGCTCTGTAGAGTACAGTGGTGTTTCAGTGCCCAGATTTTATGCTGTTGCTCAGCTCAGGAGAGTTTTGTATTTCCTTCTCTCCTCATGCCACAGTCTACCCTGAAACTGTCACAGTGACTTATGGCGCTGCTTTAGAGTGGGAACAAACTCTTCCTAGTCTTGTCACTGAGGCCATGGATTTCTACAGTACCTATAAATCAGGAGCACTGCCAGGAGCTTCACAGTCAGTATTTATGTCACAACATCAGTGTTGTAGGTCTCATCACCTTTACAGCTTTATGGTCTGGAGAACCTATCAGTACATGGAAAAGATGAAATACGTCAATGTGCAATCCCTAAGCAAACATAGAAATAAACAGAAGGGTCAGATTTTTAAAGTCACTGCAGGTAAAGAGACAACAGCCATGGATCAGGATTCAGTTCAGACTTACATCCCTGTGTCCCAGGAATCTGCCCTGAATCCAGCAAGTGATTCCTTGTGTGATTGCTACATCACACAGACCTGCAGCAGGTCTTGGTTCAGACATCACTGTGCTTCCCAGCACTTCCACTCTTCTCATGGTCTGAGCAGTAACACACTGGAAGTGTTCCAGGTCAGGTTGGACAGGGCTTGGAGCAACCTGGTCTAGTGGAAGGTGTCCCTGTCCATGATAGGGGGTGGAACAGGATAAGCTTTAAAGTCCCTTCTAACCCAAACTGTTCTGGAATTCTTTGATTCCACATGGCATTGCTTGAGCAACAGGATTTATTCCCACTCTTCTCTGCTTCCAGGGGGGACTGGCTGCTGAGCTTTGTTTACAGAACCTCCTCTGTCCAGCTCAATGTTGCAGGCCTCCAGCCAGTTGACCTGGATGACAGGAGGATGGTGAACATGGACCTTTCCTCTGTGGTAAGTTCTCATATTCTCATTTTTTCTCCATCATTCTTTGCCTGCAGCACTGTAACCCCACCCTGACTGTGCTGGGTAAGCTGGGGACTGAAGAGAGCCCAGCTAGGGCTCTAGGTACATTGTTCCTCTTTCCTGTCTTTGAGAGAACTCTTATCCACACTTCCCTCTGGGTTTTGTTGGCCCAGCTAGTGCTCAACACTGAGCAAAACAATGAGAATCTACTTTTCCTGTTGGATATGGATTTTGGTTCTTTTGGGTTTTTTTTGTTTTTTGGTTCTGACATGTCTCATAGTGGAGACAAGAAATACTATTACTCCTCAAGAAGGGCCTTGCTGTCATGGAATCCTGGAATGGTTTGGGTTGGAAAGAACCTAGTCCCCAGCCCTGGGAGTGTGGATCCTGGGGAGCTGGGATCAGCAGCTGGAAAACGTGGATCTCAAACACGCGCCCGCACAGCAGGTGCAGCCCACTATCTTATCTTGGTGGAGCCTTCCACACTGCTCAGGTTCAGCCAGGGGCAGGCTCCTGGCCCTTGTACCTTGGTCCCCAGGGCTGCAGGAGCCGGAAATGGTTTGGAATTACAGAAGCTCTGTGAGAGCAACGGTTGGTTTGCCAGGTCCTGCTGCCTTTTTGGAGTGTGTGTCTCCAGGAAACAGGGAGAGACTGACTGGTATATCTGGGAAACATTTAGCTTCCTCAACGCTATCTGGTGTCATTAGTGATAAGCCACTGTTAGAACAGCTGGCAATATAGTTGGCAATATTCAACTCAATTATCTTAAACTCATCACCATGTTGCTGTCTCTTCCACAGAAGAAATGAGCTCTTCCACAGAGAACTATGCAGAACTTACTTTGTGTGTCCATATCCACAGAAATCTTGGACATGCCATTGTGTTTTTTCCATATCTTAATGTTTTAATTTATTGTTTACTCTCTGCAAAGTGGAAGATGCCCAGCACAAAGCTCAGGATACTTCCATAGTCAGTGTCGTGACTCTTCTTCCCAAGTGTTCCCCCAAGCTGGCAGGGAATGTCAGTGTTGCTCTAAAGCTAAAGGCCCTTTGAAGAGTTTTAAGATTTTTTGGAGCACCAGCTTGCTGAGCCTATAAATACCCAACTGTTCTCAGCTCATTTCATTCATGATAACTGAGCTCTGCACAGCCCTTGGCAGCACAGGCAGGGCTTGGTGCTGAGCAGAGAGAACAGACACTTGGAGGAGCAAAACAGAGTCTTCCCAGGAAGAAGGGATTTAGTGGATGCTTTTAAACATGCTCCATGCATCTTTGCATCTCTTTGGGTTGTCAGCATTTCCACCCACTCCCACATCCATTTTCTCACCTTTCCAGAGCTGCCAGTACCCATTTGCTCTGTGACATCTGTTGCTGGCATGGAAATGGCCCAAGATGCCAAGTGGTGGCACTGGGGTGACATTGCCTGTCAGCCTGTCCATGTCACCCCTCTCTTTTTGAGTTCTCTTCAGAGACCCTCCTTCTCATGACCCTTTGCTTCCTGAAATATGAAACCCCCCCAGAGCCCTGCACACTTTATCCTGCCTGGATCACAGCAGCTTCCCCACTCCCCTCAGAGGAGCAGGATTTACATTTCAGCTGAATGAATAACGTTTGCAGAGCTGCTCTCTGCTCATCTCCCAGGGCTGTGTGTCTGCATCCTGGCTGCCTGGTGCCAACAGTCAGTCCCAGTGCTGCTCTCCTTCAGAAGGAATTGACACTTCCTTCATCTCACTGCAAAGCTTTGGGGAGGAAAAATGTATGTTAAGTAGGTGTCATTGCCTTGATCCATTTTCCAGACCACAGGAAGAAATACAGTGCATTCTGGTGAACATTTTAGAAATAAAAGGAGCAAGAATGGGGAAGGAAAATCCAGGGGCAATATTTTTTAAAGTGGCAAGAAAGCAAAGATGGATTTTGCTGTGAGTACAGTGAAGAAGCATAACAGAAAAATACATAGTGATATTTAGAGATATATAGAGATACAGGAATTTTCTTTATGGAGACCAGCTCCACCCCTGCAGATGCCCTTGTTGGAGGTCCCTGTGAGTGTCCTGCCAGGGGAAGGACAAGCTGTATTAGAAGAATAAAGTATGGCTGATGCAAAGGTGCTCAGCATGAAAATATTACGAAGGCAGCATCAATATTTGTGGCATCTCCTGGTCCATCCATAATGAAAACTGGTCTGGATCCAAACAGCTTGGTTCTCTTTACTGTGGTTGCACCAGAATCTTCAAATGAGTGGAGGATTAGGAGCCTTCAGTATAAACAGGAATTCACCTCCGAGGCCTCCGTCTCATGTCTCTCTTGATTAGTGTGTTTTTTATCTGACTGTCAGTAAAAAAGCAGAGATAAAAATGTCCTCCCACTCAGCAAACGCAGCTATAAAATCCTTCCTCTTGGTTACAAAGGGGCTGATCTCTTCTGTGGATTTATTTGACAGCACCTGTTAGAGACCAAGGAAGTCGTGGAGCTGCAGGGGATTATCCTGATTGCTGTTTGTTCTCAGGGGAGTTTGTTCAGTACAGTCTGAATTAACATTTGAGTATTGCAGAACTGCTCAAGGAGCACCTTCAAGGAGGCTCAGGAGTCAGCAACAAGTCAGGAATGGGCAGTTTCACAGCAGCAGGAATCAGGGATGAACTTGCAGGTTTAGAGGCAGTGAGAATGCATGGCTGGAAGTCCAGTGGAGAGCAGGGATGGATCTTAGAAGTGTGGAATTGGTGAGGGGGAAAAAGCTCTCAAGAGACCCCTGAGGCCAGTCATTCTCCCAGCACTGCCAAGGCCACCACTAACCCATGTCCCCAAGTGCCACATCCACACAGCTTTTAAATCCCTCCAAGGAAGGGAATTCTGGTTTTGCTCTGTGCCAGGGCTGAACAGCCCTTTCCATGGAAAAATTTTCTTTAATAGCCAATCTGAATGTCCTCTGGCACAGACTGAGGCTGTTTCCTCTTGTCCTCTCACTTGTCACCTGGGAGAAGAGACCAACCCCCCTCCTGGATCCACCCTCCTGTCAGCTCTCAGAAAAGGGACCAAAATTCCCTTTATGAGGGAAGACAGATTCAAGGCAGTCGGGTCCATCAATGCCATAAGCAGATGGAACGTCTGAATTTTGTGAAATCCAATCGATTTGGCAGTTCTGTGAGTCAGGCTTTTTTTTTTTCTCCAAGCACATCAAATTGTGGGTTTTCCCACTGTATTCCCAGGACTTGCAGCAAAGAATTAATTGTGGTTACAAAATGTGGATTAATAAAGAACCCTGGGGAGTTGGAAAGGCACAAAAAGGTTGCCAGTGTGTCATTGCTCCTTTGCTTCACTTGTTCCCAGTGAGCAGTGCCACCTCCCCAAGGGCAGGAGCAGAGGAACAGGAGCTTGGAGCAGAACTCACCTTCAGGCAGCTGCCTGGAGGAGCTGGGAGAGCCCCTCTTCCCTCAGGGGAACATGCAGGGCTTTGTGGAAACAATTCCATGTCTGTTAGGCTGTGAGGTCATAGGAATGGCTTCCACACCTCTGGAATCATCAGTGGCTTCATCTTCTGTGCTCCTCATTGCTGTTGATTTTGGGAGCTCCAAGAATCCCACATTAAATACATATTCAAAATGTTTTTCCCTTTCACTTGTCAGCAGAGGGTGCTGGCAGTGTCACTGTGTTAGAACACAGAGAAAGAAACTGAAAAAAGTTTCCCAAAAAAAAGTGCAAATGAGGCCATTAATAAGTTGCAGTTTGTTTTTGCTTTGTGGCTGACAAACCTCAAAGGCCGATGTCTCTCCTCGCTCCAGCACACACGGACTGCTCGAGCTGGATGTGCTTTGTGGGAGCCTGGGGATGCTCAGCTGCTTCTGAAGGCAGAGAGAACCATTTTACAGGACTCATATTTCACAAGGCTGGTGCCCAAATTCCCACAACTGGGAGCCAGCAGAGTGCCACGATTTCCTGCAGATCTACAGGAGGGATTTTCCCATTCCCCCATGGTGCCTGGAACACGTGTGTGTCCTTCCACAGGGGACTCCCACATTATCTGTGGAGTGTGCAGAGTGTTCACAGCCCCCAGCTCCCCTGGGCAGGGCTGAATTCCTGGGACTGCAGCTTCTCCTCCAGAAGAGCTGAGAGGACCAATGCCACGTTTGAGTGACTCAGGGGTGGTCTGTATTTCCATCAAACACAGTCCAGCAGAGGAAATTCACTGTTCCTTTGCAGAGCCAGCAAAGTTGTGATGCCAGCACATCTTTCTCCTGTGGAACATAACAACTGGTCACTCAAATCACCTTTGACAGATTTTCTATTGCTGCTTGGAGCACTTTGCATGTGGAAATGGGACAGTTCCTGCAGGTGCTGCACCCCCTGTTCTTCCCTAGTTTGCAGTGGGCAGGTCTGCCTGTAGCTGTTGGTTTTGCAGGCAGCTTTCCCCATCCCAGCCCTTCCTGCAGCAAAGCAGTGGGAGTTTTCCCAAAGTACTCTTCAGATGGATTCTGCAGGATCGGCCACACAGAGCCCAGGCAGATGAATTAAGGACAGAAAACTCAGCTTTTAATTTCCAGTCTTCTGCTGGAACGCGAACACTGATTCTGTATTATTTTTCTGCTCCCTTTGAGCTCCCATTCTGACCTCCTCAGCTAACATGGAAACAAAATCCCAGCGCAACAGCCAATTAAAAGTGTTAATCAAGGGCAAGGCTGACTTTGCTGACACCTTGTGCACATCATGTGTTTGAGATGCTGCAATTAGAGCAGCTGAATTATTGATAAGAGCTGAATGTCACTGAAATACCACGATGGTGTCACTGTCCTGGTGACACTGGGGAAAGGGGAGGGCTTAAACCTACTGCAAATCCCCGTGAGGTGGATTTGTAGGATGTCACATTGCTGAGGAGAGATGTGGCACTACTCCACAGCTCTTGGAATTTCCCAAATGCCCAAGACTTCTTGCCCAGACATTATTGCCATCAGCTCATGAGGGATGAGTCAGAACAGGTCGTTGTCCCCAAAACCAGCAAAAATTCCTTTAGTTAATCTCAGGTGACCTTGTTTTGTGGGTTTGAAACAGCAGAGATGGTAATGTTTGAGCTGCCAAATCTTGTGTATTCCTGGAGCAAGCTGGGGAGAGGAAGGGTGACAATCCCTTTGGCTGTTACAGGAGTCAGCCTCTGCTTCAGGCTGGTTCTGCTGCATCCTTCTGGTTATGGACACCAAACCTCATCTCAATGTTCTTGTGTGGAATCCTGAAAATTTTTCCATAATCCTGATGTGTCCAATATGTCCAGTATTTTGGGTCACTAGTGGCCTGCTGTGGTTTCTAGTGGCAGACACCTGGGTCCCCTAAGCTCTTTCTACAATTCCATGTACCAATCCAGTCTTTATTTTTCAGATCTCTTGTCCTTCATGGCCCAAGACATTATGTTCAAATTATTCCCCAGTGATAATTATATACACAGTTTATGCTGGATCTTTTTAACTCTTTGAACCACCGAATTTAAATAATTTCCACTTGGATTAGCACTGAAAAATGAGTATTTAATTGCAGCTACCTTATTAATGAGTGGCAGTCATTGGGGGGAGCATCAACAAAAAATAGTCAACAGCAGCTCCACAAACAGTTGAAAACTCAATGGAAGAGCTGTTTCCTTCAGTGGGATGGCTTGGAGGGCATTACTGGCAACAGAGGGACATTTGTGAAAGCACAGTTCCCTTGAAACTCTTTCAAGGACTCTTTTACTAATTCAGAATATTAATTCCCCATTTTGTGCTGCCTGTTGTGTCTAATGTACAGCTGCTCTCCATTTGTCCCTTAGACCTCCAGAACTTGATTCTTCCATTTGTTTCCTGGGTTTTCTTGTTATATTCTGTATTCTACTCCTCTCCATCTTCCTCTTGGAATTGCTGAAGGTAAATTGAGAGTATAGCTGGCAGAGATTTTCAGCAGTGGATGAATCCAGCAAAAGCCAGTGATTACTCAGAATTTTCAACATTGATCACAAAACATATCAAAGTTTGATGGAAAAAAATTCTTGGAAAAAGCTCTTGCCTTGGTGTAGAATTGCCTGAGGGCGCCTGAGGGGAACATCCCTCAATTACCACCCCAGAGGTGACAATGACTGGATCAATCTGTTGTGGCTGAAAGATGATTGCAGGAAAGAATTATGGTCTGGCTCAAAAAATACCACTGCAATGAAAGGAGAACTTTTACCAGTCAAGTGAGTTTTGAAATGAGAAGAAAAATAAGATTTGAGAGCCTTATTCTGTCCACAAGGACTCTGATTTTGCAAAGGGATGATGTGAAAGCCAAGCCTCTGAGCCTCAGCAGTAAAAGTCTTTATTCCTTCAATTTGTCAGAGCAGAAATAGAAACATTAAAGAGGAATAATGCAAATGGCATTGACAGAATTTCCAAAATAAATTCAGCTCTATCATTTTTTCCTCAAATATATTTTTATTGGTTTCTCAAGGGCTGCTGGTGCCCAGGATGCACGATTGCTGCAGGTGCCAAATTCAATTGGTGAATTGAATCAATTTTTTAATAAATCCACGTAAATTGCAGCTTCTGTATTAGTGGATGTATTCACTGTCCTCACTTTGAGAAAACATTGTTTCCTGAGAATCCAAACAGAAGAATTTTATTCTTATTCTAACTTTATTCAGCACAGCCTGTGTCAAGGTATGCTGCATGTTTTCTGTTTCCTGCTGTTCAATCTGCTCTGTCTCTGGATTTTCCAGCTCCTCTGCCCAGGCAGCATCAGGGCTTTGCCATGAGCTGTCAGAAAACTGTGAGAAAACCCAGGACATTTTCTGCCAGGCTGAGAGTTGGGATTGTTAATCTTGGAGAAGAGAAAGCCCCAGGGAGACCTCAGAGCCCCTTCCAGTGCCTAAAGGGGCTCCAGGAGAGCTGGAGAGGGACTGGGGACAAGGGATGGAGAGACAGGACACAGGGAATGGATTCCCACTGCCAGAGGGCAGGGATGGATGGGATATTGGGAAGGAATTCTTGGCTGTGAGGGTGGGGATGCCCTGGCACAGGGTGCCCAGAGCAGCTGTGGCTGCCCCTGGATCCCTGGCAGTGTCCAAGGCCAGGCTGGATGGGGCTTGGAGCAGCCTGGGACAGTGGAAGGTGTCCCTGCCCATGGCAGGGGTGGAATGGGATCTTCAAGGTCCCTTCCAGCTCAAACCATTCTGGGATTCTGTGGATGCCCTCTGTCATGCAGGATGTATCCAGACTCAGAATTAAGGCTTTCTCTGACATGAGGGAATATCTGTGACCGGAGGAGCCTGCCAGCTTGGCAGAGCTGACTGGATTTTGAGGGATAGCCTGGCAGAGCTTGGGTGCCCTGCAATCCATCAGCCTGTGCCACCGTTTGGGCTGTGTGGCTTCGGAGGCAGCATCCAGAACGAGGAGTTTTTGGAAAGCAGCAGGGACATTTGAGCTTCTTCCCTTCTGCACCGACAGCTCCCAGACCTGGCAGTTCAGTTCAGAGCAGGGCTAGACTCCAGTGCTTGTCCTGGACAACACATCCACTGTAGCTTTGGCAAAGGGAGAGCAAACAACAATACCCAGAGGGGCTGAGCTGGCTCTGCTGTTTGGTTTCACTCTGTGTGACACCCAGGGCAGCTGAGGCTCCTGGGAGGTGAGCTGGGATTATCCACTGAGCTCCAGAACCTGCAGCTCACTCCAGGAGTTCCTTCACCCCCCATAAAATACCATCTGCTGGGAAAACAGACAGTATTAGCCAAAAGGGAATCCTGAAGGATCCCCTCCGAGGTTGTTGCTGCTCATGCTGAAATAACCAAGCTCTGCAGAGATGTTTGAACTTGAGGGCACCTTTTGCTGCAGAATAAAGCTGCTCTTTGGACTTGATGGGCTTAAAACACATCAAAGCAGTGAAATTCTCAGGTGTATGAGCAACCTGTGCATTCCCCACCACACTGCTTGCCTCCACAGTGATTCCCTGTGAATCCATCGGGGGGTTGGTGTGGGGGAGCAGGAGGAAGGCACAGCTGAGCAGAGGGACACTCAGCTGAGCTCTGGTAGCCCTGCAGAGCTTTTGGAGCCACGTGCACTCCTGTGTTGGCTGTGTGGGATGGGTGGAGGAGCTTTTATTGAAGGACACTGGACGGTATCTGAAGGTTCCTGGCTCTGGAGTGAGCAGTGAAGTGTTATCTTGCTGTGTCGAGCCTGTCCCTGTGACATCATTGTTGTGACATCAGTGTTGTGACTGAGTCCTGTCTGTGCACGTGTCCATGGCAGAGCCAGGATCCTGGGGAATGTCTCCTTCCTTCCTCCCAGCCCTTCCTGTGCCCTCCCCTTGGCAGCACCTGCTCCGGGACACGCTCTGTTCCTGGGGGTCAAACTGGAAAGAAACTGGGATTCTTAATCCTCTGTATCCAACAGAAACACTTCCCTGGCAGTTTAATCCTCACAACTGATTGTGCTCCGTGACATTTTTGATACTTTTGGATGGGTTTGGACTTGAAAACCTTTCCAAACGTGCTGAGCTGACTGGCTGATGGATCCCCCTGGGCAAAGCCATCAGCTTTGTCCTCTGAAGATCCCCTCCAGCGTGGCACTGCAGTCAGTGCCAGAGGCAGCTGGCTCGTGGGTCCCAGTGAGTCAAAGCAACCATAAAGTCAAATATGGCTGGGAGAAGTCACCTAAACAATCCCAATAAACCCACCCTACTGCTTTCCTCACCACAAGCAGAAATGTATTTGCTCTGGTGCCGAGCACACTCCTCCTTTTGTCCTAAATTCCCCCTGCACTTTGTTCTGACAAATATTAAAATATTTCTTTATTTCCCTTTAAAGTTTTTATTGACAAGGTTGTAGATCTTCCCCTCCCATCTCCAGCACCATCTGCCCAGCAGAGGAATTCAGGCGTTCAGATTGAAGATGAAAACAGGCTTTAGAGAGCTGGAATTGCTGAGTTTTCCCACCAGGGTGGCTTTAAAGTGGCAAGGCAGTTTGTTTGCTGTTCTTTTGCTGGTGGCTCAGTGCAGCAAACGAGTCCTCCCTCCTCTGACACTTCTCAGGGGTTGCTCTGGTCCAGCTTTATGGAATCCTCTCCTCTGCTATCCTGTGAGTTTCTTTGGAAGAAGTTGAGCAGAGCTGCAGGAGGGACAGACTCTCACGAGGTCTCCACTTCTCTTTCAGCTGTATGAGCTCCTCAGAATGGCTCATTCCCAGCATCTCTCAGGGATCACGGAGCTCAGGGGAGAGGAATTCCCTGTTGTTTTAGTGGAAGCTGCTGGATACTGAGGAGTAATGAAAATCAGTCCTTAGGGTGGCAAAGGGAATTTGTTCTCTCTGTCTAATGACTCAGTAACAGCAGGCTGAGAATTCCCAAGGCAGGGCAGGCAGATGGTGTGACTGGAGAGATTCTGAATGCAGCAAACCAAGAGCCTCCAGCCCCTTCTCCCAGTAACTCCAGTTCCTTCCTGTCTCTGCCCACCTTAGCCAAGGCCGTGCTCATTCCTTCCTCCAGCCCCCCTGACTGAACAGTAAAAAGGTTGTACTTTTCCAGAGGTCAATGTCCACAGCTCCCAGTCCTTCCATGGTTATTTTCATTAACTAATCTGTTCAAAACCTCCAGAGCCCGTTGAGCCATCTGGACAGATTCAAGTCACATATTTGTATTCCTGATGTGCTGATTTAATCCATTTGCTCCAAGCCCTCAGTGCAGCCAAATGTGCCCCTCCAAAGCTGCTTCACACAAACAGCTCGAGGGGTTGGAGCACAAACAGCTCAAGGGGAGAAAAGGCTGTCTTTAGCTTTGGGAGAGGTGTGCTGGGAGCCCTGGTGCTGGCACAGCCATCAATCCCACAATGGTTTGGGTTGGAGGGACCTTAAAGCCCATCCAGTGCCACCTCTGCCATGGGCAGAGACACCTTTCACTATCCCAGGTTGCTCCAAGCCCTGTCCAGCCTGGCCTGGGACACTTCCAGGGATGGGGCAGCTGAAGGATTGCTCTGGCAGCAGGCAGGAGCAAGCAGAAGATGAGCAGAGGCTCCAGGGCCAGGGTGTTTACAGAGCTCTCTGAAGAGCTCTTACCATCATCATCCCTTCCTGGGGGAGTCATCCCTGTGTCTGAGAAGCAGGAATCCTGGGACTGACGTTATGAGTATTCCTTGCCATGGAAATTCCCTAATTACTAGCGAGGTTTGAGAAAATAAAAGGCCAAGACAGCTCTCTGGCTGGGTGAGGAAGATTTAAACTGCTAAAAATGAGATTTACCAGAGATGCTGAAGTATCTGGGGGTGCTGTTGGTACATCAAGTGCTTGGGACACCTGGAATGGGGAATGAATTTCAGCCTTTCCAGCCACATGGCCTTCAGCATCAAGAACCATCACCTGCAGAGATTTCCTTTCCTCCTGTGCCCTGATTGGAAGGGAACTTTACAACATCCATCTCAGCAGGGGTTATCTTGTCATGGAATTCATCTTACAATAAAACTGTCTGGGTTTTTACACGTACTGCTGACCTTTATTTGGTTTATGAACCCATAACTCCTGGGCTCCCGGTTTTATACAGGGCGGGATGGATCATTGCAGCTTCCAGCCAAGAATCTCAGCTTGGGAGCTGTGTGAGGTTTAATGACTCTGTCCTGATTTAAATAAGATAATCTTGGCTTTTATAAGGGAGCTGAGGCACCTGGAGGACACCTTTAGCAAGAGCAGGCAACTGAACTAAAAGAACTCTCCTGCCTGGGTGTCTCTCCTCATTGCAGAGCTCCTCCTTTACCCTCCTGGCACCCAGGATTTGAGGGGTGGAACTCAGCCAGGCCCAGGCTTTCAGACATCTCAGAGGAAAAGTCATCCAGCACCAGAGTGTGCCCCAAACGCTGCAGCCACTTCAGGCTGGTCAATGGACAACTGCACTTACCCAGTGGTGGAATCATCACTCCTGGAAGTGTTCAAAAAACGTGAATGTGGCCCTTGGGGACATGGGTTAGTGGTGGCCTCAGCATGATGGACTTGATGATCATAAACATCTTTTCCAACCTGAACAATTCCATGATTCTGTGATTTTTTCCAACCTCATTCTTTCCATCTGTCAGAGCCAAACCCAAGGCAGTGGTGGCTGTTGGGATGAAGGACTTGGCTGAGCTGGATCCCCCTGGGTTCCCCACTCACAGGATTCTTGTTCCCTGCAGGTAAACGGCCACCTGGACTACATGAAGCAGATGGACACCATCCTAAAAGCCGTGGGCATTAAAACCAAGGAATGCCAGCCGGAGGAGAAGGGCAGTGGCAGTCTCTTTTCCCCTCAAGCCAAGAAATCCCAGCAGGCAGCTGACAGTGAGGCTCGGGGAGAGGAAAATACCGGGGAAGAGGAGGATGAGACTGAGGGTGAGGCTCTCCCAGCCAGCTGCGCTCACCGACAGAATTCCTCCAGCTCTGCCCTGGGAGAACCCTCACCTCCCTGCCCAGACTGCCCACACAGCACGGACAGCAAGGACCAGGCAGTGGGGAAAGGAGCAAATTAGGGCAGAGCTGCTCAGCCGGCACAAAAACCGTCAGCACATCCGTGGCATTGAGATTCCCAGAGGATGGAGCTGGCGGAGCTGCAGCTGCAGTTTCCAGCCCCTCCAGAGAAATGTGTGGCACTGCCGTGGCATCGGATCAGAGAGCTTGGAGCAGCCACTCACAGCACCTCCCCGAGGCGAGAGAGGGCTGGTTCCTGCCTGAGTGTGCACTGCTCCTCAGGAATCCAAGACAGATCCCATTCAAATCCTTGCAGGAAGCAGCTGCACCCCTCGGCACCGTGTCCCTGCTGTGACTGGGGGACGCAGGTGGCTCTGAAGAGATTTCAAGCATTTCACAGAGAGGGGTTCATTACTAGGAAATTAAAACCGTTTTTGTACTGGAGATGAGTTTGGTTTGAGGATCTCAGGTGTGTTCCAGGCTCTACCTGCCCCACTCCAGATGGATCCACATCTGCTCTCCGGCTCTGCTGACCAGGAGGGGAAATGCTCAGGCTGCCAGGCTTCCTTCCCTCACCTGCTGCAGGTTTGCTGCCAGGGTTTGGGCACTTCCCATCTCCAAGACTGTTTCCCTGTCTCCAGGCTGGGGTTGGTGGGTGTTGGAGGCCCTATTCCTGTTAGAAACTTTTGGGACCCTGGGTGAAAGCAGCAGGACAACCAAGGGGGTTTTGGATGGTTTATGAAAATTCCTCCCAGGCTCTCCAAGCCAGCAACCCACTGGGACTTTCCTTTTATGTTCCACAGACATCTCCAGCCTTAAAAGCCCCATCCAGACATATTTTTAATTGACTTAGAACAAAACCAATAGTTGGCACAGGATAAACATGGATCTGTTTGATTTCTACCTCCTTCCATAGAAGTGAATTGGCTCCACTCTCTTCATCCCCAGTCTCAGAGCAGGGGGAAGGACCCAGCTCTACATTCCCTGCCAGCACAGCTCCAGAACCTTGTGGGAATGATCCACATCTTCAACAAAAGCCCCTTTTCTGGCCTGTTTTGCTGCTGAGCCCAGGCAGGTGCACCTGGCAAGAGTGTGGCAGGTGGGCCACCCCCCTCTGGGGCACCTCTGGGGTTTTATGCTTTGCCACAAGGGAGGGTTCAAACTCTCCCACCCCCTCTGGGGGTCCTGTTGACTCATGAGAGGGGAAATATTGGGATTGCACCCTCCAGTTTTGGTTCACACAGAGTTCTCCCCCTCCTCCTCCCTGCTGACCCAGCAGCCACGTTAATCCCCCCTCTCCTTCCAGTCCCAGCTTCCTGCACACCTTACCTGCAGATTATTCCTCGTGCAGTCAGACACGGCTGAGTTTGGGGTGATGCTGTGACCCAGCAATGCACCATGGTTTGGATACAATGCCTGGCAATTCCTCTCCCTAAGTCCAGCATCTCAGGGGCTCAGACCTGGAGCAGTGCCTCGCTGCAGAGACAGGAGGGGTTGGCTGTGGGATCCCACAGGGATGGGGCTGTTTTGCCAGCTGGTGTTGGTGCCATTGGCTGCAGGGGTGAGATGGGATTTCTTTGCTCATCTGAGGGTTTGTCCACAAGCAAACACCTAATTACACAGAACTGCCTGGATGAGACAGTAAGGAATGATTGCTGAAGAGGTGACACTCCCTCTCTCCGTCCATCACCCGAGGCTGATTTAGTACCTAACAAACTTCCAGACTCCACAGTGCCTTTTTCTGCTCCTTTTTAACTCAGGTTGTAGTCCAAGCTTATATTTATATAAAGCCATTGTGGGATGATGCGCATCTTGATCCAGGTGCTCAACACCAGCCCCAAGCTCCATCTGTGGCAAAATGCATTGAACAGTTTGAGGTTTGAGCTAGTGCTCAGCCCTCAGCCTGTCCCAGTCACTCATCCCTGGCTCCCAAGGGATTTGTGGCAAAGAAATGCTGGGCTGGTCGTACAAACTCCTGCTCAGTTCTGGAACATCTGTGGGCAGTGTGGAAAGAAAACTGGAAGTGGCCTGGCGTGTGGCTGCTTCTTGCAGCATCCTGTATCCAGGGGATGTTCTGTGTCCATTTGGATATCAGGGAGTTCCAGAAGAACAGTCCTGGAATTAGGCAGAAGGCTTGGAGTGAAGGGTCCAGGGAGGGCACAGCAGCCAACTGCCAGCCCAAAGGCACTTGAGGAAGAATTTACTAAAATAATTTGTTTTACTGATTTTGTTTTTTGAAGTGCCCACTTGTCACATTTACTCAGTCACATTTACTCTGCTTATGGCTCTGGGAAGGGGGCTGGGATTGTCATTTAAAATACAATGTTCCTTTAGATTCTTACTTGAATGGCGGGGGGAAGTGTATTTTCTAAGTGCATCATTGAGGATGTGATGGATTGTCTGAGGGACGGGAGATGGTCCTGTGCCAGGAGTGGGAAGCTGTGGGATGGAGCCTGTGGGAGGAGCTGATCCCGTTACTACTGCGAGATACCCACGGAGCCAGCATGAGTGGCACCCCACACCCCCAGTGAACATCCAAAAATCAGTGTGGGACATTCTGCACCAAACTGCCCCCGCAGTGCAGCTCTGTGTGACAGGACATGGCTGTGCTGGAGCACGCTGTGTGCCAGGAACCTGAGACAGACACAACTCCAGTGAGGAGATCCAGCTCCAGGAAGACGTGATGTTCCATGGGCTAAAGCAGCCCCAAACCTCAGTGTTCCTGCTGAGGCAGCCTCAGACCTCTTGTCCATGAGCCACAGGATGTTTTTCCACCACTCACTCCCCTTGATGCACTTGGAGATCTGCTGAGCTCTGTGTGTGCAAAACCAAGCCTTGATTTGAGGTTAGGGAGACAGAGAGTCTGAGGTTCAGACTCACCAGAGATGGAAAGGCCACAGGAAGGGTTCGGGGATGGTGATGGTGAGCACAGGAGGGATGAAGGAGAGAGAGACAAGGCAGGTTGTTTCAGCAGCAACACCTGGTTTTGCACGGTTTGATCCTCCTTACGACGTGCTTGGGGCCACCATCCCCTCCATGAGCTGCACCGTGTGCTGGAACAGGGAATTTGGGAGATGGCTTGTGGCAAATCAGCTCCCAGAGGGTCGGTGTTGGGCTGCTGGGGGATCCTTCCAGCACACCGAGCTGTGCGAGCCCCGCTCAGGCCATGGGGGTGCCGAGCCGCAGCTCCGTGTCCGTGGGCTCCGCATCCCAAAGGCTGAAGGAGCGAGCAGCAGGGCCCGGCGGGGCTGGGAGCAGCCGGGGGTCGCTCCGCGGTGCCCCGGAGCCCACAGAGTCGGTCTCAGCCTGCAGGGTGAGCACGTTCTTGAGGGATGTGGCGGCGCGGGGCCCGCTGTGGGAATTCCTCATGGACAGGGAGATGGCGCTGGGCCGCGGCTCCGCCGAGCGCCGGCAGCAGGGCAGGAATTTGCCCATGGCTCTCTTGAAGTCCCTCATGAAGAGCGGGTAGATGATGGGGTTCATGGTGCTGTTGCAGTAGCCCAGCCAGGTGAGCACATCGAAGAATCCGGCCGGGACGCAGCCACAAACGGCCTGGGGGGACACAGCAGGGATTAGCAGCCTCCCACCTCAGCCCCAGCCCACAGGGGCTTCCCAGGCACACCAACATTCCCCTCTCAAAGGAAACCTTCAAATCCCTTTTGAAGGGTTTTTTCCTTGCTGTTGCTCCTTGAGGAATTGCATCCTTGGTCCTGGAGGTCCAGCAAGAGCTTCAGGCACCTGCAGTTGAACCCAGCTAGATTCCAAGGGGAAATCTTCTGGAAACCCAACATAAAACCCCCACAGGCTCTTACCTGTGCCACGTTGGTGACGAAGAAGGGCAGCCAGGCCACGAAGAACATGCCCAGGAGGATGCCCAGGGTCAGGCTGGCCTTCAGAGCCTTCTTGCTGTGCTTGTTGGTGAACCTCCTGCTCTCGTTGGCGGCCAGGGGCTGGCTTGGGGCGTGTGGGACCTGCAGCCAGAGACAGGGAGTGGTGGACAACTCTCCCTGGCACCAGCATTGGCCTCTGCCCGAGAAAAGTGGAATTTGGTGCTCCAGATCCTGCAAAAACCCTGCCAGTAATTCCCTTCTCCAAGGGGCAGGAGCTGTGCACACCGCAAACCCTGAATTAGGAAGAGGAAGCAATAGAAACCCTCAACACTGCTGATAATGTGATAATATCATACTGAGAGTATGATGTTATTTGCTGTAAAATAAGGTGTTTGTCATTAGGCTGCTCTTTAGAGAAAAACTCAGCTCAGTCCGTGTGAGGATAAAGCCTGCCCTAAACAGGCAGCTCCAGCTGCTGATTACAGCAGCAAACTAATTATGGTTTTAAAAGCAGGACATGAAACATTTCAGCCTCCAAACATCATAACCCAGCCCTCCATCCCCTCCTGCAATCTAAAATTAAGTGATTATCTCAGCCCTCCCCTGTAATTAAATGATGCCCTGTTGCAACTCAGCTTCTGGCTGAGAGCAAAAATCTCTACAATGAGATGAAGATGAAAAAGGTGAAAAGATGCAATTTGAGGGTGCCCTGGCTGACACCTTGTTCCTCGGCCAATTTGGGGCTTCAAGGAACCTTTTGGGCCTCAGCTGAATGACAGGGGGATGGATGCTGCTCTTCCATGGCACAGCAAATCCTCTGAACATCCCCCGACTCTGTGGAGTCCAAAAACCTGGCATACTGTGAGGAAATAAACACTTTATGATATTGTCTGTTTATTCTTTAATTGTCCTTTTCCTTTTGACCGTCTGGCGCAGCTTATCACGTGTGGGGGAGCTGGCCGGAGTCCTGGCTCTGCTCTTGGAGAGAACAAACTGAATCAAGGTATTTAAAGGCAATTAAGTTTGCCTTTTCCCTGTAGGATATGAGGTCAATAAAGCCTATTACAGGGAATTAAAGCTGTTAGATTTAGTGGCAATTACCTTCTCCTGGAGAAATACAAACAAGTGCAGCCACGTTTTTGTTATAAAACCCACACACTCCGGTTCCACCGGCGAGCGCACGAGGAGGGGTTTGGCAGCTCCTGTTATAGAGCAGGTAACAAAAATAGAAGCTTCTGTTCAAAATAAGGTGCTCTTGGGAATCTGGCATTTGCTATTAGTTAAAATCCTTCTCCCCCGTATGTCTCACACCCACCACGGCCAAGATTTACGAGTGGAAAGTCAGATAAGATTGAACCCCTCAGGGATGACGCCAGCCAAGCGGGGGGCGAAACTGCTTTTATTTTGCACTGCTGAGCATTTTTGCCTGAATCTTATTTATTTCTCTGCTTCTGCTCGTGCTATTTCTGTGCTCGTGAGCAGCTTCACAGCCCTCCATTGCTGGGACAAGGCATGGGGCACCTCAGAGGATGTAGGGGAGGTGGATGTTGCCCAAAATCTCCCTCCCTTTGGTTGTCAAAGCTGGCTCCAACCCCGAGGCCATCCAGGAGGCAGAGGCAGCCCAGGCACCCAAATTGTGGGGTCTGCCAGAGCAACGTCCCCGTGGGCACCTTACCTGTGGCGTGGCCTCGTCTGTGGTGGCCACGTTGGAGGCGAGGGAAGCCACCTGCACGGCCTGCTTGCGCGCGGCCAGCAGGATGCGGCAGTAGGTGAAGGAGATGGCGGCGGAGGGCAGGAAGAAGGTGAGGCAGGAGGCCACCAGGGCGTAGGGCAGACTGACCAGCAGCCGGCACTGATCCTCGTCCCCCCGCCCGGTGACGTTCAGCGGCCGAACCTCAAACTCCAGCTGGTGCCACCCCATCTTGATGGGCAGGAAGGAGGCCAGCGCTGCCAAGGTCCAGGTGGCCAGGATGAGCGCCAGCGCCCTGCAGGACGTCATGCGCAGCTTGTACCGCAGCGGGGACGTGATGAGCAGGTAGCGGTCCAGGCTGATGACGCAGAGGTTGAGGATGGAGGCGCTGCAGCACATGACGTCGAAGGAGGCCCAGAGGGAGCAGAAGTCCCCCCGCAGCACCCAGCGGCCGTACAGCTGGTTGAGCATGGCCGGGGGCATCACCACCAGCCCCACCATCAGGTCCGACATGAAGAGGGACACCAGGAAGTAGTTGGAGGTGTTGCGGAGGGAGCGCTGGCTGACGATGAGGAGGATGAGGAGGAAGTTGCCCGCCGTGGTCAGCAGGATGATGAAGCAGAGGAAGGCGGCCACCCAGCTGCTGCCCACGAGCAGGGAGTGCTCCCCCAGTGCGCTGGCATTGGGGGCCCCCAGGTCCCCCTCCATGAGGAGCCAGGGGCAGGGCTGGCTCTGGGGCTGGGGACCTTCTCCGGCGTGGCCTGTGCTACGTGATCATCACCAGAACCCAGGGAAGGAGGATCATCTCTCTGTGTCTGTCCTCCCTTCTCTTCTCCTCCTCCTCTCCCTCTCTTCCCCCACTCTGTCTCTTCACTGGCACTCAGGGCAGAGTGACATTCCCCGCAGCCGATCAGCAGGACCAAGGTTCCCTCCCCATTACTCACAGCAGTTCCTCGTGCCTGTAAATCCCCCCACTCTGGGATGTCCCTGGATGCTGCTTCTGGGTGCTGAGGACGAGCTGGATGGCAGGGTTCTCAAGATGCCAGGGGTGGCAGGATGCTCTGGATACTCTGATGCTCTGGATGCACTGGACCAGGGAATAACACAACACTGAGATGCTCTGGATGCTCTGCACTCAGGATACTCCAGATGCTGGGGATGCTCTGCATCCCAGGATATTCCAGATGCCAGGGCTGCTCGTACCCAGGATACCCTGGACGCTGGGGATGCTCTGGACTCCAGGATGCTCCAGATGCTGGGGATGCTCCGGCCCCCCGAGGCTCAGCTGTCGCCCCCCGGCTGAGCTGGGCTCTCTGCAGAGCTCTGTCCCCGGGGTCCCAGAGCTCCTCCGTGCCCCGCGCTGCCGCTGCTGCAGCTGCAGCCGTCAGGAGCGGCAGAGCAGCCTCAGACGAGGACCGGGATGCTCTCAGGCAAGCCCGCCCGGGAGGAGGAAGATCCGGAGTGTCGAAGGGATCTCTCCCGCGGCAGAGGAGCGTCCAGCCCGCAGGGAGGTGTGAGTGGGTGTGTGCAGGTGCCAGCCCGACTTTCACCTGCTGGTGTGGATACACACAAAGGATGCAGAAATGCCGATCGAGGAGGTGGGGCTGGGGGGGAGAGGAGGAGATGAAATGAAGCTCTAATGAAAACAGGGATCTGGGCTAAACTCCACGAAGTGGCAGCCAGAGAGTTCCCGTTTCTGCCTTAAAGAGACAGCCCTGTGCTCTGCCATCCCTGCCACCCCTGCCATTTGTGCCAGGGCTGGAGCCCTGGCTGGAGGCACCTGGCTGCTGGGCCAGCAGGTCAGTGGCCAAGCCCAGCCAGCAGCTCTGAGTTCCAGGCTCCATCCTCCACACTGGGTGATAAAAAGCAAAATTTTACAAAGTCAAATAAAAAAACAACAAACAGCTGCACACAACAGCCCTCAGGAAGCAGCCAGAGGACTCACTGGCAGATATTCCAGCAATCTGCAACCAGGGATGGAGGAGCAGAAGACAAGGGAGAGCCTGGCCCCTCTGCTCCTGGGTTATTTGGACTGGCCTCAGGACAGCCCAGCTCCCTGAGGGGCAATCTCAGATGGACCCACAGCAATGTGCCCTTTAGCAAGTGGGAGGAACATGTGAGAGGAGCCAGCTCAGAAGAACCTTTCTGAGTCTCTGTGTGCTGCTGGGAATTCCACACTGCCACCTCCACACTCAGGGCAAACACCTCAGGGTGCTGGGCAGGGACTGCTTGGGGTTTTTAATTACCCAGCTGCCCAAAGGTGGGGTTTTCCCAACAAATGGCTGTGATTTCTGTTGCAGGAGACCAGGACGGAGGGCAGTGGCTCCAGCACAGACCAGAGCTGAGGGTGTGCCCCTGGCACCCACCCTGTGCTCCCAGGGCCAGGCACTGCCAGCTGCTGCCCGTTCCTCCCCATGTGCCCACCAAAGCTTTCCTCAGCACGCCTCCCTGGGAAGTTGTGCTGCAGATGTGTGGGTGAGAGCCAGCTGTGCACACCACACCCCCAGCGCTGCACAGCCACCCACCCCGGGACAGAAATCAGCCTTTTGACCAAGTCCTGCTTTTCCAATCACCTTTCCAACAAATTTGTTTTGCTTGTTGTGTGTGTTTGTTTTTTCCAGTGCCCGAATGGGCATTCCAGGCCTGGAAACCATCACTGAGCGAGGGAAGGGGAGGTGGAAGGCAGGGACCCAGCCCAAACACACACGGTTATCCCCCCAGGGTCTCCGTGTCAGGCTGCCACTGGGAAACAGCTGCTGCCACTTGTGCCAGGACAGGCTCTGCCCTCCCTCTGCTTCCCCAGGACCCTCTCCTTGGATGCTCCCAGCCAAACCTCTCTGGCCACCTCAGTGTGACAGTGTTCTGGCAGCTGTCCCAGGGCAGCGCACGCACATGCGAGGCTCTGAACCCTCACTTCCCCAGCCCATCTGTGCTGGGAGCAGAGAGAAACAGAGAAACCCCACCCTGAGCCCACCCTGAGCAGCCTCCCCAGGCAGGATAAGTGAAGGCAGCAGCACAGATTTATTCCAGCTGGATCCACAGTGAGGAAGTGATGCCACAGTGCAAAGCCAGGCTTCCTTCTCAGCCCTGCTGCACCCCAGCATTTAGGGACATCCCAGTTTGTCACCAGAGCTTTTGCTCCTGAGAAGGAGATTGGATCAGGATCATGGAGTTGTGGGATGGTTTTCGTGTGGAGGGGCCTTAAAGCTCATCCCATTCCCAACTCCTGCCATGGGCAGGGACACCTTCCACTACCCCAGGTTGCTCCAAGCCTCACCCAGCCTCACCTTGGACATGTCCAGGCATCCATGGGCAGCTTCTCTGGGCAGCCTCTTTCCAACATCCCCAGCATTCTCCATGCATGGGAGGTTTTGTACACTTGGTTTGGATGTGTTTACTGGGGAAATGAATCTTAAGTGATTGAAACAAAATGTGTTTTTAAAAACCTGCCTTGAAATGAAGACCAAATCCTACCATTGTCCCTGCAAAAGCTTGTCCGTGCTGGCAGCTGTCCTGGCCTGTCTGTGCAGTCTCCCTGCACTGCATTTCTGGACACATCTGCAGGGATCATGGACCCCACCAGCTCTGCTCTCCAGTACCACTAGCAGGGAAAGCAAAACCAGGTTGTCAACAGCCACCCAAGTGTCAACATGACAAAAAAAAAGGGTGAGACAGAGAGAGTCAAAGTGGGAGCTGAGAGGCTTCGATGAGGGAATGCAGGCAGTCCAGGGCCTAGCATAGTGATGTTCAATAGTGCAATGCACTCTCGGGATGTCCTCTCAGGCTTTAACGGGATGGCTCCTTGGCTTTGAATTTGGGCAGAGCCTGGCTAACTACCTCAATTTATGGTTTCATCTGCACACCAGCCCTCCACTGCCTGCCTCTGCTGGAGCTCAGCTTGTGTGGAATGGAGGTGGAGATGTCCTGCTCCAAACACCTTGAACTGCAGCTCCTGGCTTTTACAGGAACAGCCCCCTGCTAAATCCAGCCTGTTTCTACTGTTTACCAGTAAAAGGGCCCTGTGATGGTGCTCAGTGCCCACCATGGGTTTCTCCACCTTTTCCTGGCTCTCAGGTAAAGCTCCCCTCCTTGGGAAGACATTTCACAGCCTTAAAACATGACAGTGACACACAGAGCACCTCGAGCCCTGCCAGGCCCTCCCTGTTCAGCCCATCCCCTCTGATGTGGCAATTCCTGCCTTAATGCAAACCCTCTCCCACCTGCCAAAGCACAGACCCGCTCTCCCAACGTGTGCAGAGTTCCCAGAGCCTCACAGAGGGACAGTGAGGGCTGGCCTCAAGGAGAGGGCAATGGGAGCTGGCCTCAATAAGGGGGCAGTGAGAGCTGTCTGCTGGCCCAGGAGCTCCTCCAGGAGCTGNAGGGCTGGCTTCAAGGAGAGGGCAATGAGAGCTGGCCTCAAGGAGAGGGCAATGAGAGCTGGCCTCAAGGAGGGGGCAGTGAGAGCTACTTCAATAAGAGGGCAGTGAGAGCTGGCCTCAAGGAGAGGGCAATGAGAGCTGGCCTCAAGGAGGGGGGCAATGAGAGTTGGCCTCAATAAGGGGGCAGTGAGAGCTGTCTGCTGGCCCAGGAGCTCCTCCAGGAGCTGATGGACCTTCCCCAGGGTCAGGCTCAGACCAAGGAGCATCAGTGATCATTCCTGAGGGCACATCCATGCTGCACTGGCATCAGTGGGACCCGAGGTTTGCAAGGGCACACACTGCCCTGCCCAGCCTGATCCAAACACCCTTGGGAAGAGCCCGCTGTTCCAGCCAAGGCGCTCAGCCCCTTCTCCCCGCTGAAAAAATGTCCAGTCCTGTCCGAGCTCTCCTTCCAGAGCATTCCCGGGGGCCGTGAGCATCTGGATGCCAAGGAACACGCCGGACCAAGACTGTCACCTAGTGGCAACAGCGCCGGAGGAGGTCGCGTGATCCCAGAGATCCCACAGGAATCCCACACAAGTGGGACCCACCACGCCCGGCCACAGCTGCCGTGCAGGCTCTCCGTGCCGGCTCCCCGGGCCACATGCTCAGTATTTGGGCTCGGTTTTCCTTCCAGCAGCTCTCTGTCCTCCTGCTCCCAGATGGAACGCAGCAGAAAGCTGCGGGAAGCACGGCTGTCCCTGCCCTGGACCCTCCAACACTTGCTGCCTGTCCTGCCTGGTGTCCTGGGGTCAGCACTGCCAAAAACCAGACAGGCATCAGAGCACTGAGCAGTGGAAGTCAGAACTAATTTATTTAAGAAAAAAAAACAACCCAAAACTTGTCAAAAGGAGGGGGAGGCATCGATTACAAGCTCTGGAAGCTCTTGTCAGGACAACGCCAAGGAATCAGCTTTGTACAACAGAGAGAGGGGCAGCAGAGGCCGTGCCCACCTCCAGCCCTGCTCAGGGACGTTCCAGCCCTCAGCCCCCTTCTCCCTCCACCACCAGGAAAGTGCAGCAGGGAGAGGGGGGCCAGGGGTGGAACCTCCCCTGGACCCCCACCCCAGCTCTTGGCCTTCCCCTGCAGCCCCAAAATGTGAAGCCCCAGCACTCATGATCCGTCCCCAGGGAGCAACGTGGTGGCCCAGGGGACAGCAAGGTAAGGGTTGTCACCACCACGGTTCCCAGTCCCCTCACACACAGCCCCAGGGGCACTTCCTGGGGCAAAACCCTCCCCAGGAGCCGCCTGATACAAAGGGTTGGGCTTGGAGTAAGATCCAGTGGGTGCCAGGAGCGTGTCCACGCTGAGCCCTTGTGGGCAGGCAGGGAGAGGAGGCAGAAGGGGTACTGCTGATCCCACCGCCCCAGGAGAGATGTGGGACTCCGGAGAAGCTGCTTCCCTTCTTCCTCCACACTGGGCATGAGGAAAACCCAGCAGGACTCAGAGGGCTCCCCCCAGGGCTGGGAGCCTGCAGAGAGCCCTGGGAGCCCAGTCTGCTCTCAGCCAGAGCCCCTCGTGCCACTCCTCTCAATATATTATTATTATGTGCAAGTAGTTTTGCATCAGGAAAGGCCAAGCCCTCGTGTCTCAGCCCTGCCTGCGCCTCGGAACGTCCGAGAGCAGGGAATTGACAGGAAAGACTCCAGCACCCCCCTCCCTCCCCAAAGCCCGGCCCTCGCACAGCCCTGCCAGGACAGTCCAAGGGTCACTCCTCGCCCTCCTCCTCGTGGTGGTGGTGGCTGGAGGCCGGCGGCTCCTCCAGCTCCTGCTGGTGGTGGGGGTAGTGGTGGGGCGCGGGCCCCTCGTGGGGCATGTTCTCCTCGGCGTTCAGGTACACGTTGAACAGGGCTCCCTCGTGGCTTGGCTCCTTCCCACAGGCCTGGCAGCTGCAGTGCAGGATCTTCTCCACCAGCTTGTCCACCCTGGGGATCTCCTCGTTGCCTGGGCAGTCCAGTGTCACCTGGGCAACGGGACAAGGACACAGCGGGTCAGTGCTCAGGCTGTCATGGTGGGAGGTCTGACCTGCCCCAGACCCTGCAGATTTGGGGTGTTTTGGGCCAGATGTGAGGGGTAGAGATGTGGGAAGACAAACCCCTGGTGGTTTGCAAGTGGGAGTTCTGCAAGGTGGGAGTTCTCTGGGAATGTCTGGTTCCAGACACTCAGGGAAAATCACAGAATCATCAAGGCTGGAAGAAACCTTCAAGCTCATTGAGTCAAACCATCAGCCCAGCATCACCCCAGTCACCTCTAATCCATGGAATCACTGAATCGTTAAGATTGGAAAAAACCTGCAAAACCATCAAATCCAACTTATGACCCACGCCCACCTTGTCACCCAGCCCAGAGCACTGAGTGCCACATCCAGTCATTCCTTGGACACCTCCAAGGGACAGGGACTCCACCACCTCCTTGGGGAACTTTTTCCAAAGCCTGACCACCCTTTCAGTGAATTTTTTTTCTTATATCTAATCTGAACCTCCCTTGGTGCAACCTGAGGCCATTTCCTCTCCTCCTTTCAGCTGAGACATGGCAGAAGAGACCAACCCCCACCTCACTCCCACCTCCTTTCAGCACTGACTCCAGCAGGACTCAGCTCCCAGGCACTGCTGGCACTGGAATATCAGTGTGACAGCAAGGCCACCCACAAGAGGTGATGCCAAGCATCCTGGTTAGTTTGGACTAAACCCTCCCATCAAATGTGAGCTGGAAAAGAGGCAGAGAGCAGAGCCAATTCCCTGGGCTCTGGCCCTCTCCTGGACCGAGGTTTATGGCTCTGCCAGGATCAGAGGTGACATGGGACTGTGAGGTCTAAGGAAATGGGAGGAACTTCTGGATATCAAACACAGCCACATCTCCCAAGGGGGAGCAGGTGACAAAGGCAGCAGTGGAGAGAGCAGACACGTGGATAAGCATAGGGATAAATAATGCAGGGAATAACAGGATGGTTCTGCAGATAGAGCGATAAGGGATCATTCAGCAGAGCTTCCAGCAGCTCCTTCCACCCAGCAACTCAAGACATGGTACAGTCACCTGAGAGATGCCCTGGAAGGAAATTATGAGTGGGAAAAGCCCAGAGAAGGAGAAGGACTGGCCCTGGTGTCAGAGCAGAGCTGAGGCCCCGTGGAGCAGAGCAGGATACTCACAATTTCCCACATGGACTGGGCTGGCATGCAGGAGTCGCAGTGAACCAGGGACTCTGTGGACTGGGGGAAGGTGTTGGGGACGCTGTAGCTGAAACACTGTCCCAGACAGGCCCTGCAAAGACAGCAGGAGGGGTGGGGGCTCAGGGGAGGTGCCACTCTTCCCAGCAATGGCAGAGATTTGGCCTTCCCTGGACACAGAGGCAGGACACTGCGCCTGGCTTCATGTGCGAGTGACAGTCCCCAGAGCCACTCTAGTGCCAGCAGCTGCCTCCAGCCCTGTGCTGAGGGTGGATCTGTACCTGTTCTGGATGGATTTGGACTCGCAGCCGCTGTGCCCCACGATCTGGGTGATGTTCTTGGCCTCGCACCAAGCGCTCTTGTCCGGGAAGAGGGCGAGCTTGTTTATGGGCGGTGGAGCGGCCAGGAGCAGCGCTGGGAACAGGGCCCCCACCACGAACCATAACATCATGGCCAGCTCTGCCAAAATCCTACACCTGGACACGGAGAGCAAAACGTTAGCAGCAAAGAAAACTGGCCAAGCAGCCCATTTCTCCTACCCTGTGGAAGTTCCTGTTGCTACAAGCACAGATCCATCCCCACATCCCCCTCCACAGGCACTGCCGAGGCCAGGACAGCTCCCAGAACTGCCTGTGGAGTGGGATGTGCTGCTCTGCCTCTCTCCTCTCCCACACAAGCTCTGGACACTCAGGTACCTGTGTTACCTCTCCCAGGCTCTGTGCCTGGAACAACAGCAGGCTTTTCCTCATTTCCCACCCAAGGCTGGGCTGGGAAAAGTTTGCAAACCAAAAGCGTCACCGCCACGAGTCGAGCCAGGCTGGAGAAGTCCCACAGCAGAGAAATGTTTTGATTTGAGGAAGGAACAAGCTTTCCACTTCCTTTTCTCCCACCTTGAAAGCCAAAGCTGCCAGCCCTGCCGGGGCCCCCTCTCCTCCTGGGAGCAGCAGGTGTCGCTGCAAGGCAGCAGCACGCAGGGGCACAGGGAAACCTCAGCCCAGAGGCTGGAAACCCGCAGGAAGGAACGATACAAAGTTTATTTGTACAGAGCCGCTCAGATTCTGCAAAAGGTTGTTCCGAGGACGGGAGCTGGGGCTGCAGACAAGGGGGGAGCCTTGTCACAAGGACGAAACTCGCCCACAAAGGTGGTCAGCTTGGAGAGCACTCCCTACCCCCAGAAAAATCCCCACAAGGTTTCCTTGCTCTGCTCCCCAGCCAAGGTGCCTGAGTCAACACTCCCAAGTCGCTGGGGAAAGGCAGATGGAAAAGCATCACAGAAACAGGGAAATATTTTTCCTGCGTGTGGTTTGGATGGAGTCATGGCGAAAGGCATTTATACTTCCTAAAATATTTGTTAGAACCATGTTATTTGTTATTTCCTTCTATTTATTTAACCAGACGACGATCCACAGCCCACACTGGAAAGACTCCTGTTGATTCCCATGGCTCCTGGGCCCAGCCCTCTAACACTTGCTGGGAAGGAGAGGAAAAATGCCCTGTTTCCTCCAGGGTCCTCATCCACCGGGCTGCAGGACCATCAGACTTATCTAAATGATTGAGATGCCTCCCTAAGCACTCGGGGATTTTAAGGTCGTTATGGGATTTTGCCCTGTTATCCCTCACTGAGCTCAACCTCCTGGTCTGAATCAAGAGACAGACCAGGAAGATTCTTCCATCCCATGGCACACAGAAAAGTGCATCCTCATTCACGGGATCTCTGGAGGAATCCTGGGGGGTGTCTGCTGAATTTCCTCATTTTCTGCTGATACAAGAACCACAGGACTAAAATGCAGCAACACCTGCAGAGCCCTGGCTTCGTAATCCTCCCAGCACTTGTGGGATGTGAATCCCACGGATCCCTGGTGGGAATACCTGCACAAAGGAGACTTTGCAGGTGTTAGCTGGAGATAAGCAGAGGATTTTAATTCATGAGCTTGCACTGCCACTAATGAGAGTTGTGGGGTTAAATACGTCTGTCCTGAAGAGGACTCTTGTGCCTGAAGTTTTTTTTCCATTTCAGTGAGGGAATTCTGTCATTTCTGAAGGAAGAACATGGTTAAGTCGTACACACAGACTCACACACACTTGGTTTGCTTTCCAAAACAAGCATCACTCATTCCTGAAATGCCAGCAGCTCTGTCCTGAGGAATCCTGCTCCCAAAGGCAAGTCCAAGATCAGAGCTGGGATGTGACCCAAAGAGCAATCACAACCCCCCGGGGAACAGCCCAAATTCCTCTGGAGTCAGCACACAAGTTCACTTCCACATGTCCGATTAGAGAGCAATTTCCTTCTTTCCTAAGAACGGTGGGGTTTTCCCAGGTTTGGGTGCATCTCTGCCCAGCTGCAAAGAGGCAAACTTTTCTGTCTGTGCTGGCAAGTCCTGTTTCCTGGAGGAAGGTGTTCCATGGAGGTGTTCCTGCTGCTCAGAGCAGACCCATTGCCAGAGGCATGAGGGATCCTCTCCCAGCATCTGGGTTCCCGTGAGGAAGATGAGTGAGGATGTGCTCTGCTAAAGCACAGGGCCTGGCCTGGGTTCAGGAAAGCACTTAAACATGTGCTGAAGCTTTCTCCTTTCCTGAGCAGGAAAGTGGCCCCATGGCCACTGATCCCCTTTGGAAGGGGCGGTGGAGGAGTGGAATTGGGTACCCCCAGCAGGGGAACCAGGAACCCCTCTGGAGCTGGAGGAATCCCAAGCGTCCCCCATTCCTCAGGGCACCCTGATGCCCAGCACTGCAATCCCCCACTGCCCTGCAGCCCTGAGCACACCACATCCACAGCACATGGTGTTTTCCTTCTCCCAGGAATGTCCTGGAACCCGCAGGGCTACTTTTCTAATAAGTAACAAGGTTTATGCCAGTGCCTAGGAAAACATCTGATGCAGCTGAGTTTGGGAGGGAGCCGGGGCTGGGAGCAGCGTGTCCATAGCTCAAACCAGTCATGCGAACAGAGCTGCCACCAACGCCATTCATCCGACAACAGCCACAGGGACGGAGACAAAAGCACCGTGTTCCTTCTCCCCCCCGGCTGGGAAGGGAAGGGAAAAAGGAAGACGAGGCACCCGAGCAGGTTTGCAAACTCCCGATTAAATAAAGGCATTGAGCACATTCCTCCGTGACAAGCTAAATTACACGTTGCAGCCCGAAAGGAACAAGTGTGTTCCCCGGCTGACCCGGCGGGAGCAGCCACTTCCCGGCACACAGGGGCTTCTTTCTCTTCCCCGCACCGAGGCACATTTTTTTCCCCCGCTAGTCAAAGCTCTTCAAGCAGAAAGTTCAGCTCAGTTCCGGCAGAGCCACCGGCCCGTGAGGGTCTCCCCCGCTCCCTCTGCAGGGAGCCGCATGGCAGCTTCCTCGCCATCCCTCCGGCAGCATTTGGGAAATAAATGACTCAGCCCCTGAACCTGGCACATCCCAGCTCCCGACACAAACAACTTCTCAGCGCAGGCACAACTGCAGCCTCGTGGTGAGCGGCTCCGGAGCCCTTTTCCAGCCCGTGCCCGGGGAGCTGAGGGGCAGGTGGGTCTCAGGGAACCACCCCAGCACCCCTGAGAGACCGGGACAGCTCAGCTTCCCGGTGTGGAGATCTTCTGGTACCACCTCAGATGGTTTGTGTCACCTAGAAGAGCTCCTTCCTCCCATCCCAGCAATCCCAGCACTCTCAGGAGTCCCTCCAGCAGGATAACACCAACACCTGGGAGCAGCTGGGAAAATCTCCATCATTCCATCGGCCAGAGGACAATCACTGGAATTACCTCCAAGGCCCCGTTCCCACCATCCAGCCCACAGCTGTTCCCAGACATTTGGAAACCAAACACTTCTGGAGGAAAATAAAACAGATCTAATCAGTTTTACCCTCTTTTTCCAGTGGGAAGTTTACACCATAACACAAGACAAGCTTGCAGGTGGACATGGGGAACGTTTCATGAGTTGTTTAATGTGTTTATAGATATTTTTCTTATCCAGGATCTTGCAATTCTGCCAAATACAGAGAACCACAAACACAGGTAGATTGTGCTCACGGCCACACACGAGGCACCGCAGGCTCTGAGAGATGAGAACCCTCAAAACTTTACAAACATCACCTGGCCAAGGCTCCCAGCCTGGGAACACCACACACAAACAGGGCGCGCTCCACGCTGCACCTCATGCCTGACTCAGGGATCCAGGCCCTTTCGTCATACACGAGATCTCAGCAGAGATGGGCAAGGTGAAGGGTTCAGCTCCTGGTCTGGGTCAGAGCTGGGATCCCCTCCCCTGTCCTGCCCCCCTGGACACGGGGCTGTCCTTCCTGATGGAGCCAGCTCCAAACCCAGCCCAGTGCTGCTTTCACTGTGCTGAGACACCAGGAGTGACCCCAGGCTGGTGTCAGACAGGAGTCACAGCACTTTGTGTGCCACTGGCTATCTGTGCTGCTTTGAACTGTTTTTTGCTGACAAGAACTGCCCCACGGAGCAGAGCAGGGCCCAAAGATGCTCCGTGCCTCAGTTTCCCTGGTTGCAAGAGCAGGGCCAGGGGAGCACCGAGGGAGCTGATGGGTGCAGGGAGTGTGGGAAGCACAGGGAGGTGTTTGGAGCACCAGAATCCCTCGGAGAGAAGCGGCTGCCTGGGCAGGAGGGAGGGCTGGCTGCCAGCAGCCCTTGCCCAACATTCCTGGGTGGAAGGTGCTGGGGGAAGGCACAGGGCAGGTGGGAGCCAGGTGGGGACAGCGTGTGGGGGAGTCACACCAGGACACGGTGCTGCAGGGAGGGGAGGGAGCTCTGCAAGGACTCGTGTGGGATCACTCCTGTGCGTGCAGGTGGCCAGGAGAGACCTCACTGCAGGAAATGCTAAAAGGAAAATTATTATTTAGGCACCCAAAAGGATGCAAAGCCAGAGTAAAGTGTCTGCTTGGTGGCAACTGGAAAGAAACATCCCAGAAGGATCCAGGGCATGGCTCTCCTCAGGCACGGGATTAGGTCTGTCACTTCTGAACACCACGGGGGATTGGCTCTTAGGAAACTCAATTCAAATAATATTTGCTTACATGGAACAAAACAACTTATAAGCCAGCATTATTAAGAGGAAAAGCTTAAGTCTCAGCTGCAAAAAATTGAGAAGTGACTGCGTACTGAAAAACATCTATCAAAACAACAGATGTTATTTAATACCTGTTCCTATTAAATACTTCCCCCTTTTTGAAATTTGCATTTAGCTAAAACTTTACAATTTGGGGGACCCTTACTGTAGTGACTGTAACAGCCCAAAAGAGTCTGATAGTGATGGGCAGGGGAGAGGGAAGAGAACTGCACTGAGAATGTCTGGAGGTAATTCTTCAGGACAGCAGAACACAAGAGTGCTTAACTGAGCACAGAAATATCTCCCTAGCTCAGAGCTCCAGCCTTGCTTCACTGAGCTGCAAAATCTGGGGAGAAATTACAAAAAAATAAACAGGGAACTACCACAGGAAGACATTTGATATTTAACAACCACAAGAATCCATCCCAAGAACCTTTTGATAATGGAGCAAAAGCTGTGTCGTTTCTCACTATGGACCTGGCTGTGTCTGCTCCTTTCAAAAGCAGATGTTAGAGCTTCCCTTTCTGTAACATATTAATTTCCACTCAAGCGTGGTTGGGCAAGTCACACAAATAAAGCAGAAATAAAGAAAAGCAGTGCAGCCTTTTTAAAGCCCTCTGCCCTCCCCACATTGGCCAGAACGTCAAAAGATTCATTGGGAGTTTTAATCTCTGGCTTCTCGACCATGCACTGAGCACTTGGGGAAACTCATTTTTTGCAGCTGGGGAAAAAAAAATCCAAGCTGCTTTACCTACAAAAGTCATTGCAAAGCTACCTCTGGACTTAGGCTTGGGATGGGGTCCTGAAGGAGCTCTGCTGGAAAAGGGACACACTAATGGCCTGTAGAAGACGCAAGAGTCATATAAACAGTTTCTGGTCATTGATTTCAATTGCTCGATTTCTTCAGCATTAAGAACGTGCAGGAAAATGCATCAACCTAAAGCTCAGGAACATATCCTGGCCCCACAACTCCACTCCCCCTCTTCTTATGGGGCTCTGCAGCCCCCAAGAGCAGTTGGACGAGTGGGATGGGAGCAAGGATCAGCTTTGTGGGGAGCTGGAGAAAAAGCCTGGGACCAGATCAGCTTTGTGGGGAGCTGGAGAACAAGCCTGGGATTGGATCAGCTTTGTGGGGAGCTGGAGAACAAGCCTGGGATCAGCCTCGAGCAGCGGCGGTTCTGGGGAGCAGCAGACTGGGGAGCAGCAGACTGGGGAGGCTCAGCTCCCTGGGCAGGGCAGAGGGAGGGGGTCCGGCTCTGCCCAAGCCCTGTGTGGGGCAGGGCCGGTCTGAGGCTGTGGCTGGAGCATTCCCAGCGCTGTGTCGGGGCCGGTGCAGCTGATCCGAGCGCCAGGCGCTCCCCAGCACAGCTGGGAGCAGCGTTTCAGCCCCAGGCCTCGCTCACATGCCTGGGCCTGAGCGGGGCCCGGCTGCCTCCTGCTTTTCCCTGGAGCTGGTGTTTCCCACAAAGCCGTCCCACAGCCAGCCTGGGGCTGAGGGCATCTGGACGTGCAGGAGGGTGGTAGGTGTCCAACAATTCCTTTGAAAATCCCGTGGATAACAGGGATTTTGCTGCTCTCTCCAACGCTGCCCCCGACCCCTGCGAGCAGCAGTGTCCCACCCAGCGTGGAAAGGGAATATCTCCTCCTCAGCACCGCAGCACAATCGGGAGCCTGACCATCAATCCTCGCCCGCGGCACCTCCCCAGAGCCCCTGGCTCCCGCTGGAGCTCGGTCACTCCGATTTCTGTGCGGCCATAGGCACAGCCTCTCCCTCCCTGTGGGAGCGCAGCCCTCAGGAGCGGGCGGTAAAACCCCCGAGCCTGCGGGAAGGGTCCCGGAGCCGCTGCCTTTTCCCCGGGTCAGATTTGCCGGCAGGCACCGGGCACTGCCCCGGGGAGAGCTTCTCCCAGCAGGCCCCGTTCTGCTTTCACTTAGAGTGAGGTAAACTGGGACCGGCTCCTCCAAATGACTCCACTGGTGCAAATGAGATCAGAATCTGGCACCGCTTGTCTTACTCAAAACAAGCCTAACTGGAACCAGATAAAACCAGTTCCAGTGCAGAGTGGCCACCAGGATGATGATTTTTTTAATTCCTGCAGGCAGCGAGGGGAGCTGTAGAACTGCCCAACCACGCTGGCTTTCGCCTGGCTCGGTCATTCATTACCAAACTTGCATAAAAACCCAACGCAGCGGGGTTGCGCCTGCAGGATCAGGTTCCCAGCTGCTGGAGCAAAAAGGGGAAAGAGGAAAGGAGAAAAGAGCTTGTGGATGGAGCTGTGGATCTTTCAGGATCCTCCCTGTTGTCTCCCTCTCCCTTTGTACCCGTTCAGGCCATATCTTGGTCACAGCAGCAGATTTCAGTGACCTGATGTGGTTTTGAAGAGGTTTTTCCCTCTTTTTAGTCTCTGCTTTACACCACACCAGCCTCCTCAGTTCTCATAGCATAAACCCAATGTCTGTGTTATTTACCCATGGCACTGACCAAAAGCAGAAAAACACATGGAAGTGCAAGGCCAGAGGGGTTTGGAGGTAATGTAACAGCTCACGGCCCAGCTGGGATTTTCACTACCAGGGCTGACCTCACACTTGACATTTAGACAGTTTCTCCTAAAACTGCAGGATTGGGCCCACAAAGAAATCACACTGTGACCTGAACAGCACTCTCTTCCCCACTCTGGACAGGTTGCCTGAGCTCTGTGCCAGAGAAGAAGAAGGCTTAAACCACATCTAAGAGTGACCCGAGCAAGGGCTCCATCCTGATGCCATTTCCAAAGCTCAGCTCCACAGGGCTGGAATGGGGGCAGCAGCCCAGCCCAGCTCCACAACTGCTGGAATGGGTGCTGGGCTGTTCCCCTCCCACCCTCGGTGCTAATTTATGTCCAGGAAAGCCCTGGCCCCCACGGCCCTCCCTCCCTAAACAGCGCTGCACGAGAAACAAAGGTCTGGGGAACAGCAAGCACAGCCCTGCCAGGGCTAACAGAGGACAGACCACCCCTCACTCCCACTCCAGAACTCCCCCAGAAGGACAATTTTATCAGCTGTTCGGGTTTTTAAGAGTCTGATTTGAGCGAGTGTGAAGTTTCTTTGCCCTCAGCCATGCTGGACCCCTGTTACTCTGCTCCTTGCTTTGTCACAGGGGATCTCCAAGCCCGGGCGACCACAGAGGAGGGTGTTTTTCTCCAGCAGGCTTCAAAACAAAAAGAGCAGGAGCAAGGCCCAAGGACGGAGCAAGAACCTGGCTCTGCCTGCCCCGTGGTCGGATATGGGATCTGGCAGAGGAACTGCTAAAGCTTTAATGGGAACAGCGCGGAGTTTGGGCAGGAATAACTGCCCAGGAGTTTCCTCTGCTCCTCGGGCAGGTTTCCCATGGCTGCACCAGCTTATTCCACCCTCGGCAATGCCAGCGCACGCCGCAAGCAAAGTTACTCCAGCACGGGCAGCTCTTCAAGGCTCCTCGAAAAGCACTTTGGCTCAGGGCCCGATCCTGCCCCTCCAGAGCACCCAAAATTCCCTCCAGCTCAACTGTTTTCCTCGCTCCGGAAAGAAGGCCGGGCACTGGGGAAGGCTTTGCTCGTTTGCCCTTTTTGTGAGACCGCAAACTCCCCAAGCTGGAATTCAGCGCAGAGAGGTCACGCCAAGAGCCCGGATTCTTCTCAGGGCTGTTTGCAAACACTTGGGATTTTTATACTGAAGGCAAATTCCATTTCCCATCCTGCGGTTTGCAAATTTGAGGCGAGCAGCCTTTTACGAGATGGGAGACTGCCTTCAAAAGGCAGAAGTGCCCAATGTATGGAGCTGATTTTTGGCGGGTTGGACATTGCAAAGAGGGCACCGAGTTCTTTGGCTAAAAATACAAGGGAAAATCTGTGTCTCTTCACTTCGCTAGGATCTTTCCCACTTGTTTCAGCAGGGTGCTGATTTTTCCCAAAAAAACCCTCATGGAAAAGCTACGGTGTCCTAAGTCCATGAACACTTCATACAGTCTGAATTTTTAATTTGGTGGGGTTAATCCTACATGTAAAAGTTAGATTGTGGAGTGGAGCCGAACTAGCTGGTGCCTTCATAAGAGAAATGTTAGTAGGCAATAAGGGATTGTCCAGATCAACTTTAATGCAGCCTGAAAGAGAGCTAAAGCATTTTCTGTTCCCAAAACACCTACCAGAGAAAAAGAGAAATCCCTACTGATCTTAAAATGCAGAGACTGTTGTATAGAACAAATAAAAATTGCTGCAAATACCGAGACAAACTGAAAAGCTTAGTTGGGGCTCAAAAAACAGGTAGGGATATACTGGATATAAGCTTTACAGTAAGTGCCCAAAGTATTTCCATGAAACAAGCATGTAAATTAATCCCCGGGATGAACTTTTCAAGGAACAGAAGTTTACTGCCTTGCCATCGGGTAAACTTCTTTCTTTTTATGATGTTGAACTACCCCACGTCCGCTGGTGGTGTGGTTAATCGATACTGAGCGTTCCCGTTCTTCCCTCGGCACTTTTGTTTCAAACCCCGACAGGGATGGGAAGGAGGGAAGGAGGGAAGGACTCTGTACCACAGATGTGCGACCGACACAGCGCGGCTCCCCGGCTTTTATTCTATTTGAGCTAAAGCGGCGGTGGAAATAGTTTAACGATTGCAGAGCAGATCCCCTCAAGTCTGCCTCATCTGCAACCGATTTCTGCTCGTGGCAACATCCTCATCCTCCCGGCCATCCATCACCGGCGAGGGGGGAGAAGAGAAGCGAGAGGAAAAGAGACGGGAAATCTGGTGCGGGGAAAGCGCAGCAGGTTCGGGGCGGGGGTGCGGGGGCACACAAAGCCAGGGCTACTCACCAGCCAGGCGACGGCGGGCGCATCCCATGGGGTCCGGGGCCCAGCGGTGCCCGGCGNCGCAGCCCCCGCGGCCGCCCGGCTCGGAGAGGAGAGCCGGAGCCCCAGCGAGCCGGGCGCGGAGCTCACGCACCGACCTGGGCCGTGGAACCCCCGGCAAGGGTTCGAGCTAACGGGGAGAGCCCGCTGGAAACGCCCGGGCACACAACGAGGAGGCTTCGGCCAGGAGAGCCTAAGGGAATGTCCCAGCACTTGCTCCTGCAGTGGCATAAACACTCTGGATTGGGCTCACTGAACGCCAACAACTCTTATTTAAACATAATTCGTGATAGAGACTCCATGGGGCAGAGTCCTGGCTGCAGAAAAGACTTTGGGAAAGTTCTCTTTGGGAAAGACGACGTCTTTCTCTTTTACTTTTCCTTTATTTTCACTTCCTCTTTCTCCTCTTTATCTCTTTCTTTTTTCTTTCCCTCTTTCCCTTTGCCATTAAAAAACTAACAGCCAAACCCCACCCCAGTGAACTCCCATTCACGGTTGTCTTTCAGATGGGATAATTGCTGGAGACCGAAGGGCTCTGCTTCTGTTAAGGCACAATTAATCTAAATAGGCCCTCGCATTAAACACTACCCAAATCAAAAGATACCTGCCAGGCTTGGCTGGGTTTTGCTGGCTGCTGGTGGTGTGAGGATTTGCATAGAGATCAGAGAAGCAGGAAGGGGAGATGGCAGAAAGCAGCAGCTGTGCTGGGAGAAGTGCTGGTAGTGCCCTGGCAGCAGCTGTGGGGAGAGGTTTTGGGGTTGGGTGTTTGCTGGAAGAGGCTGCAGGCTGCCAGTGAAGGAATGGTTTCCTGCTGCCCGATTCCTTCCAGCTCCAGAATAACAAGATTTTTAAACAGGGTGGCAAAAAAGCTGCTTCCAGCATCACTTTCTTATCCTGCTAAATGCAATCTACTCAGCCCTGAACTGTACTGCACTGCTCGACTCCAAAAGGGCCAACGAGAGGAACAGCCTCTAGCCATGACCACAGAGCCCAACAGGAGCCCAAAATCTGCTTTCCCAGCATTTTCACCCATTGCTGAACCCACGCCTTTGACCAATGCTCTACCTGGCCAGGGTGACCAGCAGTAAAACTCCTGCCCAGGAGACTACTTTATTCTTAATAATATGAGTGAAATAAGAGAATCTGAGACTTTGAAGCAAGTTCTCACAAGGAAAAATAAGATGTAAATGCAACCAGCTACACAGCAGCAGACCCTGGGAATTACAGGGAAATTCAGCCAAGTGTTGGAGATCCATGGTTCAGTATTTGGATGGGATTTGTGGGATCCTCAGTGCTGGGGTGTGATTGCTCTGCAAGGAGCTGTGAGCCAGCACGCCGTTCATTCACTGCTTCCTACTATTCATCCCTGTTCCAGTTCTGTAAACAGCATGAAAGCGAAACAGCAATCTGTGGATCTGGGGGTGGGGAGGCAGGAGGAGCAGGGCTCAGGTTTTCTGGTGTCAGGAGGAACAGGCAGAGGTGCTGCAGGACAGAGCGGCTTGGCCGGGGGATGAAAGAAGCTGCTGAAAGGCTGTCAAAGCCCTGGGCCAAGACTTTTCCCCTTCTCCTTGGCAATGTGATATCACAGCCAGAACAAGGAGTGATGACCTGATGCCTGCGCATGTCATTTGGACAGACTCAGGCGCAGAGCAGAGGCAGCAGCTCTGCAGGGGAGGGAGAGCAGGGAAAGGAGCCGAGCTCACTGGCCAGCCCCATTCCCTAGCCAGGGGCTCTGGCTTCAGCAGCAGCTTTGGGCTCTTGCTCCACACATCACCCTGTTGTTTAGCAGCTTCCACTCCCCACAGGCTCAGGGGAGTTTGCTGCCTGCCCCTGAGCAGCCCTGCCAAAGCACAGTGATGTTTTCCCATGGCCCAGTGTGACGTGGAGTGAGACACAATTCCTCACTCTCACCTCGGCAACAGCCCATGCCATCCTGATTTTCCATCAGGTACACACAGCCTTGCCCAAATCATCCACTCCCCCCATGCCTTCCCCCTCAGCCCTTTCCCTGTTCTGGATCACCAAGGCTCTGTGCACTGGGACACAGCAGAAGCCCAGGACGTCCCTCCCTCGCCTGCTGTTGCTGTTTTGGGCTGCTGACAAACGCCCACAGCGCCAGGGGCTCCCCGCTTGTCAGGACAGGACCTGGCACTGTGGGTGTGAGAATTAAAAGGGTGTATTTGTAAGTTAAAAATAAAACTGTTTCTTTTATTTGTGTCAGTACAGAGTCCAAGGCTCCCTGCCTGCCAGCAGTGGGATGCCAGAAAATACATTGGGGGAAAGGTGGGTGGGAAACGAGTGGGGAGTGTGTGTGTGAGTGTGTGTCCATGCAGGGCTGCAGTGTGGGGAGAACAGCCCTGCACATATCCCACAGCTGGGCCTGAATTCCATCCCTTCCCCTACTGGTGTCCTGTTCACTATCCGTGAGATAAACCACACAGGGTCCAAAGAAAAGCTCTGGGGGGGATAAAGCCCCTTGCATGATCCATGAGGGACTCTGTGGCCTGATGTCTGGGTCTGCCATGGGTCACCCTGCCCATGTCACACCAGCTCCCTTCTCCTCTGCTTCTGGTCTGCAAATGGGTGCAGAATTGCACTGCTGGTCCCTGAAATAAAGACAGCTCCTTATCAGCTCCCTTCTGAGGGAGGCTGGATCAAAGTTGATCAAGGCCAAGTTGAACAGGGCTTGGAGTAACCTGATTTAGTGTGAGTGGCATCCCTGTCCTTGGCAGGGGCTGGAAAAAGATGATCTTTAAAGTCCGTGCCAACCCAAACCATTCTGTGATTCCATTCTATGATTCTCTTACCAGACCATCACCTGCTGGGGTTAAACTCCCATTTTTTGGTTCCTAAATAAGCCCAAAGACATCTCTGAGACACCACAACCCCAAACTGCTCTGTGTAAGGGCATACACACCCTGGTGAATGGAGCAGCACTTGTGCCAGGAGAGAGAGACAAAGATTTAACAACGAAAAGAGCTGAGGGATGATTTCCCATCTCCACCTCAGGTAGGTGGAGGGAGGGAACAGTGGTGGCAGGAAGGGTGTGAGGGACACCTCCTCTCACTGCTGCTAGCACAAACTCCTGTGCAGCCCCAGCACCCCGGGCAAGGGTTAATCCGACCTTCAGGCACCATTCTTGCCTCCTAGGTTTCCCCCAAAGCCTGTGGGTACAACAGCCCCTCACTGCTCCTCCAGACCAGCGGCTCAATCCACCTGGAGCACTCACTGAGCTTCACAACATGCAGGGAGGCAAGGAGAGGCTGGAGGGAAGATTCAGCCACCGGAGGAATTTGGGGCAACAGCCTCCATCAGGTTTAGGACACCAGATTTGAGCTCTGTGCTGAATCTCTCCGTGCAGGCAAAGAGGAAAGGCAGGAGTCCTGGTGGGAATGTGGCTGGCTGGCTTGGACTGCAAAGGCAAGATCTGGGGGCAAAGCTGGCTGGCAGGGACTGCTCAGGAGGGAAGGAAAAGGATTTATCATCGAGCCCATTAGAAAACATCTGGGCTCAGCAAATGACCTGGAATGCGACTCGGCAGCGGGGTGCTCCTCTCCTCCCCGGCCCCGGGAATGCGAGCTCCTGCAGGGTACGACTCCAGCCAGCTGTTTCCTCTAATCCCATCAGCCTTGCCTTCCTCGGGGGGCTGCAGGAGAAAGTCCCGTTCCTTTCCCTTGGTCACTGGGATTAGTGGTTTCTCTGTAGTGCCGTGCCAATGCATTTTGGGGCCCTGGGGCAGCGGTAAAAACGTTCCTCTCCCATCCCTGAGCAAGTCCAAGTGTGTTTAATCACTCCATTTTCCACCTTGCCCAATCACTCCACGCTCCCAGGCACTCCAGGCCCCTCCATCCCTCCCTCCCTCGCTTCCCCAGCAACTCAGGTCATGCAAAATCCTTCTCCCATTCAGTTCATGTCTGCAGGGGCAGTTGTGAGCAGGGAGGGCTGCAATAAGCTGTCGGGCTTCATTTGCAGGTGCCCTCATCCCTACGAGTTCAAACAGCTTTTTTTTTTCTTCCTACTTCAAAAATAACCAGTTTCCTCCAACTCCATTACAACCAGTTAAATCCCCTCTGATAACAATCTTATTCTCTGCTGCACAACTTCCCCCTGCTGCAATCACTCAGAACCTCTTATTATATTAATTATTTTTCTTGCAGCACTGCCTGAAGGCCCCAGCCAAGCTCAGGCCTCGTCACAATAGGTGCTTGTGTGTGCTCAGAAACAGTTCTGGCACCAAAGCTCCTCCAAACTGTCAACCAGCAGGACAAACTTAGAACATCCACATGTGTGCAGGGAACATTTTGCACATTACTGAAAGGAAACCAGCACCCGCCTGAAATGAGGTGACTCACAGAGCAATATTGCACTGCTCTAGCATGGGAAGAGCCTCATGCACAAACTCCCTGGCCTTGAAGAAAAGCACCCAAAATCAGACGCCTTAAAGTGCCAGTTTAGCAAGTGTCAGCGTTGTTTAGAATTAGGATGACTAAGAAAAAAGAAAAAATAATATATATGCATTTGTTAGTAGATTAAAGCCCTCAGCTCACAGTCCTCCCACCTTCCAAAATACAAATGCAAATACTATTCTTAAAGTGATTTTCATAGTTTAAAGGGTTTGGTTCATAACATCAGAAATGTGGGACCCTGAGAAATCTGCTTATTGCCTTCCTCTCCTCCTGCCCTGGAGCAGGATTGGGATTTTTGAGACTATTACTGCAGCTGATGAGGAATAAAATGAAAGTGGCCATGAATTCTCATAAACTCACAGCTTTCCTGAACAGCCTGAGACATCTGTGTTAGACCAACTTTGCATCATTCAGGTTTTAATTTTGGCAGCAGTGGCTGCTGCAGTGCACGACAAGAGTTAAATCTGTGCAATAATCGTAGGCTCATCCGGTGCTTGGAGGAGTCACAGTGACCTTGCCTCTATCTGCCAGCCTACCTCTATTTATACCTAATATGGATATAAAATCCATGACTTTGCAGATAGTAAACTGGAGCCTCCCACAAGCATGTCGCCTGCTAGGATGCTCCCAAAGATTTAAAGGAGTTATTCCTCCGGCCTTAAAAGAACCCAGTGCACTCACTGGCCCTGCCCTGCCTGTGGTGCAAACAGCAGGACCACGTGGGCTTTCCCTGCAGCCATTCCAGTGCATCTCCACTCCTACCCCACTAAGCCTCCTGCAGCTCCAGCCCCAGGCTTCCATCCATCATCCAAAGATGTATTTATTGACATATGAAATACCCCATCTCTCGACAGATTATCTACGGAGCCATGTCATCTTCAGGGAGAATTAAACAAAAATTGGGCCCCGTGCCTGGAAAAAGGAGCGGGGGAAGCTCACACCATCAGCCATTCCCTCAAACAAACCCAAGGAAAACAGTCCAAAAGGGAGGAGAGAGGAACAAAGCAGCAAGGAATGGCACAGAAATAGGTTGTCTTCCCTCTGAGGTCCACACCAGGGACACCTTAAGAGAGTGTCTAATGAGCAGGGTCCTCGAGCTAAAAACACTCTGCTTTTAGCTTGCACTGGATAAAGCCACAGGACAGAGACCAGGAATTCTGCAGGCAACCTTTGTGGCCTTAGAAGTTTCAGAGAATTTATGGCTAACAAACACAGTTGGATCATCTGATCTGAATCCATGTGTGTTACAGGTCATTTGATTTCACCCAGTCACTCCCAGGTGGAGCTCAGTAACTTCCATTTAAGACGTCAGGAGTTGGAAAATTCCTCCCATGGCTCTCCCAGCTCATCCCAGTCTGTAATTCAGTGCCTCACTGTTCATCTGCATGGCCTCGGCCTTTAGCCCTTGCTGCTCACTGTGCCTCTCTCTGTTAGCAGCAATCCCTTCAGTTCCTGGGGTTCCATAATCCCCGAGGCTCTGCCATCTCTAGGTATTATCAGTGTTTGTGGCACCTGGATGCTGAACTTCACATTTCACTGGGCCAAAATCTACATTGCTCCACTTTCTTTTTCACTTTCCCACCAAATAGCAGTTATTTGTCTGCCACCCTTTCATATTTACTTCAAGATAATTAATTAAAATTACAAATACAGCCTGCACCACAGCCTCACCAGCCTCACAGGATAGAATTCCTTTCCAATAACCCATCTAACCCTGCCCTCTTGTCCTGACACTCCAGGCCCTTGTCCACAGTCTCTCTCCATCTTTCCTGTCAGCTCCTTCAGGCACTGGAAGGCCATAATTAGGTCACCCCAGACCCTTCTCTTCCCCAGGCTGAACAATCCCAGCTCTCCCAGCCTTTCCTCCCAGGGGAGCTGCTCCCTCCCTCTGATCACCTCAGTGCCTCCTCTGGACTCTCTCCAGCAGCTCCATGTCCTTCAGTCCAAATCCACAGAGAATGCAGGGCTCAGGGGAGCAGTAATGGGTTTGGATTTCGCTCTTTATCACTGCTAACAACCTCAAGTGCAGCACCGAGGGGGAGGAAGAATATCCTCTAAAACCTCTAAAAAGAAACACGCTCCTTTACATGATTTATGAACTGAATTTGAACTGATCAGGGCATGACCTTTTCCAGGAAGGGGCATCCACTCCTAACGCAGAGCTGGAGGCTTTACAAGCACCACCAATAAAGACGAGAGATGAAGAGTGATTTATTAGTCACCAGCAACTTTCTAAGCATCTTTATAAGCTCCAGGAGGTGGGTATCCAGCACCAGGAGGAAAATCCAGCTCCAGCAGCCTGTGATGCTGTACAAGCAAAGTGCTGACAGCCAGAAGGCACGAGAGAACGGCCATCCACAGCTGAATTTCCATAAACTATGTTCCCATTTAGTTTCAATCTCAGTTAAGCATTTCACTGTGGGTGGGCTATAGGCTGGACTCTCGGAGCAGCACAGACACAGTGCACATTGCATCCAGCTGCCTACAGCGCTGGCATGCCAAAATTTGCACCAGTCCTATTTCCAAAGGCAGGAGTGGGGTGGGAGATGAGGAGAAGGTTTATTTCTTACTCTGGAGTGTGTGTGGTATAGGGGTAAGTACCAAACCCTGCCAGCTCAGAGCAAAAGAAGGGTCAGCAGTGCCTCGCTGGCTCAGAACCTGCTGAAAAGTGGGGTTTTCCCAGCAGGTCACTCATGGCTCAGGGGTTCTCCAGCCCCACAAGCCTCTCCCTCTGAGCTGCAGCATCACCTGTACCTCGTGGCACATCACTACCACAGCAACCTGTCACCTTTAGTCTGTTTGTGCAGCCACTATNCAGTGCCTCGCTGGCTCAGAACCTGCTGAAAAGTGGGGTTTTCCCAGCAGGTCACTCATGGCTCAGGGGTTCTCCAGCCCCACAAGCCTCTCCCTCTGAGCTGCAGCATCACCTGTACCTCGTGGCACATCACTACCACAGCAACCTGTCACCTGTAGTCCATTTGTGCAGCCACGACCTGCATTTGCAAACCAGCATCTTTGTGATTTCTTTTGCATTGCTCCCAAATTCAGAGGGAACCCAAGAAAAACAGCTGGGAAACCAATTCCTCCTCCTTTGGAGAATCATCCACGTGAACTCTCTGGAAGAGTTGAGTTACACCATCACTGTGTGTTTCCACTACTGGAGAGGGACTTTGGACATGGGCCTGGAGTGACAGGAGAAGGGGAATGGCTTCAAACTGGAAGAGAGTAGGTTTAAATTAGATACTGGGAAGAAATTCTTCCCTGCGAGGGTGGGGAAGCCCTGGCACAGGGTGCTGGAGAAGTTGTGGCTGCCTGGATCCCTGGCAGTGTCCAAGGCCAGGTTGGACGGGGCTTGGAGCAACTTGGGATAGTGGAAGGTGTCCCTGTCCATGGCGCGGGGTGACACTGGATGAGTTTTAAGGTATCTCCCAGCCCAAACCTTTCCATGATTCCATGGTACTGGAATGCTGCTGTCTCCTTGATCCTCCCTCTTTCTTGATCTGTTACTTAAATTAATATTTAAGGTAGATTTACCAGGGCATTGACTTTCTCCTGGCATTATGTTTATGTTCTGCCTAACACAGCAGTGTCCTTGTCCATGAAGCACACAGAACTGGGAATACATTTCAGTATTTTCTCTCCTTATCAGACTCAGATTATCACCAAAGTCAATCCTGAGGATCACAGTGGTTTGCACCTACTAGTGATTCCATAAGCTATCAGCCTCTGGACGTCATTCCTGACTTTTTAGGGATTTGCCAGTAAGAATTTGGCATAATTTGAAAATAGCAAAGGGTGGCACAAACACTTTTGGAGTCTCCCAGTCTATTAAGGGCAGCCTTCCCCTGAGACTCCACCACCACGTGAAAAACCAGTCGGGAAGGATGGGCTGCTGGATTCCAACCAGAGTCCTGGCCGCACACCACATTCCCTGCACGACTTATCCCTGACCTTACCTACAGCTTCTCCAGTCTTTAAAATGGGAATTACAAACCCTCCCTGCAGCCCATCTGTTTAGTTTGTAAATTCTCCAGGGCAGAGGCTGGTTTTTATTTGTGTGTACAGCACCACATACAGCCAGGTCCTGCTCTTGGCCACGGCTCCGGGCAGGATTGGAACACAAAGCAATGACGGTATCTTGATCAAACATGAACAACTCGGATAAACAATAGAAAAGCAGCTTGATATTTTTTTTCCCCACTGTCTCTGCTTTTCCGTGACTTGTTTATTCATCTCAAAGCCTCAGCAGACATCTAATCAAGCTGTTAAAGAGGCAGATTTGTGGTCAGTCGAGCACTTGGGGAGTTGTTAAACGTTCAAAACCAGTTCTAGTCAGCAAACAGCTTCTTTTTTTTCCCCCTTCTCCTGGGTAGTGATATGGTTTCCTTACTCACTGTATACTCCTATTACACTTGGGATACAAGTTCTCTCCTAAAAGGTCTCATTAAGTTTGGGTAGGGACACCTGCCTTTTTCAGCCCTATCTTGTTTGCACTTTTTGGTCCTGATCCAAATCACACCACAGACGCAGCAATGATTTCAGCAGGCTTAAGAAAGAAGGAAAAATGTGATAGTTTCCAGATGAGTGTATTATACTAAATTTAACATGCCTTTTGGTACTTAGAATTTCCACTTTTCCCCCTTCCATTTATGCAATTAGAAATCAAGTGGCAGGAAACCATTGCTATTCCAGCCTCAGTTGGGAAGGGTACAGGCTCCTTCCCACAGAGGGAAAAGAAGAAGATATTTTGCACAGCTTACATGGACAGGTCCAAAAATAGGTTTAGGATAATACATCTTTAATTAAATAAAGCAAAACAAATACACAACCTTTACGTGGTGGTTATATGTGCATACACATATATATACACATCAACATAGACAACGAGAAGCAAGGCAGCTGTGAAGAAAACCAAAGTTAAGCTTTTACCCTATTTAAAGTGCAATGACAAATTTAAATTCCACTTTTAGAACTGTGCATTTTTTCCACACTCACCCACGTTGACTTGAACACCTTTGTTCTGATTATTCTCACTCTGGCAGTAAAGGACACACTGGGAATTGGTATCTACAATCGATATCTGAGTTCCAGGGCCAGAAGAACCACTTGATCACAGGCCACAGCAGCCCGAGGTAAGAATTAACTCTAGGAAGTCACACTTGAGCTGAAGCAGAGCATGTAAGGGCAGGATGACTCGTTACCAGGGATACTAAATAAAAATTGAACTCATCACCAGCTCAAATGGCAGAGCAGGAGCTGGAGCTTTCTCTGCCTGCTGACAGTTGCTGTGTGCGGTGTTGCCACCGCTTTTGGTTGTCCTGGGACTTGCCCAGGCTGGTGCTCCTTTCTCCAGCAGATCCACTGGCTTCCCAAACTGCAGCACACACATGGAGAACTCAATAAAACCCCTTTCCAAACCACAGAGGAGCTATGGCTCCAAAGTACATAGTTCAAATTAAAAATTGGGGCCAGATAAAATGATTCAAAATTGGGAAGAAAGATATCCTGTTTTCAATAAGCTGTTTTGACCTGACTGATGAATGCAGTCCGGCAAGGGAGGAGGTGGAAAAACAAGGACATGCTGGAGCAATGGTCCTGGATGGTATCATGCTCTGACAGTCTTAAAGCTGCTCTGGCACTGGAGCTATTTTATTTCACAAGTCCCTTGCTTCGGGCAAGCTCCTCAGCATCTGTTGACTCTGGGCACAGCTCAACATGTTCCTCCAGAGTGCAGTGCCCAGGAGAGGTGGGGATGCAGGGCTACAGCAGCACCCACACCTCAGGCCTGGAAGATAAGGAGTTTCTCAAGCCCTCTGAACTCCAGCCTACCCCTCAGTCCATCCCCTTCCTTTCCTGACATGGTTTAAAAAACTTCGCACAATTTGTTTTCCTTTCTCTTATTTGCTCTGCAAAATAGGAGGAGTTGTTCTGTCACTTTTCCATCTATCAGCACTCACCATGCAGCACAACAGGCTTTCAGAAAAGGGAAATTCTGCATCAACCTACGCCATTCCCTTTCCCTCTTGAGACATGCACTCCCTCCTTGTGCTACACAGACAACACGCAAGTGTGGGACAAAGTAAAGAGATCCTCGAGAGTCATCTCCATAGCTAGAAAACTGTGCTGAGTAAAGAAGCAGTGAAGACAAGCTCCTGAGCCAGGGGAAGAGCAGCAAACGTGCCAACAAGGCAGCACAAGGACTGGGGTGGATGTAAAGAAGGGAGTGCTTAGAGCAGTGTCTTGCCAAGGCAATGAAGAGCTTTAAGTACTTGTGACCCATTCCCAGACAGGGAAAGCTCTCTGTTCTCCCACAGAAGAGGGGTGCAAAAACAATCAACCTGAAGGGTAAGCTAAGTTGAGAGCCAGATGACACAAGGATGTATTTAACTCACCCACGATGCTGGGAAGTTTGAAATGGGGGTCACGCCATGACCCAAAGCTACAAGAGGCAGCAGGGCCTTGCTGCATCCGTCACACAGTTTGGATTTACCCGTTTGGATTCCGCCTCTTCTGAGAGGACAAAATTCCCATTTTAAAGGGCAACTGTACAAACAGGACATAGGAGTATTTATATTCTTCTCCAAACACCAGCACAAGCAGCAGGGGTCTAGTGGGTGATTTATGAGGTGGGAATGCTTCTTTGAACTGGATGGTGGATGGGGGTTGCTCTCAGGAGTGGGGAGGAACAGACGATGGCTGGCTTTGCTGAGGAGCTCTCCCAGTGGCCCAGGTGGTCCCAGCTGCTGGCTACTCCAAATCAAGTTGTCTCCTTCCATTCTCCCTTTCTCACTCACATACAAAGTCAACACACCAGAGAAAGATGTTTTTCTTTTATTTATTTCCCAGAAGAGCTCTTCCTTGCACTTTTCAGACACCATACAAAACAAGCAATAGAACTTTGTTTCATAGACAGAAACAGTTTGTTGGAGTATAAAGAGTTACTGGTGATCGTTACTGAAGAATGTTGGCTTATTCCAGGGGCACTTCAGTATTCCTGAGGAATAATCATTGATTTCTCCTTCATTCCCACTGGGATAGTCTTAGCCATTAGTCACTGTTCCTGTAAAGCAAGAAGGCTTATATTATTAAAAAGCCATTTGGGTTCCTTACATGGAAGGTGCTGCAGGATGTAAAGCAAGTCATGGATGGATCTGTAACATTTCCAGAGGGTACAGGAACGTTTTCATCCTTTGCTAAAGCAAGAGGTTGTATATGGAGGAATTAGGCAGCTATTTTCATGGCAGAAGCATGCCATGTTTTCATGCATAACCCTCCATTCTGATAAATTGGGTACTCTAAAAAAACCCACATTATAGGTCAAGTTAACTATTGGTGGGCTGAAGAGAAATCAGACTGAAATCAAAGTCACAAAGAACAAGAGGAAAGGCTGCAGTTGCCTTCTTGTGTTCTTGCACATGAATATAAATCCACATTCCTATCAAAGTACAGGATTGTGAGGTCTGGGTTGTAATACAGGCTAAACAACCTGAAAAACAGGATATTTCCCATTTTGCAAGGAAATCCAGGCTGTGTAATTCACAGCCATTTTAAGCCTTGAAATAATTGTGACATGTTGATTTTAAATTCCGCTGAAATCACAGTGAAAACCACTTGATCAAATTACTTAAAAAGCCTTCAGAATATTTTGACCACTAATTAGAACTCTTCTGCACTTGAAGTATTCTTTCAGTCTAGATGAATGGCTCCTGCACTGCTGCTGGGGTCTCATGATGGAATTTCTAACCCAAAGGATGGGCAGTGTGATGACCCAAGTTACAGTCACAACAGCTGCAAAGTCACTCTGACATCTCCTGATTATTCAGTATCCTGCAGGTCCTCTGTCCTCCCTCATTCTGACTCAGGACTCAGAATTAAAAACTTGATCCTGAAGAATCAACAATCCCAACTGGGTAAAGGCCTGAGTAACCTGGTCTGACCTCCTTGAAGTCCTTTCCAACTTGAGTTCTCCTGTGATCCTGTCAACTTGACAGGCTCAGAAAACTAGAAATAATTTTGACTAAGTTAATCTGTGTTACATTTCCTTCTAATAAAGCTGATTTTCTTGAAGATTCTATCATTTTGACAAGTTAGCATTTGAACAGAACTCAGCTTTGTAAAGGAAATCCTACAAAGTTTAGTTACAACAAATTTTTCTAGGAAAAAACCAGATGAGTGATAATGCAACAATATTTTCCATGTTCGTAACCAAGAGAAATGAAATAATTTTGTTGTAATAACCCTGGAGCCATTATCCATGACATGACATTTTGGAGGGAATTAATGACATTAACCATTAGATGGTTTCATCTGCATTTTCCCTCTCTCAGCCTCCTTGTGTCAGAGAAAGCCATGGAGACAGTGCACTGGAAACTATTTATCTTGTGCCATGCAGGCATCTGAAGCGTCCTTCCAGTTACCTCATGCTTCCAAGGACCACCCTGCTCCAGATTAGTCCTTAATCCAAATAAAATCCCTTCCTATGGTGACTGGACACTGTTTTCTGCTGCCCAATATCCCTAGGAACAAGAATCCTTGGATGAATAATGCTCTCTCAGAATGTGTGAGCAGTGTATTTATCACTCACATGAAGCCACAGACAGGTCATTCCAGCTTTTTTTTGGAGACATAAACTGCAGGAACAACCTCAGGATGGTGTGGAGTACTTACACATTTTAATGTGAACAAATCCATCCAGAAGAGCCACACAGAATGTTAATTTTGATTCTGGGCAGTAGTTGGCAATGCTGATCAGCTGCATCCAAGTCAGTTTCTCTATACTGCTCTCCAAAGATTTTATTTGTTGGAGAATCTTGTTATTATTTCCCTTTAACAGGCAGCTGGAGAGAATATTTGTAAGCAGGTACGTCTGGTAGGGCTGCAAAAGTCTGGCAAAACTCATCTGCCAGTAAATCAGAGGAGGACCAGGTTCAACCTGCAGCTCTACAAGCACCAGGAAAAGCCTGGAAACCCTTGCAGGCTCCTGCACCAGGCAGAGGATGATACAGGAGAGATCTCTGCACTCTGTCCTGCAGGAGAAGCTCCTGGCAGAATATTTTACCTTGGTACTTTCTGAAGTGCTAAAGTAACTGTAAATATGCCCTAGTGGATGCCTCACCACCATTGTCACTGAAATTATTTCACCAGGCTGTGGCTCTGTGTGTGGATCCAAAACACACATGTACATTCCTTTTGTTTCCAGATGCCACAGTGATAAATTACCATAACTACAGCCCCAACTCTGACACATGAAGAAATTAAGAAAATACTAATGGAGTCAGTTTGTGGACTGGTACACTGCAGCCAGTTTGTGACTGCACAAATGGCTCCTGCTAATTAATCTATTCTTAAAAATTTTACTGCAGCATGATAAAATATTTTAAAATATTCTACTTCAGTGTTAATATTGAACTCATTGAAATTATCCTCTTCAAAACTGTTTACAGGGTACATTTTTTTCCAGACTAACTACATTACTATGCAGACAAACAAGCCACAAAACTTACAAGTGATCAGTGTTTTCACATTGAAAAAAAACCACTCCAAAACCCAATAGAAGACCAAAGATCCACGTCCACAGGCAGATCTACCTGACATGACTTTCAGTTTCTTCCCAGCTCATCTCTTTTAAAGTCTGAAGAACCTTAATAGTAGCTTAGTTTTTCTCCTTTTCTGACATGCATTTTTATTGTGTTTTCAGGCTGTGGGAAAAGCTACCTGCAGGATCTGTTAAACTAATTCCATGTATTCAGTCCAGTAAATTTACTTTTAAACACACCAGATATTAAAGAGCAGGGGAACATTCCAGCTTTGGCAACACAAGTTTCTTCCTACTAGCACTCCTTTGGGAAAGGCAGAGGAATATCCATGCAAATGGATAATCTGACTTACAAACAGTTACCAACCAATGGTAGGTAGCCTTTGTGTTGATTTTGCCTGGCCTGGTTTTTGGTAGCAGGGGGGCCACAGAGGTGCCTGCTATGAGAAGCTTCCACCATGCCCAGCAGAGCCAATCCCTGATGGCTCTGAAGGTGGATATGCTGCTGGCCAAGGCTGGGCCAATTAGAGGTGATGGGAATGCCTCTGTGATTACATATTTAAGAAGAATTTCAAAACAAAGGTGGACAGCTTCTCCTCTAGCCAGAGGAGGAGGTGAGAACATGTGAGGGAGACAACATGGAGACACCAGGGTCAGTGGGGAAGGAGGGGCAGGAGCTGCTCCAGGCCCCAGAGCTGAGATTCCTCTACAGGCTGTGGTGAGACCATGGTGGAGCAGCTGTGCTCCTGCAGCCCATGGGGATCCATGGGATATGCAGAGATCCATGGACAGCCCATGGGGATGTATGGGGGATGCAGAGATCCATGCACAGCCCATGGGAATCCATGGGGGATGCAGAGATCCACCCACAGCCTATGGGGATCTACAGGGGATGCAGAGATCCACCCACAGCCCATAGGGATCCATGAGGGATGCAGAGATCCATGCACAGCTCATGGGGATCCACAGGGGATGCAGAGATACACCCACAGCCCATGGGGATCCATGGGGGATGCAGAGATCCATCTGTGAGGGAGGTGCCCACACTGGAGCAGGTGGGGATGCCTGGAGGAGGCTGTGATCCAGTGGAGAGAGGGCCCTGCTCCCAGGCTGGAGCAGCCTGTCCTTGCAGGACTGCACGTGTGGAAGAGTGACCCACTCTGCAGCAGTTTTGGGAGAACTGTTAACTCATGGGGGGACTTCATGTTGCAGCAGTCTTGGGAGGACTGCTGCTCCCGAGATTGGACCCACACTGGAGTTCACAGAGTCTCCTGTGAGTGGAATCCCACGGTCTCACAGGGGAAGGACTCCTCTCCCAAAGCAGGGGAAGAAAACCCCGGGCAATGAACTGACCAAGATCCCCTCGGTGCTGTCGGTGGGAAGGAGGGAGCGTGGAGGGACAGGATGGTGAGGATCTCAGTCAGTTCATCACCCGAGGTTAGGTGGGGGGAAAAAGGTGTTTCAAGGGCTTATTTTACTTCTCATTATCCTCCTCTGATTTTGTTAGTTGAAGTTGAACTTGTTTTGCCCTTGAAGTGTTTTCTCCCGGTCTTTATCTCAACTCATGAATCCTTCATTAATTTTTTTCTCTCTCCTCTGCCCAGCTGTGGCAGTGGAGGTTAAGGGAGGCTTTCCTGGGTGCCTGGCGTTGGGCCTGTGTCAACTCGGAGACTGGCTGATACTTACTTTTACAAATTTACCATGGAGAAGATATGGAGATTGGAAGTCGTGTTGACAATTGGAATAAGCCATTCCTAACCCCATCCCTGACCCAAACGCAATAGGCCATGTCTTTCCTGTGGAAGAGGCAAGCAGAGAGGAAAAAGTAAAGTCAAGGAAAGCTGTTTGTTATATATTGTTCTAAAAGCACCAAGAAAGAACAAATTACTAGAAAATGCATTCTAGGCATTTTCAAGTTCTAAAATCCTCCAAACCAGCCCACTACAGAAGAAGACTATCAGTAACACGTGTTTAGAATTTAACAGAGAACAATCTCTGAATTCAAGCTATTATTCTGTTTAATTATTCTGTTTTAAAGCATAGCTGAAGAACTAAGATCAGTTTTAAAGCCCTGACTTAAACTGATGTTTATGGCTGGCATAAACTGCTATCTAGACACACAGCTCCAGTGATCTGGCTCAGGGTCTCCTGCCATTCCAGGATTTGAGCTGAGCACAAGAGGAGCTCAGGGGGGTGCCATGGATAACAACCTTGTTACACAAGAGCTAGAAGCTTTGGGAACTCCATTTCAATGGAAAAGACAGGACAAACAATGGAAGAATTGGTCTAACAAGCTGATTAACTTTTATGTGCCTCAAAGACTTCTAACTGTACCTACAACAGATGAAAAGTGGGAAGCCAGGCAGTCAAGACTAATGCAGTGTACTTACTTTTGAAGAAGATGACTGAGAAAACAACTCCTAATCCAAATCCAGCACCTGTAAGAAGAAATGCAGCAGGTGAGGACAAAGAAAAAGTAATGGAAAAGGATTTAGTTCTTTACAGTAATTCTTTATTCCAACTCAGGAATATCAGACTATGACTATCCAACTACATGTTACTTCAGCATAGCAAACCAGAGAGTTCTTACATAACAAATACGAGAAAAATAATTCTTGTTTTCTTAAGTAACTGTAAGCAGCTAATTCAGAGTAGAATCCCAACATATGTAATAAGTGCATTATCAGAAATATCTGGGAAACAAACCAGACTCTCATCCCAGGGTAAGTTCCTGAATTTCTGTCACCATCTACAATATGGAATTAAAATTTATTTGGCTCATTGTCAGCAAATGAGAAACACTTAAATGAAAACTTATTGTGTCCTTGAGCTTCAGATTCTGCAGATGAATATCTCATTGTATTTCATTTATCTCACTACTTTAACTGTTTCAATGTGTGTCCTGAGGGCAGCAGAACTTTGAAGCTTTGTGTTACCCTATACCTTACAAAGAAAGCTCCAGGCTGCTTATCTTTCACATCCACAACATTCATTATGGAGCATATTAAAACACATTAGGAGTGAATGATTTTTCACATCCTTGTACTACACATAGAAATAAATGCAGCAGTTGAAACAAAATTATTCATCACCATTAAAAAACTCAGCATATTTTAAAATAATTTTTTCTTTCCTTGGAAGGTGAGTTTATGATGTCAGGCAAGTCTGCAAAACTCTTCTCAGGACCCAAAAAACTACCACAGTGAAAACTTGTAGCTGAGTGGGCAACTTCTACCTTTATGTCCACTGAAGAGTTTTAGATAAGGCACAGAAGTATAAAAGTTTGAAAAAAGAAAAAAAAAAAATCAGTCATGCATATGTGCATTAAAAAAAGCAAACCAATAGCTTCAGCAAACACATCCTGTTATGGGTTTCAACTCTCTCCTTTAAATACAAGAAATTAATTATTATGAGTTTGTTAATTAAAATACAGCTTTTTTTATATTCCTAAAAGCACATGATCCTGTTGAATGTATTAGTAAGTGGGTTGAGTCCAGAACAATGCCAAGGAATCCTGTACTCTCGTGGTATATAGAATGATTTTCTTTTTTTTAAATTTCCTTGTGCTGTTTAAAATTTTTTCCTTGTAAAAAGTACCCTGGTAGTTTCAATTGAAAAACAGATTACTCAAAAAAACCCTTAACATCCTCAGTACATTAGGATGCACCACCTTGTACCTTAACTAAGCATCCCACATTTTTTGCTCATTTTAAACCCCTGAATATTAGGACAGAGGTGAGCAAACATGATCTGAGCAACGCCCCTCACATTCACTCTCTGTTAGGACTTTACTCTCTGTATTTACTGAGAGCTGGAAATGGGAGTTGGTTTGAAAACCCTTTTCATTTTACTACAGATTTTCAGTTGTGCCAGAGGTAACTACTTTACCAGGTCATTACAGCTTCGGAGTTGGCTTACAAAACATGCAGGAAGAGCTCTGACCGCCCGCCAAGCCATCCTGACATAACTCCCCCAGACATTTTAGAGCCCGAGCGCTGCACAGAAGGTCAGGTTTTCACTCTAATCATTTGCACAGCTAAGGGAAAGTCTTGAATCCTCCGATGTCTGCTCAGAGTGTCAGGGTTTCTGTGCTTTTCAGACAGTGAGAGACAGCCCTTGGAGCAGCTCGTTCAGACCTGTGGCACTGAGCAGTGTTCACGCACAGCCTGGAAGGGACATCAGGGCTTCCTCAGAGCCACAGCTCACCCCTCTAATCCCCCCAGCCCCCTCCCAACAGAGCCTTCCTGCCGTACCTTTGCTATAGTCCAGCTGGTGCTGGCTCTCCCACAGTGTTTATGCCATTAAAGAGAATTACTATCTTCCAGAATCCATCCTGTTTGGCATCCTGGCTCCTCTGCCAGCCCATTCCTACAACCCGTGGTTGAGCAGGTTTGGTTTGGGCTGCTGCACTTCAGGGCTGATGAGAACGTGGTGGGGGGATTCTTTCTGTTCAGACAGCACCAGGACTGTCTGAAGTGCCCAGTTCAGCAGCCTGCCATGAGGGAGTGATGCCAGTCCTACCCTTCCTGTCCCTGGGAAGATCCCCTCTGCCAATCCAAACATCTTAGCTAATCAATGAGAAATGATTTACAGGATTACAAATTCTGCATCATCTTGATGCATAGCCTGGGCAGTTTCTAATGTCACCACACTTCCCATGTTACCAGTCAAACCCACACTCTTCTCACCAGCCTGGTGGTGAACTGCTTCCTGTCTTGTCTTAACCCTGCACTAAGGAAGCAGCTATAATTAATATAGTTTCTTTCCATTTACTTCCAGAAATTATCATTATCTTGTACTCTCTTCATCTCCTTCAGATGTTCTCTCACATTACAGTCCCTCTGTAAGGTCTGCACTTAAAAGGTGAAAAATTTATTATTTATGTCAACTGCAATTCAGCCTAAGCCTAAAACATAAACTAGGCCTTCCCCCACACCAACACCACTGTTAAACAGATGTGGTCCAGCACGACTGACTAAGGAAAAACTACTCTGTCTTAAGAAAGCTTTTTCTGAAGCAGCTCATTTGAAGGGATTGTTCTTCATGCAAATGCATTTTTGTGCAGTTTTAAAGGCTATCATTGCACCTTATTCCAGCAGTAAGGAGTCTACAGTGACAATGAGTATAAAAAAATTATGGGAAGATAGCTAAGGCCTTGCTTTAAGTAAATGCTACAGAGAAGTGAAGGAGGAGATGTGACAGCTAATGGGTTCTGGGTGCCTGTGCAAGAAGGCAACTTGAGAAACAAAGCCAGAAAAGTACCTTAGCTTTCCTCATCTCACAGGCAGCTTGGATCACTCCTCTCCTGACTGCGGCACAGACTACAGCCTGTGCTGAAAACCATTGTGATCACAAGGCCCTGTCCACTAGAAACACCAGTTCTGCCTCTCACATCAACCCCTGCATGTACAGAATTTGCTCTTTTCTACTTGGTTTGAACACTTAGAAGTTGATTTTAACTTAAAGCCAGAACCTTCAGCTACATTTAATTTCTTAGCCCGTCTGGTTAAGAACCTTTTTCTGCGGGAAGTTTGTCACCCATCTTCATTCCACTAGAAAGTATTTGTGGTTATGTGGTCATTTCCTGTGTCTCCAAGACCAAGGGGGAGCAAAACCATCTTGCCTCGGGAGCAAAGTAATGCATTTCACTTTAATTCTATATAAAGTTACACCAGAGATAAACAATGGCAGAGCTGATGATGAGTTTTACAGGTTTAAGTTCTCACATGCTCCATTTCCTCTTAAAGAGGCAACATGTCGCTTCAAAGAGCCGCCCACCTGACCAGGGGACGCTCCAGCTGTTCCTCCTAAAGATCAGCACCTCTAGGCCAGGCTTTAACTTCATAACAATAAAACATGAAAGGTTTATCTTACAAGAAAAACAAACGAACATGGAAAAGCAAAGGGCTTGATCCACGCCAGGCACATTTTCCCTCCCTTTCTTGCATGACTGACTCTTTGGAGGAAAAGGCCACAGGAAAGAGTACAACCCATTTTTCACCTTCTCTGACAGTTTAAAATGTTTAACTAGAAAAACAGCCTCTTCCACCCCACATTCATCACTTCAGCCTAAACTCATTTACAGTGTCAACAGGGGACAGGACACTTGTGTGGACACCTCACCCCTGATCCCCACTACACATCCCAGCCACACAGAGCGGCACAGCCACACGGAATTGGCATTAAGCAGCAAGCCCAGGCGCCAAAACTTTTTCTTTCTACTTTTTTGGCTCTTACACCTTCCAAGAAAAACGTCCCAGTACCTCCAATCAATCTAACACACAGGAGAACACGCGCTGTATACTCAACAGGACATCATAAAAGTGTCTCGGAGAGAAACACAAATCTTCAGGATGGGCTCCTGCCCCATAAGAACATCTGGGAAAAGCTTTTTCTATAAATTTAATCAACAGTTGCTCCAACAGTGATACTACACGGTTCTCTCCTAGGCTACCCAAGTAGCTACAGGCTGAGGCAGCTACTAACACAGCCACACCTAGATGTACTTTGCTTCAATAGCTTGAAACTTAAAATAGAAGGATTAAAATATGTGCACTGACATCTGGCAGATGTGTTGCTGTTACTATAGCAGCTGGAAGGTTTTCAATTACTTAATCCCAAAACGAAAGCTATTATTTTCCTTCGCCATTCCACACACACTAATACAAAACTGAGAGCTTCAGCCTCCAATCCCACTCTGACAAGATACAAAAAGAATTGCTTTGCAAAAATGTGGAGGAAGTTGCCTTCATACACCAGGGCCTTCACAGGGCAGCACTTAGCACCAGTTAGAAATCCGAGACCATGAAATCACTTATTTACGGAGAGAATTAATTTTAAGCAGACTCTTTCCAAGGTCTTGGTGGCAGGAATCAGACTTTCTTCAAACACTAACTTTGAAGCTTTCATTCCCATCTCCCCTGTGGTGTGGACTGTTTGCAGAGCAGACAGAAAAATGAGCACAGACACTAGAAGAAAACACAGTGAAATTATATACCAAGTACTCAAGAAAGAAGCAGAAAAAAGAGGCTTTTGTTTTATACTAGCATCTGACTGTAGTAACAGAAAAAAAATTGGAATAACAGAATATTAATATACAAATATCATTATAATCAAAAATCCAACATGCTTTCAGGGGCTGCTTTCAGCCTTAAGCACTCAGGGTCAGGTCAAGTGCTGCTCCAAGGCAAACCCTGGGTAAACACCAGCACTGTTGCAGAGGCGCAGGCAGCAGCACAAAGGGCCCATGATATCCCAAGGAACCACAGTGACACTGGACCAGAAACCTCAACCTCACTCCAGAGACTCGTGAATGAACTGTGAGACCTGAGGGCACAAACTTTTTCTCCCTCCTAAGGGGAAGGGGAGAGGAGTGGAAGATGCTCTATGATGAGAAAGTGCAACTTTCCTGTAAAGGTGGGGAGGCCCTGGCACAGATTTCCCAGAGAAGCTGTGGCTGCCCCAGGTGTCGAAGGCCAGGTTAGATGGGGCTGGGAGCAACCTGGAGTGGTGGAATGTGACTTAGTCCATGGCAGGGGTGGGACTGGATGAGCTTTAAGGTGCCTCCCACTCCAAACCATTCTGGGATTCTATGATCAATGTTGCATCAAGCTTTTACACAAATCAGGGTTGTGCTTGCTTTAGAAGCTCCTGTGTAAGAAATCAGCAATATTCTCCTAACCCCCCTCTGACAGGAAACAATTACGTGTTCTGCTAAGAAAAACAGTAACATTGCTGAAAAGAAAGATTTAGCGGGAGTAAACATACCACACTCAGGGCTTTTGCAGCCCAGCTATGAGGGTTGGCAATGCTGCTGCTTCACACCCACCCAGCACAGGCTGGCCAGTACTGACGTCTGCTGGCCCAGCTCAGAAACAGAGGCAACTGAGAGCAAGAGGAGTTTCAGGGGCATCTCACTGGCAGAAATGAAGAGAAAAGGAGCTTGATCCTTCTCAAGCCTCTCACTATTCATTTATCACCACAGATGTGCCAGCAGCCCTGAAAGGATTTTCTCAGAAAACCGTTTCTGATATAAAAAAACAACAAACTCTCGTTCCCACCTACTGCTGTAACTTGTCAAGGACCAAATTTCAGGATATCACTTCACTACAGTCCCTCTCCCCTGGGCACTGCCACTGCATGCCACCTCCAAAAAAGGCAGAGCTGGCATCTTATCTGCACTGATGCAGAGCTTCAGGAAGTCAGGGCATTTTGCGCTCATTTCCCATGGAGCAGAGCTCAGGATGTCTGAGGTTTGCAAAGGCTGCAGGTGGATTGTCACAGCTCTTCTCTCACGTTCTCTTGCTCCAAAAGCCACCAAGAGCAGGCTGGCACAGCTGGTGGGACACACCCCAGCAGAGCACAGCTCCTTGACTCATCCGGAGTGCCAACCGAGGCAACAGCAGGGCACAATGCAGATAGGAGAGACCTGGATTCCTAAAGAGTTTCCTGTCTTTCTCTTCCAACAGAAGATAATACCCCCTTAATTTGTAAATGGACATTGTGTTCAGAGCTCTGCTAACATCATAACTAAATACTGCTGTTAGATTTTGGACTAAAAGCCTATTCTCAGAACAGCACTTGCCCACCTCTTCCAAGGAAAACATTTTTTGTTGTCTGTGCTGCCTCCCTGCACAGCCTGAGCCATGAGCAGTTCATATTTACACTACTTTGTCTGCTGCAAGACACAACTAGTAGAGCTGATCTTCTGTACAACCAGGAAAAATAAGTTGCTGGGGTTCCAACAAAGCTCACACAACAATACAGTTATGTGCTCACATAATATCCATGCTCTCTAGCACTAAAAACAAAACCTCAGAGGAGTTTGGAACAAGCCTTCTGGCCTGGTAGCTAAGACTGGATGGCCACGATACAACTGCCAAGCAAAAAAACCCACTTCAAAACAGGAATTTTAGGATTTTTGTATATTTAGACAAAGTTTAATCTAGTTTTCAGAAAGTGTAATCAAGTTTTATCATTATATAGACTGACTTTATCCTATTCATAACGATGTGAAGGATTATTTAAAAATACTGACATTACAATCCATACAATGATTCTTTCTGAAATATCCAATCTGTGAAATGACACAAACAATACAATTTCAGCCTTGCCATTAACGGAACAGCTATTCAAGCAGACCAGATGATGAAAGGCAGAAGAAATCATGTTAACAGTTGCAGGAGAATTCAAAGTGCCCTTTGCTCTTAAAAAAAATTCCTATTAAATGGAAATTAGAAGCATTTTATTTTCAGATGTCAAAACAGAGGACTAGAGGAAAATGAAATCACTACACTGGGTTATTTACAAGCTTCCAGGCTGAATTTTGGTCAGTCACAGACATACATTAAAACATTTCTCTCCTGAAAAAAAAAATACTTCAACACATCAACTTCACACACACAAGTCAAGAAGCAAACAGCTTCCTGGGATTACCTTCCAGTATCAGGGAAATTACAGCGTTCAACTCATTTAAAACAACAACAGCTTCAAAACAAACCAAAACATGCAGGCACATAAACCTCCCCCTCTTCCACACATACTCTTTATAGCCTCTCTGTCCCCTGCAAACAGCACATAATAATAATTTGTCCAAAATTACAGCCTTTCAGCAAAAAAAACACCTCTCAATCTTTTGTGAGTAATTGCCATTCCAAATAAACAGCCATGAACTAGCAATCAGTTAAACAAACAAACCAACCCTTTGAACAGGGTTTGGAGCCTGCAGGATGGAGGAAGACCACAACAGTGTTTACTTCATCACCACTCCTCTGCAGAGCTGAGGAAAAGGAAGAAATGGTTGTGAAGGCTGGGGAGGACACAGGAGCTGAGGAAGGTTTGCAAGCTGGGAACGAAAGGAAAGCCATGCTAGTTTCAAGACTCTGCTCCCACACTCCACACAAACAAGTTTTCTGTAAGGAAGTAACAAGTAGCTTTCCGCATGAGAATCAGTATCAGAATGAAAAAAAGGAACAGGAAGTTATAAATGACTGCCTAGGTGAAAAGCCCTGAGGATGGTGCAAAGCCAGAGCCAGCAGGACCTGGATTGTCTGTCAGAAACCCCATTGTCAGCTAAGAAAGCACAACTCAGTCCCTTGCACACAAACACTGTGCTCACTACTACATCTGGAATGGAAGAGGAACAAAACCACCTGGATACAGGCTCATCATTAGCACAACAAATAAATATCATCCTAATAAAAAGGAGGTGACCACAAGCTCCATTTAACAATGGCTCAATGTTCTGCACAGGCATAAAAAGATTTACTTACTCTTTGAAATTAAATACTGTCCTGACAACGCCTGACAACATCCTCTGTTTGGAACTAACAGGAAAAAGTTAATACTAAATTACAAGATCCACACAGGTAGTGACCAAGAGCTCAAAAACATAATACAGCATTTCAAAAGATGCAACACAAGATAAATATTTATTTTGGAAGTTTTAGTGGCAGGAGATCAAGTTTTTTTTTCAAGAGCTTGGTCTCCAACTAAAACAGTATTGCACAACTACAAACAGAGAGCTAAGGACAAACCCTGACTTACACAGCATAGTGGGAATCCTGATGGGCTAAGGACAGGCTGCACAGCCCTGGCTGGAATTTAAACCACATTTTTGCTAATAAAGCCAGCCTGAGAGCTCTACCTCCCTTCTCCCCCTTTTCTGTTTCCCATGTCCCGCCAGCCCTCAAACTAATCCACAGGAGTTATCCTGTGTATCCGTCCACAGTTCTCACAGACACTGGGAAACGTTGCACATGCAAGGCTCCAGAAATTCAGTGCTTTCCTTTATTTACAGAGTCTGGGATGGGAAAACACTGGGCTAATCACAATGTTTGTTTTTCCCCAGCCATTGGCTGGGAAGATCTCCCTGGCTGTAGCACTGGGGAAGGATGTAAAGGAGCGTTTGGGAAGGAAATTGTGGCCACTGAAGGGTAAAGTCTGACAAAAAATACATTTACCAAATCCTGTATCCCATGTAACAACTAAATCCTCAAGTAAAAAAGTTTATTTTCTTTCCAGTACAACAACCGCCCGTGATAATTTATTGGAAACTCCAGCAAACTTTGCAGTAATATTACAAAACCAATCAACACAATCACTCACGGTTTTAATGTCCCTGCAGAGAAAACAATCATTCCCACTGGGACACCACAGAAAAATTTGTGCTGTCAGCACACAGTTCATGCAGGAGGTTGCCAGTACAAATGCTTCAGTTACTGATCAACTGTAAAATCACACAAACAAGAAAAGCCCTCACACATGAAAAGAAACATGTCTGAGCCCATCCTACTGGGTTTGGTGGGAAGATAAAGAGATGTGACCTTTTTGGGCAGTCTAATAGAAACATGAATTTAACTGAGATCTCTACTCAGCATCCTCGTGAAACCAACACTGGAATTCCTCAGACTGGAGCACCAGTGCACAGGGCAAAGCTGGTTCTCTTTCTTCTGTTGCCACTTAAGGATGGAAGAAACCATGGAATCAAAACAAAAGGCCACTGCAGAGTCAGGAGTGCAGGTGACAGACACCAAGCTAAGTGGTGCAGACACAGCTGAAGGACAGGTCCTAAGAGACCTGGGCAAGCTGGAGGAATGGCCCACGGGAATCCCATGAGGGAGGTTTAACAAGGGC